>CM046295.1:17326437-17883937 GCA_025267735.1 Mactra quadrangularis | reverse complement strand
CTAATGAATAATACCAGATATTTAACCCCGTTGTCACGGAAATTGGGTCACAGTCGTAATTTTTACTTACATAAGGCTTTTATTTGACGGGTTCCTGATTTATTTTAGATTAACGACTTTATAGGTTTTCATGGAAAAATTAAAACCAGTCTGTCAGCATAAAAGTAAGATACAAATCAATTTACGACCTCTACACTAGCGCTACTGTTCTAGCAATTAAAAGAGCAGTACTTCAGTTGTCTTTATTCAGATCGTTTTTACTTAGAAATATTTCAGCCCGGCCGACTATCTCAACCCTCGGCACACTAGTCTGCTGATCCCGAGGGGTCGTGGGCTAGCTTACTTGGAGGAGCATACTTTCGTGGAGCTTAGTCATAAAGTGATATCTATTTCCATTCTCCCTTCTACCAACTATTCTTAATTATGTAGGTCATTTGTCAATCACTGACGAAAGTATGCGCTTAGTAGATGGTTAACATTTAAAACCAGAGATTTAGTCTTTCTAGGAACAGAGAGTAGATTGACTGACCATCGTTATATAACCTATACAATGTGTTGCTACAGCGTTAAACCCGACAAAAACAAAACTGTAGCCTGTTCAATTACCCTAAACGTTCCAAAACGTTCCGTAACGTTACATTCGAAACTCCTCGGCCATTTGCTGCAAATAATCTCGGACATATTTAGATGATATTTAGAAACTACCGGTGTTGAAGTAAACAAATATACGATCGTTTATATTCACTCATTGCCTTAAAGATCGTATATTTGTTTATTAGATTAGATTATTCGCAGCGAATGGCCGAGGAGTTCCGAATGTATCGTTACGGAACGTTTTGGAACGTTTATGGTACTTGAACAGGCTTCTGACCTGTCACAAGTTAACAATCATGAATACCAAAACAATAATTACCCTGTCGTACGTCAAACACGTCGGTTCACGTATTTCAGAATTATTATATAAAAAGACACAACAGTAAGTATGACACGAATATATCTTGACATTTAAACAAATCATCTATAATTGTTTTGTTAATACGGAATAAAAAATGTAACCTTTATACCGACGTTTCTTGGAATTTTAGCGCACCTGAGCACACTTGTAGATACAATTAGAAATTGTGGTCGTTTCTGTTCGTCCGTCCGTCTGCCTGTCTGCCCGTCCGTCTGTCTACGCCGTTTTACGTGAGTGTGCATCTTGAATAAACACATGTCTTTTAAAATTGTCTCGTATAGAATAAAAATCATAACATTTCGCCTACCGGTATTTTATTTCGGTCCTTTCCAACGAGGTAAAACTTTCCCACAAAAATGTGAGTTTTGTTAAAATTAATCTAAGTTGTTCAATAGGAAATTGAAAATTAATAAATTTAAAAAAACCGCTGATGTCTTAAGATGTGCGCATAATTTCGAGACGTTTCATTGAAAATATCGTGTACGCTGAATTAGTAGTATTTTACAAAATAACATAAAATGAGATGACTCATTCAAACCTGTTTGCAGTGAAGCAATCGTTGCAGATGCATTTTTTTGTTTCAGCATTTGGTATCCTTTTCAAATATCAGGGGTTCATGCATTAACTCCATTGATTTAAATATTATTTACCGTACTTCCGTACTAAAAAATCGATACAAATAGAAACCCTTATATATTAATAGAAATTATCAAAAAACGCTCGAGTATTTAAATCAACGGGGATTATTTATAGACAAATGACAATGAGTGAGAATAAAAATGAACAATAATTCAGCGGTGCCTCTAATGCACTTGAACTATGGACCTTGAAATCCTTGAGCGCGTGTACTTCTACTGGAACACTGCCCCCAATTTAGTTGACTTGATACTCAGGCGAGCGATCAGGAATTTCCAGAATTCTTTTCTAAGTTTGCCTCAAACTGTGTCTCTTATATTTAGAATTTACTTTAGGCTTAGAAACCAAGAAAGCACGATTACTCTCTCTGTTTTGACATTTAAGAAAACAAAAGCCAGTGGGCGAAGGGAATGTCCCTGCATTAAAGTGCATAAAGCTTTAAATGACAATAAAACCATAAAACTTTATTGATTTCGTATTCTTACGGCCTCAGCATACAGCAAGTTTCAATAGGTTTGATTATGCAATTTAATACACACTATTGAACATGCAATCACCATAAATTACTACTCAATGCAGTTTATTGGTTTTTATGGCGCATTATATAAGTAACACACATTTGTTTTGCTTAATATCGTCTCGTGAATTTACCAGCACGCGTGCGATTTCACATTTTTCTCTATCTGGATTGAAAACTAAGACAAGCATTGTTTGCAAGATCTCACGCACTTTATTCTTTTAATTATGAAATCCGAAAGTAGTTCGTTAGCATTTAACAATAAACACATGCACACAAGTTTATTGTGTTAAAACGCACTCGAGTTGAACTATTTTTTAATGTTGGCGAACATGCACTCGGAACACCTCGATGATTGATTGAATGAAAAATCTTGGAATGGTTCGTTGGGGGGTCAAGAAATAATGCATGTTTTAATACATACGCGAGGCGAAGCACGTAACAGTTACGTAAAATAGTTATTGTCGTAAACACATTAGGCTTTGTAAATACATGTACATTGATTATGCTATATTTGTGATTATTCAAACGTGCATTTCATATTTATTGACAAAAAGCGAGTTATTTAATACCGCCTAAACAATTACGGATTTGTTTACTTCAACACCGGTATTTTGGTTGGGCATGTGAGCAAATGTAGTTCCAAAATGGCATCTTTATATGTCAAAGGTTATTCCTAGTGAATGGCCGGGGAGTTCTTAATGGGCGCACATATTTTTAGATTTAGAGATTCAGAGGCCGTTCTTACGTATCTTTAATCAAACCGATAAGAATTAAATGCTTCCAGTCCTTTGATTAAAAACGTTATTTCTGACAAGCGACAATCCCCCAGTGGTCAACTTACAGTTTTTTGTCCAGACATGCTATTACTTGTCCTCAAATTATAAGATATAATTTTGATGAAAAAAACATCATCATATGAAAAAAGGTTTAACCTTATAACAACGTATCTAATTATCCCACAGGATTCATAAAAGACAATTCAACCCTCGTGTTATAACACAGTACGCGAGAACTCAGACGAGAAGTGTCAGTGTGTCGTTTTGCTTATCAAATTATCACCACCTCTCAGACAAAATACAACACCAAAACAATTCCCAGAATATTGCATTTTTTTGCTTTGTTTCTCGGTCTGGGGTTCGTCTTACCAAATATTACAAATTCCCGCAAGATATTGTTAGGTATTATTTCTATATGAAAACATTTGAATGTACGTATCTATGGTGACATAGCTCTGCCACCAGATAACCAGATAATTACCTAGTTAATTAAGTGGTTGACTAGTTACGTAACTAGTTAACACGGTATTAAACTAGTTAATAAAGTGATTATCTAGTTAACGTAACTAGATAACCACTAACCACTTATCTATGAATATATATTGCGTAATATCTAATGTCTGCAATGACTGTGTGTATCAATATAATAGAACAAAGCTATGCTATTTATAGATAAGTGAAAACAAGTTAAGCAATTTCGTAACTAAATAACTTCTTAATTAACTAGATAATTAGGGATTTTAGTCAGTTATCTTTCCCTGATAAAATTTGAAGCAATCAAATTTGTAAGTAGGTCCTTACAGTTGGAATTCTCGGATTTTATCATTGAAGTCATATGTAAGGATAATAAAATATTTCATCTGATATCTTTCTTGTTAATGAAGGCATTAACAGAAGTGGTGAAATTTAGATAGTTCTATACCTTTAAAACACTTAGCTTAAATTGCAAACAAATTAAATGATTTACAAAAAAGTAATCTAAGATTAATTTTGGCAAACTGACATAGAAATGTAAGGGTAAAAACCGGGTAATCCAACTAGTTGGACCTGGAACTAAAGAGTATACTAGGGGAAATAACTGACAAAGGTCCCTTATTATATAGTAATCAGGTGGCAGAAATAGGCAGCCATACTTGTGCATGTTTCACAGTGTGTTTTATCGAACAAAATCGTATTTTTGGTATAAATTTACATTTGCCCACGTAAGAAAACAACAACAAAGAGTCATCTGAGCAAATTTCTTAAATCAACATTAATTAGTTTATCAACATGTGATTTAAACCATGTTACATGGATTAGCTTCAATTATAGAAAAAAAAAATACTTGCCTTAACGTTCTCGATATAAGATCGTCTAATAATTTTTATTTGTTGAAAAAACTTTTAAAGTATTCTGATTTTTGTGCCGCACATATTTAGTGGTATTGTATTGCACGTTTTAAGGTACAAAAGCCCAGTTCGAATTTTTGGGGCCTCGAATTTCCATTTTAGACAACTGTATTGACCTAAATTAAAGTAGTTTGTTGAGCAACCTTATCAAAGCTTTGAATAATAATTTTGCTCTCAGGACACCATACCTCGACTTTAGCTGGCAACCATTGACCTCAAATTGCAAGTACTTTAGTCTTTAGTCGGCCATTTTAAATAAGGGATGTAAATGCATAAAAACACGGATGTTTTCCATGATTGGTTTTAGACAAAAACCTCATGGCCACGCAATTATTTGTTACTTTCCGTCTGATTCATAAAAACAATATTAACCGTCCAGTCTGACAAGGGCCAGACACCAGGCATGGAAAATTGTTATTTATTTTGATCGGTTAATTTTTTTCTATCAAAACACCACATTGTTATTTTGTCTGCAAATTTAACCAATCCTCGTTATTTTGTCAAGCGAAGAGATTAACACATAAATTAATTATCTAAAAATGTAACAGACTAATTAAAGATTAATTAACATTTTTAATTAAACGATTGATTTTAATTAAAATAAACAAATTTGTCAAGGTTTAGTATTGAGCTGTTAAATAAATTTCTGAATGTAAAAATGATAACATTATTTCTAAGATTTAAGAGTCAAAATTGTTCCTTTTAGTTTTGGAGCTTATGTTATCTTCCTAATGCCTAGTTCACACTGTCCCCAGTGCACATTGCCGGTACGTCCTGGTTTGGAAAGTGAGGCAAATAGGGACTTAACCAATCTACGTAAACAGATATCCAGTAGAGTGTTGTCGTACAGGATCTCTTAGATCTTAATGGAGAGTCACGTCGAGATGACCTTTATGTCGACTAATCAATGCGTAGCTTTCATCTAGACGAAACAATATTAATAACATTTTGATTTCGTTATTTGTATTTTTAGACCAAGGTTTGCGAGCTAATTTAACAGCGGTATTATGATGGAAAATGTCACCTGAACGTAACCCTCGCTTGAAAACTAAATTCGCGATTAGGCGAGCGGAAAAAATAGATCGAGTTTTAATCAGATTGGGACTAAACTTAAACTTAAACTTCTTCATTTGATTAAACGCCTATTTCCATATAACAGTTTCAATGGCGTTGTACAAAAATATTATTACTCGTAATAACAATAATAAATAAGAAAAAACCCTCCACTATAAATATACACGATTACACAAAACAAAATACAATTTATCACACATGATGATTTGTAGTGTGTTTGTGCATTTTTTCCTATATCAAGTTTAAAGAACCTACATTAATCACAATTCATGATTCGACCTTATTTTTACATTTGTTTTTATTTATTTGATATTGAAAGTTGGTGTCCTGAGCAATATAACATTATGCTACTGTTAACCGGACTTGTCCTGAACAGTGTAGCATAACACCACTGTTAACAAAACAGTACAACCCTAGCGACACCGTGAAGAACTGTAATTTTTGGGATAAACCGTGTTGAATCGGCTATCATCGCCCAGTAGGCCAAAATATAAATACAATTTGGATTCACCTTAAAGCCATTGGGTAGACCACAGTAATATAGCATGGCATGTGTCTATGGTCGGAGACTTGGTGACTTCCGGTTGGGCAACACGGATCAACAGTTAAAATAACAGAGACGCACCGGATACATCGGGAGAGTGAATAAGCATTAAAACTTTTGCGCCAAAAACATTAACTTAGACGTTTTACTCCGGCGCTGTGGCAAAATTGAATAAGCCTGCTTCACATGTTTGGCAACGATTCGCGAACAGTCAAGCTAAAAACAAGCTAAAAACGACGATACGCTTACACCCATGAACCAAAAAGAAAAAGAATTTTCTTTTAAACAAAAAACACCTTTATTTTTTTCATATAATTTTACATTATTTAAGATAGCTGTTTGCCATCAAAGAACACACGTCTTTGATTTAGTAATATTTATATCCTTTCAGGAAAGGCCGTGACATTTCGTTATGACTCTTAAATGTCATTTTACTTGAAATATTTGTATTAAGTAAATATTAAAGCAACTTTCTCAGAGATTTTGTTAATGTTTTGATAGTTTGAAAAATTATCTGTTCTCAGTGTGTGTTAATGTGATTTATCAAGCCGCTAAAAGCCTGTCCGCACATGGGTCCAACAGGGCAAAACATTAGAAATTGTCCGATAACGTAAACAATGGGACTATTTTTTCAAGCGTAGGTGTTAACCTAATTTCATACCGTTGCGCTTAATCACAGTGCGCATGGCCGAATGTAATTCTCCGCGACAAATTTTGTGATATGTTTCAAAAGTTGTGGTAATTGATTAACAACTAAATCCAGAGATTTACTTTTTTCATGAACGGTGAGTAGGTTGACTGACCGCCGTGATATAACCCATACAATGTCTTGTTACGGCGTTAAACCCAACAAAACCGAATTCGAAACTAGCAGCTGTATTTTTTCTAAGAAGACGTATACAAACGTTTTTTTAAATGACAAAATGACCGAGCGGATCAGAGATTTCTTTTAACGCTAAATTTTGAAATGAGGACGCCGACTATTATAGGAAAGGTAGTTTTGCTTAATCCTAACTCTAAAGACGAATTATATCAATCGGCCAATTATTATGGACATTGGTTTTTAAGGACAAAAGAACTAACTCGGAAAAACGTTAATGGAAACTTTTGGCGTCAAGTAGAGTTATTGAAGTTTGGTACTCATGACATTTCGTGACTTTGGGTAAAATATGAGAAAATATCTGAACATGATTAGAAATGACCAGACTATAGTGGAACTTGAACCTAAATGACTATTTCATAGCAATATACGGTTCTCTAAAAAATGTTTCTTGGACGAGGGAAATCGTGTCAAAAACTGATCATACATAACGCAAGTAATTTTTACTATAATTAAAGCTTATTTATGTAACATGGTTTAAATCATATGTTGATAAACTAATTAATGTTGACTTTAGAATTTGCTCAGATGACTCTTTTGGTTTTTTTTCTTGGGTAATTGTGAAACAATTTGTGTGTCTTAAATACAGATTTTTTCCCAAGGACATGCTGATCGGACTGTTCATATGACGGCTTGTGTATATAATGAAATGCATTCAGACACTTGTAAATAAAAACATATCTAATTTCATATTTATGAGAAAAAGTACAACTTCATTTGGTTAAATGTCCATGAGTATTGATAAAATACAGTGCCCAACAAAAGGTTGGAAACACTAAATATTTTGTAAAGTTAAAGTTAAGCTTAAAGTCTACTTCCATTGACATGTTTAGGCCGACTTTTCAATTTTCCTTCAGACAGGTGATCACTCACAGTACCTGTTTACACTTCGGTGGAGTAGAATAATTGAAGGTAAATTTCTTGCTCAAGGAAGTAAGGGTGCCCCTAAGGGGTTCGAGATTTATTAGAAATAATGTTTCTACCAAAAATAGTCATTGAATTTTTTTAATTTATTTACAATTTCTTCTGTCTCCAAACCTTTTGTGGGTGCTGCATGTTTGAAGCAAACAGGTGCACAAGTAACCGCTATACAAAATATTTTCATAGAAGTAAATGTCAAATGAGATGAAGGCAAGGTCACAATTCGGCCATGAACTTTTCAAAAACCGCTTCCTTGAAATCCAATAAATGTATATATAACAGAGAAACGTGGTCGTCAGCAGAAATTGTCGAACATAAAACATCACAAAGGTCTTCATATCACCTGCGCCAAGTCAATCAAGTACAATTACGATGGTTTTGATCGTACGACGCTTTTGTGTAACACGCGTAAATCTACTTTATCGTAACCTGTTTAATACTTTTATTAAAGTGTGAAAGCAATACAGTTTGTCCGCGCGCAAACGGTTGCTAACTGCATGTTAAGAGTTATACACTTTTTTATCAAATCTCTATAGCAGGAATAGATAAGGGCCTTCAGCATTTGTTCTTCTTTGCCTTAAAACAAGGCTTTATTGTTGTCTTTCGGGGAGTTTGTACTTACGAATCATATGGTAGTACGATCAATCGCACCGACGATCAAGTTTGTTTTCATTTACAACACCCAAGAAACAGATTTTCTGTTGCAATGTTGTCTACAGATGAAACTACCATTTAATATGTAATGTCTCTTAAAACATTATTGCTTATGACGTCATTCCATATAAAATATTTTCAAACATGACATCACTGTGTGCAATAGAAAGTTCATTGGTTCATGCACTGTAAACGAAGAAAATCCTACATTGTAGCGTAAATTAAGTGGAGCAATAAATGCTTTGTTTTAAATGCGTTTACAGTTTACAATAACCTCATTTCGTGAACTCACAGTTTATTTGACCTGTCTATTATATTTATTATTTATTAGCTATAAATCTTTGACCAGTCACCGATTGTCTATATTTCTCCCTAACAATTTGTTTCTTATATTTCATCTAGCGGAGCTTATTTAGTAAATACAATATCGCGGTGAAAGTAAATTGATCTGAAACACTCAGAAAAAATATTTCTTCGGTAGCCATGTATCGGGAAAACGCTTTGATTCTAAATCAGTGCCAGTAAAGTTCAGATCTAATAGCGGTTCGGATGTATTGGCTTTTATTCGTGCCTAGTTTTTAATAACAAAAGCGCGCGGAATAATATCACGGACTTTGGTGCAAATTGTATTTAATTACTAGATTTTGAAAGAGACCAATGTTATTAAAAAGTTAAATGTATGAACTCATAAAAAGTACTTAGTATTTTAGAATTCATTCTGTGTTTTGATAACTTACGGCGTTTAACGAAAGCAGAGTTTTAATTAAAATGTAATTCTAAATTCTGTAAGAGTTAGAGCTTATGTGTTTTATACATCAATGAAAATAGAAGTGAAACCTTTTTAAACAAAAGGGACATATGAATTCAGGCAGGTGAGAAAAATTATATCTTTTATATGTTTACGTTTTTTTACCATTTGATTTGGATTTTTGAATTTAAATCTTAATACGTTTATTACAATTATATTTTTGAAATTTGGAATTTCAAAACTGTATAATGACTTTTTTTCATTAAATAAAGTACATTTCTCAAAACTTGATTATCATTTTACCTTACTTATAATAATCTAAATTATCATTATCATCATCAATATCACCACAAATATCATTATCATTGAGATTTTTAGCATCATTATCACCATTATCATAATCATTATCATTATCATCAATATCATTATGATCATAATCATTAAAATTATCATTTTCCCCATTTACACCACAATCACCATTATCATCATTATCAATATCATTATCATCATTATTATAATCAATATCATTATCATCAGTATCAATATCATTGTGATCATAATCATCAAAATTATCATTTTCACCATTTACATCATTATCATCATTATCAATATTATTATCACCATTATCATTGTTATCATCATCATAATCATCAGTATTTTAATTCAAAACTTCATTTCATTAAAACAATAACAGACATCGACAGGCAATCCAATACCAAAATGAATTAACAAAATCGGCGAGCGGGAGATTTTAATTTTCCCTTTCTTGAGTATTATTTTGTGTCCTATAGCCTGCAAGACAAAGTCGAAATTTCAATAAATCACACGATAGATCGTGACATTGCCTGACTTTTATCAGATATGTCATATTGACCACCATTCTTATTAAAGAAACAGAATTCCAATTATGTCCAAGATTCGTTCGTGGGAAATTCCAGTCTGCTATGTACAGTGCTGTGCGAAAGTTTTCTTCCACAAATTTTGAAAAAAAATGCAATTACCTGAAATGGAATTTTGACACGCCAAAAGGTGAATTGGCCTTTCCATATCTTAAAATATGTAATGCGATAAAGCAACACACATCGATATATGAGGCAAAATAAAGTGCTCTGCAAAAACAAAAAAAGTTTCCAACAAACTTAATTTATTGACAAACTTATTATGCATACATTCAAGGACCCTATAATATATTATATAGGGTCCTTGATACATTAAAGCAAGTAATTTTTACTATAATTAAAGCTAATTCATGTAACATATATTAAATCATATATTGATAAACTAATTAATGTTGATTTTAGAATTTGCTCAGGTGACTCTTTGTTGTTGTTTTTTGCTGCATAAGGCCAAGCTTAATTGGAATTCTGTTAAGCGTCAACTCAAGTTTGACATACCTAGGTACCTATTTACAAAAACACACAAACCGAAAACGAAAACACATGTCTATTTTAGCTAGTATTCACATAAATAAGTACTTGGTAGTACATGAATGTAGATGACATTAATGTGAGATTAAAGTAATTCTAAAAAAAGTATATTCAGCATGCACATGTACATTTTCATTAATCAAATACACAGAAGCAAGAAACTACCATTATTTCCTGAGAAAAATCAGCGAATCCTGGAACAACAAAATTATTTAAGAACATTTCGCTAACATATTTTTTGGTCGAGGACTCTAAAATCTACGCACACGTGGACGCTTAACAAACTTCCGGTATGGCAGGCCTAAATATGAATCGGGTTTTCTGAAACAGGACTTTGTTCTAGCACTTTTGGGTGATACTGTAGTCGCTTGAGACTCGACCATCTGCTATCTTATCGTTTAAATGCAATGAGAAGTAAGGCTTTAATTACGAAATTATAAATTCAAAGCTAATATAAAAATGCTGCACTTAAAGTTGGGACTACGAGTTATGCTTCAAGTATTAGATTAAGTATGGATGGGAAATTTTAAGATATTCATCCCCTAACTAAAATTATGCTTTATCGCAGCTTAGATTTTATTTTTTCTTATTTTTAATGTCGTTTTCTACACATATTTATGTCATATATACGACGGCCAGCTCTTCCTACTATAGGTTTCCTGCACACGTTTTCTATTACCAGTACTAACTTACCCTACCAAGAGGCCGACAACTCATGTATAAGGTATGACCTACCGCGACTTGGCTCGAACCAGCGATCTCCGGATTCAACGTCCGGCACAACACAATAACGGCTGCGGCTTTCAGAAAGTTTGGAAATAGTTTCACTAGCTTTTACATTATACATTAAATCTCATAGATTTTCCCCATGTTATTCAAATAATGCCAACTTAGAATTTTTTATGAACGTGTCTTAAATGACTCCACTTTCATATGCAAGGAGTTAACAGTACTAACTCCTGTTAAATTTTGTCAAACATTCTTTTAAATTGCAAGTTATGAAATTAATCTAATCCATACAAAATGACTAACATATTGTAATAAATGAAAATGTCCAGTTTTGTAAACATGCTTGTCATACTTTTAGAAAATTATTCAGTTTAGCTGTGAATGATATAAGGGGCTGCCTGCCTTAACAAGCGTGCAAAACAACTTATAAACGTTCCCTTCTAAGATAAAAGAAACACTTTTTTTAAATTTCTGATCATAACAATTTTTTTGTTTAATTTGATTTAATTATAAATTTCTGTGACCAAGTGATGTAAGGATTTCAAATATTTCATAGAATACTTCTGAGAAAACAAATGGCAAAGTTTGAATGCCTAATTTGATAAAAAAAGGGGTCTTTATCTTAAGACTGTTCCACCATTTAGACTATTTAATTTGACGGTCCTAAATTTTAAAATAAATGCAGTACGATTGAAACACTTTCATACCCAATTAAAAACATTTACATCATAAATTGTTCACCGGCGAACTATTTCATCGCTATTTTCTCTTAATTGAAAATTAACTATTATACTCGTAGCAAATTAATGGATATCCATTAATTTTCATGATTTTGTTTGGAATCGCACGTGATCTGTGTAGACGCCTTCCGCTATGAGGCATTTAGTGCCAGTCCCAACATATTTGTTTGTTGAAGGGGGGAAATCTAATCAAACACGCATGAAAGACGAGCAGTGAGCGATGATTGATTTAAAACATGCTAATAGTTCTTAAATATACAATTTACCTGTTTCTTAAACAAGCGTTTGATCTGTAAATAAGCTGTATTCTATTATACTGGGTTTAACACCATGTCAACACAAATTTAGGTTATTTTACGTTGCCCGCACACCTAACTTAGCTTACCTGGACACTTGGCTATAACCAGTACTCACCTACTCTTCAATACAAAAATTGACAATTTTGTAATTTTTTTCTCAATAAATTAGGTATATGGAGAAGGTCCCGGTCTTGTTGAAGGGTAGGTGAGTACTGGAAATTCGTGTACCGAAGGGGGTACGGGTTCGATCCCACGCGGAGAGGTTATACCCTTTATTAAATTTTGACAATAATGTCAATTTTCCTCCATTGATTAGATAATATGGAGAAGTTTCCGGCCTTGTTGAAGGGTAGGTTAATACTGGTTACAGACAATGGTCCAGAAAATGTAGGTTAAGTGCGCTGGGCGATGTTAAATGACCTAAATTGTGTTGACACGGCGTTAAACCCAGTTTAAAAAAACAACTTATTTTCTTTGAATCGCATGTACTATTATAGACGTTCCTTCCCTTTGAAGTGTTAACTGTTTATTTGTTGAAAGGAGGGGGCTCACGAAAAAAGAACAGCGACGATTGGTTTCAAACTTATATTACATGAATGAACTTTGAATTTAGTTTAAAAAACACGTTTAATACAACAGAACTTACCTGTTCATATTGATTGGGAGAATGATATGTAAAAGCTAAGATAACTCAGTCAGGAGAGCACTCGCCGTGTAAGAGAGGGGTCCCGAGTTTGAGTCCCGGCCAGTCTGCATTTTTGTCTCACCCTGTGGCACATTCATGCTCAGTTTCCCTCAAAACTTAATTGGTACAAGATCTTTGGAAGTAACTGTATATACCCATTAAGATAAAATTCGTATTTACAAATTAACCAATATTTCTAGTTGTCAACTTTCAATCAATACCTACTTTAATAAATCCAAGTATTTTCTGATAAACTTTTCATTGGAAAAGATTAACTGTAAATTGCTCACATTTTGTGAAAAACATATTTTTTAGATTCTGTTCAAATTTTCGCATATTTCTACCATTGATTTTACGGAGCGATTTTACGGAACCCACTGAGTGCCATATTTACATTGAATGCCATCACAATTTCTTGCGAAAGTACCAAGAAAGATATGATTGTTTAGCTTTCCGATTTTTTACTCTACTATTTTACGGAACTCAGGTAATGCCATGTTACCAATGAACGCCAATTTTATGGGATAATTGAGCTTCGAACGCTAAGATTTTGTTTTAAAGTTCATGTAATTTTAGTTGACAAATGGGAGACTATTCGTGCCATATTGTTTTAGAGAACAAATTTAAGAAATGGGCTTGTTTTTGTTTAAAATGACCCAGAGCATGATACACGAATGCTAAAATGTTACATTACGAGAAAAAAGCTTTCGGCATTTTTTTTTGTCTTCGAATTCTAGAAAAAAAGATGAAAATCAAATGCCAGAAATTTAATTAAATTAGAAACAATCTTCATGGTCAAACAAGCATGTGATAGATAGTTTTAATTTAGTTAATGAAGTAATGTGTTCACTGATTTAAAGGAAGCTTGAATTTTTAGATTAATCAAAGTATAGAAAAATACTGATCGAAGTTTTTTTAAAACATTGGTTGCTTTAACTACTTGTTTTCTATCGAGTTAATAAAGAATTTGATCAGAGTGTTTTCAAACTTGGCAGTCAGTTACTATAGAAAGATTTTTTTAAACATTTCTCTAAAAATGGTTTTAGAATGTTTATTAAGATGAAAGAACATTCCACAAATCGCATAAACGGTACCTCAAAACGAAATGGTAACCGCTGGTTGCATTCTATACAAAGTGTGAAATAAAATGGTATAATGCGTTTTAACCATAATACCATAGTGCGTCGCTGTTAATGAAGACGAAATGTTATAACTGCCGAAACGAACTCCGGTGAAATGACCAATATACAATGTATTGGTTTTTAAACACTTACACGATTAACAAAGTGAGCGTTGTTTTAGTTCTTAATTTAGATTAACGTAAACTTTAAAATATGCATTGAACGCTAGGTTAATGCTTATCAACTATATAAAATGTGCCCTGTAAAGGTAAACAGTCCCTAATGTCACTCACAGTTAATTTTGTAAAAGTATAATAAACGCTTACAAATATAAACATGATATTTTTCATTTATTATACCCCCGCTTCCAAGAAGAGGGGGGTATACTGTTTCACCCTTGTCCGTGCGTCCGTCCATCTGTCCGTCCGTCCGTCCGTCCGTTACGAAATTTCCGTCGCAGTTTTCTCAGCAACTATAACATGCAGCAGCCTAATACTTTGCATATTGCTTCATCCCATAGTCCCATGTGGTGTAAAGCGATTTCATGCTCCTTGCTCATCTACTTCCTGTTTGTCGCATATTTTTAGATTTTGGCGGGGGTATCACTAGTGAGCATTAGCTCACAGATTTACTTGTTTCATATGCTTTTAGTTTGTATTGATTAGATTTACATGCACGAGTACTATATAATTTACAATTTTGAAAATATTTGACAGAACATTTAATAGGACTTAGTAATTTACTCCCTTGCATATGAAAATTGAATAATTTTGATTTAATACTTTAAGTAATAAATTGACATTAAGGCAAACAACTTTTAACAGGACTAGGTAATTACCTCCCTTGCATATGGAAAGTGAATAATTTTTAACGCGTCCAATAAAAAGTCCATGTTGACATTATTAAAATATGTAACATGGCAAAAAGTTTAAAAATACAATGTACACTGTACCAACAAATAAAACTGATTTAAGAATTATTCAGCTGCCGTAAAACATAGTTTCTAATTTTGGATTTTACTGCTTAGACATAGAATTGATATTAGTTTAATATATTTCTGATTGGCATATTAGTGATGAAATTATTTACATGCACGATTTGCAACTTCCGGTTCTTGACAGTTTCCTTGCCAACCGATGCCACGATAAGCGAGAGCATGTCAATAAATAATGATAAACGATTGGCTGGTCACGTGATTACATAATTCTTCAAGATTATCTATTTTTATCTATTTTTTTCAATTTTTATTTATTTAAGTTCGTCGTGCTGCTTGCGCCACCATCTGTTCAAATTTCATTTAAGTATCGTAGGATCATTTTTAATAATGTAGTACGATTGGATTGGAAAGGAATTAGCCAAACTATTATGACGTCACAAAATCAAGGACCTTAATTATCGAAATGCCTTAAAATTACAGTGGGCGTATCCGTTCTGACAATTTTAGGCATTCGGAACACCTGGACCATTCATTGAATGAATAATCTCGGAATGATTCGAGGTGGGGGTCCACTAATTACACTGTTGTTTTTACATACGCGATGCGAAGCAAAGACGAAGCACATAACGGTTATGCAAAATAGCTCTTGTCGTAAACACATATGGCTTTGTAAATACATTTCTTTTACTATATATGTGGCTATATACATGTATTGTTCAGTGAGTATCATTAAATCGTGCATTTTAAACAAAAGAAACATTTGTCATCGCCTAAACAATTATGGATTTGTTTACATCAAGACCGCTTCAAGTATTTTATTTTGGTATGTGACGCTTGGGTAGTTCCAAAATGGCGTCTAAATATAACCAAGGTTATTCCTAATGATGACCGATGAGTTCCGAATAAATTTTAGAATGTTCAATGTTTGTTCATTGGTGCCCACTACACTGACGTTATCGTCATAATTAAGTGTTCAGAAGCGACATTGGAATACAATGTCCTTCAAGAAACTCTATTCTAAAGAAATTATATTTTATTGACAGCCGCTGACGTATGTCGTCGTTTTTTTTGCGTTCTAAAAAGTCTATTTTGATTGAAGTTATTTTTGTATGAAAATATTGTTCCTGGCTTTCGATTTGTTTCAATTAAGATAACTGATACGGAGAAAAAAGACAACGTTTCTTTGCGAGAGAAGGTCAATGCGATTGAAGTTGACGGTTAATATTAAAAAGAAGACATACTTTAGCCAGCGGATGACTTTCAATTCTCTCACAATAAGAATAGTGACATATTTTTGTTGCTTTTTTCATTTGCCATGATGAAAGTCGACAGGAGGTTTTTGTTGATATTATATTGTGCGGAAGAAAACACTGAAGTACTTGACTCCTGTGAAATATTCGATTGGTATTTACGGGTATCGCCGAAGCCGAAAAAAAAACGATGATCGCCGGAAAACTCCAAATTCACCCGAACAGAATTAGCATTTTTTCCGAAGAGTCAATATTTTATTAATCTGCAAAAGAAAATAGTCCTTGTATATTTTGTGACATATATTGCGTCCCATTGAATGATTGAAATAATAGAAACTACACCCATCGAAAAATAAATTTATTTGCTAAAATTTAATTTCAGCGTCAAAGAAGTACCGTCTCAGTAATCATATCCTTATATTCCCGGCGCAGTAATACATTGACGCAGAGTATAATGGGAAATTTGGTACTACTATTTTATCTCTGCCGAGGAATATATAGTACAATTTTTCACATACAATTTATGTATTTTCAGGTGTATTAATACACTGAAATATTGACGCAAAGCATTATGGGTACACCAGTAGAGATGATGTCATCCAACATGTCGACGTCAGCAGCTGTTGTGAACTACAGTCAATATAACGATACAGGTAAGCCCCCAACTTTTGTTCTAAAGAAGAAACTTCTCCATATACTTTATTCAGTGTGGGGAATCACGTGACCTACATGGTTCCTAACACGGCAAAAATGACGACAAGGTCAACAAATTTATCAGACCTAGTGCAGTCTAAGCAGCTCAAAATTCTCTTTCTAGCGGTAGTTCTCCTAACCCATTTTTGCCATATTAGGAACCAAATACGTAACGTGATTCCCCACACTGTTATTAATAGATGAAAACTTATATAAATTGTCAAATCTTCATGGAAGGGTATAACCTTACCGTATGGGATTCGAACCCATGCCATCTTTGAGACACTAGATTCGATATCACGGTGCGATACCAACTACGCTTCCAATCTGGATTTGGTCAATTTTTAATAGCTATCTATATAACTAGTTCCTATTCTAAACTAAGCACAGACAATCAAGTAAGAAACTGGGAACCAATACAGCGACCAACTTGTTTTTTATTACCTTTATATTAAATTTCATCTTCCCATGGAAACGTGTGAAATCTACCGTGAACGTTTAATATGAATATAAAAATAATTCTTATAATTAGTCGGTCACCATAGCAACATGAAACATTCATCTTCTCAGATAGATTATCAATTTGTACCTGTAATGGAATTTATTTTTTTGTATCTCTTCCAGTTTTTTTTTTCATTTCTTGTAATATTTTTAATAAATTAACCTTAAGTGATCTGATGTCATGTGTGATGTAAAGTTTTTGAGTACTTGCTTTTACCTTGTTAATGCTATTATATAAATATCACATACTACAGAGGGTGATAGAACAGATTGTTTACCCGATACAATTAATGTCAACCGAGTCTCTATCACCCTCTGTAGGATGTGATATTTATCTTATTATACCGATCAACACAATTCAGAAGTTGTTGACAAAGTGTTAGGCTAAAACCGCTTAATTGTATCTGTTTTATTTGCTTCTAAACTTGGAGACATTTTCACACCATTTAAATTAGACGTTTAATAAAAAAAGCACACGTCTGGGAAAGGGAGGTAATTCAAATTGAATATCTAAAACATGGGTCCAGGTTTTTAGCAAACTCCAACGCAGTGGTCTCCCATCGCTTTAAGCGGGCCGAAGGTGGTGTCAAGCGGGTCGATATGTAATGTTAAAAGAGTGTCATTACGGATTGTCACCTGGTGACGTCACATTTGGAATAGCATTTGGAACTCCTCGACCATTCACTACGATTAAGCTCGGACATATTCAGGCGCCATTTTGAAACCTTCGATTTTGAAGTAAACAAATACATAATCGTTTAGGCGATGAGTGATGTTTCGTTTTTAGTCCGTAAATTTAAAATAACACAGTTCAATGATATTTTTTCTCAACTGTCAAAACATAATTAATTCACGGTGAATGTGTTTGTTAAAATCATTCTGGTAATACATCTATAAGTTTCCTAAAGTGTGTATTATGATCGAGTAAAGCTGCTTATGCCGTATTACATGTTTAAGTCTAGATATTTTTATAACAAGTACAAAAACATGCATTCAGTCACCGTGAAATTATTCAAGCTTTGACAGTTGAGAAAAAACGGACTATAACATAGAAATATGTATTGACAATGATTTGTGTGTATACTACAAGAACTATTTTGCATAACCTTTACGTGCTTCGACTCACGTAGGTAGTAAATCTCAAGCCGCCAGGGTAGACCCCCACGAATCCTTCCGAGATTATTCATTCATGAAGGGTCGGGTGTTCCGAATGGGCCATATAGAAAACAAATCACGTGAAGTATAATAATACATATTGGTTATTGTTTGTTTTTACATAAACTTGGTGAGGCAAGAGTAAAGTTGATGCACCCTAGAGCTTGGTTCTAATCCCCAGCGGCAAATATTTGCAACAAATCGTTCCAATGCAAAAACATTGTAGGTTCTTTGTTTTGTTTGTTTGTTAGTGTGTTGGGTTTGACGCCGTAGCAACACATTGTATAGGTCATATGACGGCGGTCAGTCAACCTACTCACTTCTCCTGGAAAGGCTAAATCTCTGGATTTAGCTGTTAACCAACTACTAAGCGCATACTTTCGTCAGTGACTGACAACAGCCCTATATAATGAATAATCATTGATAGGAGGGAGAATGGCCGTAGAAATAATTTCGTGATTAAGCTCCACGAAATTATGCCCCGCCCGGGAATCGAATCGACAACCTCTGGATCAGTAGACTTGCCTGCTACCAACGGAGCTAGCTAGACAGCTTTAGGTTCTTTTTTTTGTCATATATTTTGCAACTGTCTGTGTCAAGGCGGAAACCTTTTGGCTTCCTGATGCCATTTTTGGTTTGTTGTGCCATTTTTATAACACATCTTAAACATCTAATTACAACTCCCTTTTTGTTTTTCTGACTTTTTCGAAGGTCTGTGTTATTTCAACTGTTGTTTAACCTTATACGTTTTCAATCTCCTTTCTGAAAGGATTCAATTAAGAATCTTTCCAGTGGCAGGACAAAATTTAAAAAAATTTAGGTCATAAATATTCAATATTTTGTGCTTCAATTAAATATCAACAAAAGAGAAAGAAGGGTAACTCAAGCGTATAAAATCATTTACATGTAACTATATGGAGCTAGGTTGTCTCCCCTAAATTACGATTCGCTAACAAACTTGCATTGTCAAACAAATCCGGAGCAATACAATCCAGTGATACGTAAATAGTCGATACTTTCCGAAGTGTAAATAAACTCTCCAGTATTTCAGGTTTTCTTTGATCGTAAATATTATAAGTGCAACGGGGTTCTTAACATCCGTAATGGTCACCCATCCAACAATTATCCGCGCAGTTCGTTGCTTAACTATAATAAATGTCCAATGTTCTACGCTCTGACCGTATATACTCGCTTGCACAAATATACAGTAACAAATGTATAAATAGGAGTAGACAGGGTAAGTTTAGCTAAATTTTGATTTTTGTCCATTGAACTCGCAGTTATTGATACTTTTGGTTAATTTTTTATTCTATAAGTGCGTTACCACAGTCTTGCGGGTAACCCTCGATATGTATAATTATGCACGATTTAAAATGCGCCTTGTTTTAATCGCCTTATCATCAAATATACCCAATCGAGCTATACATATTAATTATATCATAACTTTCAATAAAATATATAATAATAATTTTCTTAATTAAGTCTTTCTCCATAACATCGTAAAAAGTATACGCCAATTTAAAAACATGTTACAAAATCATATTATGTTTTATAAGTATTGAACTTATAGGCGCATAGGCGGATCTAGCGGGGGGTAGGGGGGTCCGGATCCCCCCCCTAGAATTTCCAAAATGTACCTGTCCATTAGTGTATTGCTTGACTGTACGTCATTTTTAAGTAGCATGAAGCAATTTTTCTCAGTGCTTAACATAGATTTAATGGTTATTTAGTTTGTATTATAAATCTGTTGCATTACTCTGCAAAATGTGTATAATGTGGTAGTGGTGCCAAAGTTTGGACCCCTCTAGAAAAAGTTCGGACCCCTCCCCCCCTAGAAACAAATTCTGGATCCGTCCCTGACTTGCACTTGAATAATTTCCTTTTGAAATTGTAACAAGTTTGTTCATACTCGTCGCCAAAATAAAACGACCAAGACATTGTTTCAATCTGATTAAAAATCCGATCTAAATTTTTCCGCTTGTCTACTATAATTTTGATCTGGCTGTTTCGTTATGAGGGTCAAGTTCAGGTGCCTTTTCCTCATAATTTCATTCATGACGCAATCATTATGTTAAGTAACTTTTTACATCGTTTACGTCACGCAATTTGAAATGAGCCGTCCAATCACATCCTGTGAATAACACCGCTGTCAAATAAGCTCGAAAATAGAAATTACGAAATCAAAATGCTATAAATCGTGGTTCGTCTTGATGAAAGCTACGCATTGATTGGTCGACGCAAAGGTCATATCGACGTGACCCTCCTAGCCATCTTTAAGATCATGTACGACAGCGGTCTATAGGATATCTGTTTACGGAGATAGGCGAAGCAACTTTAAGAGGGCAGTGTACTTTCTATTAGAAATTGTAACAAATTTGTTTATACCCGTCTTTTATATGAAATGACCAAGATATTGGTTTTCAAACACTTACAAGATTAACAAAGTGAGTGTTATTTTCAGTTCTAAATTTAGATCTACGTAAACTTCCAATATGCAATGAAAAGTTAGGTTAATACTTATCAACCAGAAAGCAAACGATTTTAAAAACAAATAAAAAGACACAAAATAAAAATTGAGATGACATTTTATACTATCATTTGTAATTTATGTTCAGGGCGTATTTTTATGTTAGGTGACTTTTCTTACATTGCAGATTTTTTATCGTGAATTTTACGACATTTTCTGAGATTTTCCGAGAATCTGTGACCTTAGAAGAATTAAATTATCCAATAAACAGTGAAAATGATCCTCAAGTAGATATCATACCTTCTCTTAATTGACTTTTATACAGTGATTATTTTGTGATTTATATTGGAATAAAACAGCAATGTATAACAGTGCATCACGTGGTGATACTTGCAAACAAGTCTATTTTTTACCTACTTATACATGTATGCGAGTAATTATATAAGTAATGTCAATTATTAGCATCAAAGCAAGAAGCTGTGATACTTTATATCGACTTAAAATGGGCTTAAATATTTTCAGGTTTCATCGTCTGATATATAACCCGGCTCGATAGCACAGTTGGTAGCGCGCCGGGATTCGGAATCTCGTGTCCTGATAGGGGTACGGGTTCGAATCCCACCCGGGGAGGTTATACCCTTCCATGAAAATTAGACTATAATGTCAATTTTCCTCTAATGATTAGATAATATGGAGAGGTTTCCGGCCTTGAGGAAGGGTAAGTGAGTACTGGTTATAAACAAGGGTCAAGAAAACTAGGTTACGTGCGCTGGACTCCGTAAAATGACCTAAACTGTGTTGACACTGCGTTAAACCAAATTAATAAAAAGTCTGATATATGTGTAAACTTCACGATATCTTTGAAAAGCGTTAGAACGACACTTTAGGTGAATTAAAATTAAGTGACGTCATTTGTGTGAAATAAACCATCAGTAATGATGCTAAAAATTAGTGATCAATAAAGTGCGCAGAGTAGTCAAGAAACAAGTGGGATTTTAACCGTTGAAGATAGTGAAACAAGTAATAATACACTGTTGGTAGAACGGCAGCCAATTTGTCGATTGGGAATCTGGCTATATGCCCTGAAAATCCTGATTGCAAAATGCACAGTCGGATTCTAATCCAAGGCTTCCAACTTGATGGTGTTTGAGTCAATAAACTTGTATTGTATTTGTAAACCATGATTAGTTGAATAATAACAAAAACGTAATAATTTTTATTCATAACATAATGTTGATTAGATTTATATTACAACATTCTCTTGCAAACTTTTTAATGAATATTGATTATTGATGAAAAAGTATAATTGTTATTAGTCAATACAAAAAGATAGTTACTATAATTTCAAAATTTGACGTATTGCAAAAACAAAAAATACACTGTATAATTTTTATACCATAGAGATTCCTTTGTGGCAACTCACATAGTTTTAAATAAAGTGAATAATATTCTATTGTACGATTATATTGAACTGTCCGAATGCATAAATTAAAACGTCACATTACACGGTATATTTAATGCTCGGTTAATTTCGGTAGTACACGTAGAGCGCATTGTTAGCCCATCACACTAATGTGTTTTATCTTATTTGCAATATGCATCTTCGTATTTGTGGCCGAGTGGTGAGACGGCAAGTCTACAAATCTTTTTATCGTGGGTTCGAATCCCGATAGAAACTTTTATTATTTACTTTTTTCTCGTTCAAATCATGGACGGTCTGCGTAAAACACATTGCTCCCGTGCATCATTAAACTTCAGTTATTATAAATTTGGTGGCATCTCTTTAAGTGATCATGACAGTAGCACAATCGATACTGCCAGTAAAATTAAATTATTTTCACATTGTTTTGAATTGTTTTATTTCAATTTCCAAAAAATATACTGAATAAAATAGATCTTAAACAAATAATTAAAAAAATATATAAAGGACAAAAAATAAAAATTGACATATATAGATTTAAACTCGCACTCAATTTATTGATGTTTTGGTAGCATGGCACTTCAACCGTACGGCTATTTAACCCGATGAGATAACGACACTAAATAAACCTACACATTGTAAGTTTTACTGCAAATTTCTATAGAACGTGGAAATTAATATATTCAGTGCTCGATAACCGTGTAATTATGCAATCGGACAGTTCAATATAATCGTACATTATTATAAAAAACTGACTGACGAGCTATGACATTGTAATAAACTATGCGATGGCTATATTGCCTTCATTTTGACGGGCGGAAAGCCATGCGCGTCGTCTTTAGTGATGTCACTTTCTGAAAACTGAAGTAATATATTTGACTACCATCTGTGAGTCCTTGTCCATATTTTCCGTTGAGATTGGCATTTGTACATGCTCCATACCACCATCCCCCGTGAAGGTCAGATGGACAATGACTACTGCCAGTATGATCATTATCATATGTTGAAAATCTATAACCATTGTTGTATGTTATATCAGCTCCATTGTTTGCAACTACAAAAAACATCACAGTAAGATCAGAGTTTATACTGTATATAAAATATTCATTAAATAAGGGGACGCTTATAACATTATACGCGTAAGTAAATACTTAATACTGTCTTTTTTCTAAGATTATGGAACGCGCATTTCCTAAAAATAATAAAAAAATGTATGACGAGTAAACGTTCTGATTTGTTTGAAATTTGAAAATACAATACACTCTATAAAACTCCAATTTATTTCATATTTGGAAACTCGGTCAATGTTGCTTTGACAATTTAGTTTAACATGTACAAATTAAGTGCCTTCTATTTTCATCCATAATAAAACAGGGTTTTTACTAATGGCAGCAATTAACAACGTGATCTTTGTTTTTTACTTCTAAATTTAAATTTACGTAAAACCGTTAATAATTTAATGATATTACATTGAGTTGCCAGGTTACAACTTAACGAATGTATCATAGTTTATACTCAATTTTTCTCAATTGTCAAAGTTTGAATCATTTCACGGTGGATGATTACACTATCTCAATATCACGAGTGTTAGACAAAGAGCAAGAAGTCACCGTGAAATAATTCATGTTTTGACAGTTGAGAAAAAAGGAACAATACTTACTGTTAACCGATGACAATCTATTTCCAATATGAAACGTGTAACTAGGACCTGACGTTAAATTAAAGTTATCCAGTACATCATTGGCTCTTCTTCCATCAAAACCAAGCAAATCTATTCTAAGTTGACTTGTAGTACGATTAACCATTTCATGTATTCTATCAAGTCCTTAAATAAATCATCAACTCGTTTTGTTGCATTGACAACACATGTTTTGTTTGTTTTGTTTTGTTTTGTAAGGTTTAACGCCGTTGCAACACTTTGTATAGGTCATATAACGGTGGTTATTCAGCCTACTCACTCCTGCTGGATTTAGCTGTTAGCCAACTACTAAGCGCATACTTTCGTCAGTGGTGGACATAATTAAAAATCATTGGTATGAGGGAGAATGACAGTAGAAATAATTTTATGACCAAGCTCCACGAAAGTATGCCCCCCCCGGGAATCCAACCCACGTTCCCTCGTGCTACCAACTGAGCTAATCAGGCGGCTTTTGGCAACACAAAAATAGCCTGTCGGCTGTAATTGTTTACATATATAATTGTTTCTTCTGAATCGTTTGCCCAAACTATATTTTGCCAATGATCAACTTTACTTTTCTGATCAATTTTTGTGCAAAATATTTCAAGAAAATGAACAAACATTAGATGTTTCGGGCTACGAAATGAGGTAGTTTATGCCTTATTTAGTGTCTTGCAACAGGTTGGAAATATGTATTGCGAATGAACAGATTACACTTACCATATCGTCGCCTCAATCTAACAATGCTGTAACTACCACATTTTTATTTTTTGGAAATCGACTTCAGAAGTTCGAAAGGTTTTATCTTTGTTGGTTCAGTCTGTATAGACACGAGACTTAGTAGGCACATTAGCAATGTTATTCAACACATATATGAGGAATATGATTGAAATTTTATGAATGATAATGATGAAAATTGTAAAAAATGTGTTTGAAGATAGATCAAAATGTGCTTATTTTGGTTGATGCATCTCGTTCTAACATTGTCTCCAAGAAGACAATATAATGGTATTTGTGCACATTTTCTATAATTTTGAGTTGTAACACTGCCTTTTTTGCAGCATACATATTTAATGCGGTATACTCAAAAAATATGATGTCACTGGAGTGCAAAAACACGATACAGTCAGATCTCGATACAACGACATCCATTACAACGACATTCTCGTTATACTGACATATTTTATGGGAACCTCTACCAACATGTACATTGTTGGAAGAATTCATTACATTGACATATGCTTTATAACGACACTTTTCCTGGAACGAACGATGTCGTTGTATCGAGATCTGACTGTAATCAAGTTGTGTACTCCGACTGGACGAAAGGAGATGGAGCAATGTTCGAACGAGCTTCTATTGACTTAGAGCATTGTTAGAGTCAATTGGAACATAAAACGAGTGACGAAGACTTTATTTTGATCAGAAAACAATATTTAAAGCCCAGACATTGGGCTTTGTCCTGGACATAGAGCAATGTTTACGCTGTGTGCAGAGAGAATGTGTGGGGATAGGATAATGTACGATCGGCGGATTGAGCTGTTTGACATGATAGAGTCTCGAAACGTTTTTAGAAGATAGAACAATGCCATTACAAGTCGATTGGGATGTTTATCTAATTTAATTTCAAAAATAAAGTTAGGAAATTGTTAGATTGAGGCAATGTTGTTGTGGATAAAGTGACAAAATACATTAATGTCATTTTACAAAATGTTAGCCGCTTAATAAATCAAATCGACAAAATGCGGCGGGCTAAAGAAAAGTCGCTTAATGCATTAGTAAAAATATACTGGAAATTCCCTGAGGTCATGGCAAATAAAGCTCTAAGTACTTGTTCGAAAGTGTAAGTAACATTATTACCTAACCAAAACTCAGTTTCCAAATTTCCAAATCCATTTTCATATTCGGTAAAATTTCTATAGAAGTCTACACTCCCGTCGTAGCGGTTCTGAAAAACCTAAAATAAATATTTAAAAAATATACTCACTGTAAAACTGAAAGAATACTAACTCAGTGTCGAAAGAAATTTAGCTTGGTCGATGTGACACTTAATTACAAAATTGAACACCAGGTTCGCGATAGTGGATCGTTACATGTCAAGGATATAACCGATAAAGATATAACCATTGAAAGCATTTTCAGTTTTAGGGTTGGGGCGGTTGATATATTTTGGAGTGTAAATTGGGAAAGAAAACATTAATTTTTTAAGTATGCTTTAACAAAATTATTAAAGTGGTAAGTTCCCCGCAAAGTCTATCGACCTTTTTCGTAGAGTGAAACGTTGTCGGCGCCGAAACGAAAGATAACATGTAATGGTTACATATAATAAGCTTAAAGGGAAGATGATCAAGTGAGTTGGTTACAATGGCGATATACTAAAAGTAGATAGGGAATACAATGTACACTACACGTACTGTCCATCCTCCTCCATCAGTTGTCATGTCACAATACAAACTTATCATCCGTTTTGATTGCCACAAAATGACGTTAAATATCCCATCAGTAGCCTCAGGTATATTTGTTTTAATTTCGAAACAATCAGCATAAGCTGAAACATTAAAAAAAAACAATGAAAGCTGCAGCATGGAATCAGAATAATTTAATAAATAGTGTATTAATAGATAATTCTATGTATTTGTTTATAGTGTATATACATTTAGGACCGGGTGTATTTTGTACTTATATTACATTGTTCCTTATATTTTTGTACTGTATCTTACACATGTCACTTTAATAAAAACCTTACTTACTTACTTACTTACTTACTTAGTGTATTTACGATGTTTACTTTAATCAACTCATTTCTATTTAAATCTAAAACACGAAAAAGTGCAACAGAAATAGTCATGAAAGTTACCATAACTCTAATTTTAATAACCATACGTTGCGGGTATGAATCTAAAAGGAAAAAAATATAGATGTTTTTAATTGTATTAATGATATATTAGATAGTTGACTTACGACAATCAGTAAAATCACGACATATATCTACACGCATTGGATTACCAACACAATAGTTTCCATGAGGTGAAGGTTTAGGATTTGTACAGCTACGTGATTGTGTTTTAATTCCATTACCACATTGATTAGAGCAAAGTGACCACGATGACCACGAAGTCCAACCTCCATCTTAAATGTAACAAAAGAAAAATAGGTTTATATACAATCAATATGCACTGAGGTTGGACACTTACAGCTTAAGTTGTGTACTCGTGCATTAATTTTGCAAATACTTCTTTTGTTAAATACTGTCATCTGAATTGAACGATACCAGTGTATGTATATCTTGCGACTCATTTGTTAAAACTTATACATATCTAAACTGGAATGCCTAATTTAGGTGAACTAGTGGACTGACCCCTTTGACATTTTGTAATAATTGTGTAATGCGTATATATATTACATATTGCCTAAGATGTAGTTTATTTTTTTTGAATTCACTTCCAACGTCATTTAGTATTATATTAAAAAACTGTTTGATGAATAAAACACAGCTCTTGTTGGTGACAAAACTATTATTTTATATGCATCTATTGTTTCTGCAAATCAAGACTTTACACGAGCTGTAAATATTAGATATACATTCTTCATTTAATTAAAAACTGAGTGGAAATTACTTAAAATAATGAACTTCAATAAAGAACTGTTTAACCGTATCACTTTAGTTGTAAATACATTGATCGAGTGTATTACCGACACACACCAAAACAATACCAGTGCATGCAAAGCTGAGGACTCATTTGTTAAAATAGCTTGTTCGATATAAAAACTTACAAATACATAAACTGAAATGGCTAATACATTTTGTAATAATTGCGTAAATATATTAAAACTTGCGTATGATGTCAAAAAACTATGTTTAAAATGAAC
This sequence comes from Mactra quadrangularis, assembly GCA_025267735.1. Lineage (NCBI taxonomy): Eukaryota > Metazoa > Mollusca > Bivalvia > Venerida > Mactridae > Mactra > Mactra quadrangularis. The sequence goes on along the minus strand of CM046295.1, from coordinate 17,855,869 downwards.
ATAAAAATAGCCGTACCTGTGCATGGCCCATTATTACAAAGCCTAGCGTCTGTGTTTGAACCAAAACAATGATTACCATTATTTTGTGGTCTGGGATTTGAACAGTTTCTACTACGAGATTGTAAACCAACCTCACAGGACACGGAGCATGTCCCCCATGTAGTCCATACGCTCCAATGTCCATCAACTAAAGCAATAATAATAAAAATAACATTTTAGAAAATAAGGAAAGTGATCTTGAATATGTAAAATGTAATTATGGTAAAAATTTTGTTGTCCATACCCTCCAATTTCCATCAATTAAATTAACAAAATTATCATTTTAGAAAAAATAGGAAGGTCAACTTTAATGTATGAAATGTAAATTATTGTCAAAATAGTGCAAAATGTCTTGTATTAAATTTTACTATACACATAATTAAAGCTTATTCATGCAACATAGTTCGATAATTGCCTTTACACTTTTGTTTTTAAGATTTTACCAATACATTAGACTTTAGAAATGAAAACATAGCTTTAGTTACACGTATATGCATAACAATTACAATTGTCCAATGTTCCATTTTATTGTAACTGTCATCATTTATATACATGTATACAGCTGATGTAAAGTTTAGTTGTTAAAAAAGCAGCTATTTTTTACAAGTTTGAAGATAATTTTGGATGGCACTGGATGTTGATCAACTAAGTTATGCTGTTCAGAAATTTTCTCAGATGACTCTTGTTCCTGTTTCGAATATGTGAATCCTAAAGCAAAATTATAATAAATTATCTAAATACTTTATTATGTAATTAAGTAGAAACACCAAGAGTTAAAGTTAACAATGCATTTTTCACAACCTAGGTTTATAGTACTGTTGGTAGCAAGCAGGGAATTCGAATCTAGTGTCCTATAAGAAGTACGGGATCAAATTCTACTCATGACAGTTATGCCTTTCCATAAACAATTGACAATAATATCCATTTTCCTCCATTATTAAGTTATGTGGAGAAATTACCGGCTTTGTGGAAGGGTAGATGAGTATTGGTTATTGACAAGGCTCTACAAAGTCTAGGTTATGTGCATTGGACACCATAAAATAGCCTTTTTGACACGGCGTCAATCCAAGTACAAAAATGTTTTGTTCATAAATCGATTATTACTTGGGCATGGTGTCGCAGTTAAACATGTTTTGGTATCAACAGCAGCTCCTGAACAATTCAATCCACCATTTGCTGGTGCAGGGTTTGAACATGCCCTTTGTCGTGTTATAGTACCCTGGTCACAAGTAACTGCACATTGTGTCCACTCTGACCAAGAACTCCATCCACCGTCAACTGAAGTAAATGGTTACTATTTGGTATGATTCGTTATTTGTGATTAACAGGTGCGTAGCCTGGATAATAGTTACTGACTATTTATTACGTATATTATGAGTGACTCACTATGCTAATTGATTGATACATTCATCGTGATACGCTCCAGTTGGTATGACTGAACAGTGAATTTGACTATTTATACTTCAAACAAAACGAACTCTGCATAGCACCGAATATCTTTTTAAAAAATATTTCTAGTTTATCATTGTTTAAATATGATTCAAAATCGTTTAGAGATTAGTATTTATTCTGAAATTTGTTTTCGGTCACAATTCTTGATCATACACATACTTTTCCAAACTATTTTTAAATGTAAGAATAATCACATTCTGTCCCATAGCGAATGACCAATCACTGGACATTATCTTCTCGTAGTTGTAAAATATACAAACTTACCCAAATTGCACAATCTGCAAAATTTTGGGCATACAGTCTTCGCATGTTGAATGTTAGCACATATATTAAATAAGCTATTCAATCTTGAACAATCCAATGATTCGTCATCCACACAATTTGAGGCTGAAATGTAAATCGAATATATTTATATTTTGTCGATTTTTATACCAATATGATATAATGTAGCTCGACTGTGAAACAAGTTCTTAAAATTTCAATTAATCACTCACATGTCTGCCTCCTAGTCCTTCCAGTACTTAGTTAGTAGGATAAAATTTCTTGCTCAAGATAACAACGAGGTACGTATTGAATGTGATTCTAACTTACTCGCTGCTATCGATCCAATGATTAACAGTTCAACGACGTTCCAACAATCGCCCAATTTAAACTTTGTATTTTTTTATAACATTACATGTATGACAATTAAAGTTTGAAATTTATAACTCTTTATTGGTCTTACATTCTAATAAACACAGCGTAAATATTGCTTTCGAAAAAAATGTCTCTGTTATTTAATACACATAGCTAAAACAATTTGAAATAGAATGACATAAATCAGTGTCTGTGTCCGTATCCGTTTCAGTTGGCTCAGCCAGCAAAATTTCATGTACACGGACAGTTCATAGAAGCACATTCTACAAGAAGCATGACAGGCAACAAAAAAAAGTTAATTGCTTTAGATTTTTCAAAAAAGGTAATTTAAACTGTTAGAGTTAACGTGGAAATTTACAAGGACACTCATAGCGAACATAAAGACACGTCGATAATAAAAAATATATGAAATCCAGCGGAAAATCACTGACGATAGACCGATTTGAATATTAGCAAGTGGTTACAAGTCAAAATGTCCTTAAAAATACATTTGATGACTCTCTAACAACCCCAAAATAACGCTTAATTAGCTTTACATACGCTTGAATGACAGAAGTATTAAATAGCACTTCACTGAAATAAATTAGCGAACACGGACACGCACGCGGGCCACAGACACAGAACTATGGAACGCCAGCCTAACTATACATACGTTTCAGGTGATTACAAAGTGCCCTGTTACATTCATCGCTTGAGCAGCATTCAAAGCAGTTGCCAGTGGTTGCCTGTCGTCTTGTCCATGTACTCACATCTCTTCCAATGATATTTCCAGTACTCACTCCACATTTCTGTAAGTAAACAAGCAGGACCATTCACAATCTAAGAGCCAATAGCCCTGCCTGAACATGGGTCCAACACGGCAAGTTCTGGTGGTGTAAAGTTAGTACTATTTTTTCACGCGTAGGTGTTAACTTACCTTTTTATCGTTGTGCTGAATCTGACTGCGCATGACCTAAGGTAATTGTCCGCGACATTTAGTAATACGTCTCAAAAGTTGTAATTTCTAAGACCCATGTCAAAAATACATTAAAAATACTGTTTTTCAACGTCAAATGTTCAACAAACGTCTAGTTTACTTCATACAATTAAATGAGTAGTAACTCCTGCATTCGGATGCATTAATTCATTATGAACATGTATATTATATACATTCATGTAATAGCAGTGGCCCATATGACACTCGCTTAGGGATCGAGAGGTTCCTGTTGAGAACCCCACATAAAGCTATGCTGATTTCCATGATCAAGAAATGTGCCTTCAGTTGTTCTACTCCACGTAGGTGTGTAAGGGTACTGTGAGGGAACACCTGGGTTATTGTATAATAAGTGTAATGTCGGCCGCACATGTATATTTTAGAACTGGCTTATTCATATCATACGTTACGCAATTTAAAAAAGAGCGGTTTAATCACAGCCTGTAAATATTACCATCGTCAAATTTTCTCGCATACATTCATCTAAAAATAGAAATCACGATGCTATTAACCATATTTTGTCTAAATGAAGTTATGCATCGATTGGCCGACGCAAGGGTCATCTCGACGTGATCCTCTGAGCGCTGACACAATCCGATACACCAGCTGTCTACAGGAGATCTGTTAAGGGGATTAGGTTAATATAATACATGTACATGCACAAAAAAGTTAAGGACTCACCAAATCATCAATACATCCTGCCGTGATGATCAGTTTATTGTTCACCATTCTGTCTGATCTATAACATGACTAAAACAGAAAGTAAATACAAAATATAAAGCATATATAGTCAGGTCATCTTCAGAACCTGCAACAAACTATTGTTTGTGTCAAATTTTAAAGCATTATAAATAAGAAAAACAAACAGTGCATGAAATATCTATTACATTTCTTTTTATCTGAAAATGTCCTCATAGGCATGTGAGTAGAAATTGAGAGTCTGAATCCTCTGCATATTTTTGTATATATGACCTAGTTTTTTGTAGTAAAAGTAGTTTTATACCTGACTCTGATTGCAACTTTGAGTTATTGTACATAAAGCTTCGTCTTCGACATCATGGCAAGTTAAACATTCTAAACCATCTGTAACATAAAGTGATAATATATACATAAAGCCGTCCGGCTAGCGCAGTTGGTAGCACGCAAGTTTACTGATCGAGGGGTCGTGGGTTCGATTACCGGGCGGGGCACACTTTCGTGGAGCATGGTCATGAAATTATTTCTGCGACCATTCTCCTTCATACCAATGATTTTTAATCAGTAGGGCAGTTGTCAAACACTGACGAAAGTATGTCCTTAGTAGCTGGTTAACAGCTAAATCCAGAGATTTAACCTTTCCAGGAGGAGTGAGTAGGTTGACTGACCGCCGTTATATGACCTATACGTGTTGCTACGGCGTTAAACCCAACAAACAAAACAAACAAACAACCAATCGAAAATAAGTTATATACAATGCCCTACAACAGTTCTGAACAAATGATCTTTTTACCAGAAGTTTTAAAGAGCTCTACGATTTGAATGATTCTAACGTGAGACTAGGCTGAAAAGTGTATTCTATTAGCGGCGCATCGCATTTCCTACGCCAATTCTATAGTGTTATTGCTAAGACCCTAGTCTAGGGTTTAACATTTCCCGTTCAGCGTGATGTAAATGTAGTGACAAGTGAGACATGATTTTTTTATTCACGTTACAATGAATTAGAATGCTTAGCTTGTTGCTATAAGACTAAAAAATCTGAATTACGCTAAACTGCTAAATATAATTATAAAAATGTATTACCTGTGCTTGGTATGAATGAAATTAAGAACCACGATATACAATACACTGAAATAAGAATTAAGAATCTAAAGTTTGTAATTTATTCATTTTACAATAAGAGTTACATTCGTCAGCGAAACAAACTTTGATTTCGGCAGAAAAAAAATTTTGAATTCGGCAGAGAATTTTGGTGATTGCTTTCTTATAGATGCTAATTTGAGATCAAAGTACACAGACTTTCAGAGTTCATTATGACCTGTCGAAAAAGGGTGAAATCAAAAGTAAAGTACATTTGAAAAACAACAACAGAAAAAAAACAAAAAACATATAAATACGTTCCATTTAAGGTAAAAAAGCAAAATAATGTGATCCGTAAAGTTTAAAAGAAAGTATAAAACTTGACTGCCTTAACTTATTTTCAGCTTTTAAAATTCACAAAGCTACAAATATATCCACTTACCTATAGAAAACATTTTGAAGGTACCTCGAGCGCTGCGAAGCATCGTTTGTTTGACGAAGCAAGCCTTCCGACTATTTAATATAGATTTCTGATGAGTTCATCATGTTCTTATCTGATGTTTATTTCAAAATTCTACAAGTTCAAACTTTAAGGTTATATAACAAATGTTACTTTCTCACAAACTGCACGTTCTTATCTTAAAGTAACTTGTCCTCAGATTTCAATTTACACATCAAATTTTTTTAAACTCTCAAGTTATAAATTCTTATATGCGGTAAGGTGATTAGGTTTAACACTGAGGCACATTTGTAAAGTATGTATTTTTTAAAGGCATGCCAAATGAAGAAATCAAAGTGCTGAAAGCACTGAAGTTTAGCGCTTGCTTTCAAGTTTGGATGGCATGTATATTTAATTAAGATAGTGTTGAGAATCAATTTGAATAAATTTACTTCACCAGCATGAAATTTGTCTGCTTAACTTAATGTCCAAATGACAAAGCATAGAAATAAGGAATAATTATCTTCATTGGAAATATATTTGTGTAGATACAGCATAGCTCAAGTGCAATATCAAGTAAACTACCATTAAGAACTACCTTGGGAATCTTCTACCCAGATATACATAAACCACTATCATATCATGAAAAAGAGATCAACATAAGATTCCATAGAAAACTAAAATTTAATGGAATTGGTTTCAGTGGTGATGTTGTCTGAACACAGAAATACACTGATGAAATATTTTGATTAAGGGTTCAACATTGTAAATTAAATGTAGTCAGTAAAAACAACATACTGGTGTTCGCGTTTCAATGCACTATGAAGACAATCCATGGTCATTTGCTATTATTAAGACTTCTGAAAGTTGCTTTGGAGCTAGTTATTAGAAAAGCAGATAAGTTGTTAGTAAACATTGACTTTACACGTCATAGTTTAAACAATAATAGAACTATTGTTTGCGAGTTAATCTCTATAACCTTGTTGTATTTCTACAACTATGTATGTCTATTGTATGTCCAATTTCCAAGGTATATTTTTGTAATTGATAGTCCACGTTATTCAAGATGATAAACTACATGAAGCATATGCAGTTTTCATGGTATAGTGCTTTAAGTTTGACCCTGATCCAACCTTTAACACTTGAATCTAATAATTATCAACACATACCATGCATAAATCAGTATCCTGCCTACATTCTACACTTTGGCAGCCAAAGTAAATAATAGAAGTATGTTTATGCGTTAAATTTCGACAAATAATCCTCACGGCAATGGTGTTATCCAGCATTGATACTACATTAATATTTAATGTAATGAATATTCTTGCATAAAGGTGAGGTTATGGTCAAACTGTACACACATCATATATGTAAAAAAGCATTCACCACAAGACTGAACAAACTAAATAATTGGATTCTTATGCAACATATGCATGTGTCACATTTTAATAAGTTGGGATGTTTGATTGAATGTGACTGACATGAACTTGATTAAATTGTCAGTTTGAATAGTGCATAATTCATTGTCTATAAGTTGTCATGTTTATCTTTGATATCCATAAATATGATTTCCATTTGTTCATTTAGGGTGGACACAGTATCATACTCTTATTAATTCAGGGTTAAAACAATGAATGTACATGTAAATGTATAACAAAGCTAATATATATTTGTATATCTTTTATTTACTGGTTAAAAGACAAGCATATGCCTACTCAATTATTGCTCAACAAACATGTAAATGCACAGGCACATGAATAATAATTAATATATAAATAAAACTGTATTACCGGTTAGTAACTCTCCCCATACAAATGTTACATCTATCTTAACTATCCTTGAGTTAAACCTAAATACATATCAAACTAAAAAACACAACTTATGATAAAAAGCAACATTGCGACACATATCAAAGTGTCTAGCATTACAACCAAGGTCATGTGGCATTAAACAAAGAGTCTACTGTAAATCCATTATTGTTACTACTATCAAACCAATTAAGAACAACATAACTTTAACAGTCCGAAATTATATCGGTGATATACATTTTTGTTACAAATAGCTGTTAATAATGATGCTTCCCACATGTTGAATACATGAAAAAACTATATGCTTATTTCTTTGAATGAACATTAACAGTCTTAATCAACACTTGATGATAAACAAAAATAAAAGTAATGCACTTAGTGGCAACTCCTTCAAGTTTCTTGAATTCAACAGGAACTACTTCTATTTTTCTGAAATTCAAACAAAAATACAATTTAGAAACTTCCCTAAAATCAATAGCTTGTCTGATATTAATCCTAAATGTGTCATTATGGTTGTGTGAAAATTTTTCTGTCAGATAATGTGCTTGCTGAAATCATGTATCATGTTAACTCAATTAATTTTAAAGCATGTATGTTAAACTCCCTCTAACAGATTGATAGAACAATCATCACCTGACATTCGGAAAGATAATAACATTAGACTATATAATGGTAAGATATGAAGACACATTGAAATATATACACACCATATGTCGGTCCCACTATAAATGTTGACTGATAGAAATACACATTAGACTTAATGCCAACCAAAATTTGCCAATTTTCATGAAGACAAGACATCGTGTATCAATACAAAATGTGGCTTTATTTGTGATTTCCTCATTGTACATTTTTTACCGGATCAGCTGATGTCAAATACACAGTTTTAGGCATAATAAGCTTAATTTTATTATACATTTTATGACAAATCATAGTTTTAATAATGCTAATAATCAACTTCAATGGTTTTTGTTGGGACAGACAAGTAACACACATTGTGTTATTAGTCTGGCTTTACTACACATTCCTAGCAAGCAAAAAGTCTTTAAGCATACAAATTATCACAACATATTAAGTAAGTTTCTGTTAAAGAGAGATTTAAATTAATGTGAAGGTCAACTAATGCAATAAATGACAGTCAATCTGAATATTTTTCCCAGTAATTGAGTCCCATTAAAATATTCTTTCTGTAATTTAAATGGCAGTATCTATCAGTAATAGCATTAAACACATCTATGTTATCTTAGACATGACTAACATACCTCTACTTTAGATCAGGTGATCATTAATACTGATGTGCTATGAATTGACTATCAGATCTGTGATTTCAACATATTCCCAAGTCCTTGAATCAAACTGGGCTAACTCTCTACAAAGAGTGACTTAGGCTCAACCAGATGAGTCTTGCAACGTATAACTCTTCAGTTGCATATAGCCTCTCCTCTTACATCCACACTTCTAGTCTCTTCATCCTGTATAATAGAAAAATAAGAGCACAATGCATATTTAGAATTCAATCAATGTAATGCCATGTATTAACAGTACAAGTTTACAAAATAACACTGCTGCTCATAAACCTTAAAATATGTAGGGTTATTTTACATAAGATTATCATTGTGAAAGCAGAACAATGTGTGAAGTTAAGAAGACAAGAGCTTTAAATCCTTATGCATTGACTTCAAACAAAGAATAGTAGTAAAATATAGCAACCGCATTTTGGTTACCGATTCACATTAACCAACTGCTCAGTTATTATCCTAGGACAGATATCTCAGTTTCTTTTGGCAGTCAATTATTCTCATTGGGTGCACTGAGCCGAACATAATAATACTATCCTTTTAGCATACTTTAACACTTAAACAAGGGTGCCATAAAAATAGAGGCAAATATCTAGCTAATGAAAGTTAACAGTGCTTTTGCAAGGTTTGAACTCTCCATCTATTGATTTGAATGTTGCTTTGTTTCTCATGTATACTTAAAATTTATGTCAAATTAGGACCTCACTTAAATTTTGAATGGCAATTAGAAAAATATAATCCATAAAATACCATTACATACCTGTGTTATCTTGGCACCCACTGACACCCTCTTTTTAGTTGGAGAGGTCCAAGCTTCTTTCAAAATGACTTACTGAGCTGTGGATGGATGCATCATAAGCTCACCATCTGTATTATCAGATGGTGAAACTCTAACTGGTTGTGTTACAAAATATTTCAAGGCCGATGTTAGCACTAAGGAACTTAATGGTCTAACTGGAAAAGAAGTACAATAAAAATAGTGTTATGACTAATAATCCATGAACAAATAATTTGTCGATACCATTGAATCAACATTTACATTAAATGATTAATAATTGCATGGAATGTTTTATTTGTCTAGTAGACATTTGCTGTACTAAACCTAGTATGAATCACACAAAAAACATGGAACTTGTGAAATGTGCAAACTAATGACTACTAAATGGAATTTTGATCTGACTTGAATTTTGTCATTCTTTAAATAAGCTGTGGGTCATCTTGCAACAATATAAATCTGATTTCCTAAAAATACATGCATTTGCATGATACCAATTTGACTTGGTCAGAATTTCTAACAACATTGTCATTTTACAAAACATGTTATGGAGATTAAAACATCTAAAATCTAGTAAGCATGTACTGTAAATACTTTACATGTGAAAACAATTACAGTAGAGACAAAATGCATTAGTTGTTTTGTTGCTACAGTGGGTAATAGCAACTGAATAATTAGTTTCAAGTTTCAATATTACATTAGATGTAATATTACATTAAAAAATCACAATACACCAGAGTTGAAATATACACAGTTTCAAATGTAGAGATGCATGTTATCTATAACAGTTTCTCCAGACTTAATAACCAATCATCATACATTTACAGATAATGTCCATTTTATGCACTCAATTATTTACCTCCTGGATTGACATGCTAAAGAGCCTTTCAAGCAATGAGTGAACTTATGACAGACATATATTTCATGGATATACATAAAACATAAGTACCTTTTTGAATTTGAATTTGTGTTAAAATAACACAGCAACTTTATCACATAATCGCCATCAGTACAACCAGCAGTGGCAGCCTGCTTAACTACCCCATCTGTACAGTCCTGTATAGCTGCTTGGTTTTATGACATCAAATACTCATAATAAACTATTTCGCCATATGGTGTTATTCTAGATGTTGAAGCCATCTTAAAAGACAAAAATACAATAAAAATGGTTAATTGAACCCAGTATAAATTTAGTTATCTTGATGTGAATATTCATTATGAGAATGAGTATACAGTTATTTATAATTAAACAATACAACTTCAGCACAGCTGTACCTTCAAAGACATCTTACTGAAGCACTAGGCTTAAACTTACTAGTCTTCAGTTTATATTGTATATTTCTGAGTTGCAAACCTATAGCTAAAATACCAGCTTGCATGGCACCTCATAAGTTTTACACATTTGTAAGATATAGGGGCTGAGAAAGCCTGGCATATTAATATTTCAAACCGGTGATCAATGATTTTTTTCATTTTCTAAGCCTTTTTAGCAAGTTTTGTTGTCTTAAACAATAAATAGATCAATCAGTAGAACAACACAAATTTAAGGTGCTGATCACTATCCCAACTTAAATCATAAATAATGTTTGTAAAATCTAGTCAGCAGGCTTATTAGATAGTATGTCTACCCACAGTTGGAGAAAATTGCATTTCATTACTTATACATTCAAGACACTGATTACCAATCAAATACAATAAATATGGGTTTGTGATCAGAGTAGTATGATTCTAAGGTTCCATAATGTACAATTTTTTCACTGTTAACATTAGAATAGAGATGGTCTATAAAGGAATGGTAATCAGTAGTCTCTGAAGTTGGTAGATGGGTAAGCTTCAGTTTTTGTTCTATTTGATTACATAATGCCTGATTGTTGGTGTAATCAAAGTTGAAATCCCCCATTAGTACAAACTTTCTATCACAAAAATCAGACAATTTTTGTAACACATCATTCATAAACATTGTAAAATTATAAGCAGTTGCCTTTCTAGGAGGACAATATAGAAATCCTACAATTATTAATTGATTGACGTCTAATAAAATAAATTCTATACTGGATGATGTACCAATAGCAATAATTTCAACATGCAAAGGTTCTTTGTAATAAACAGCTAATCCATGAGCAGCCTGATTAACACCAGAAAAGATTTTCTCAAAACCACTCAAAGTATAATCATCAGTAAAGGCATCATGAGTCCGTGTCTCTACCAAACCAATTATATTTGAGTTCAACATATTTCTTTCCTCACTGAAATTTCTGTAGTGCTTACGCAAAGAGCGACAATTATGGAAACTAATGATACAGGAATTAAGATAAAATTAAAATTACCTAATTTATGTAGACACTTTTCATAAGCGGTTATTTAATATCTAAATTTATTTATGTTTACTATCTGTTTATTTACAAGAATGAGAAGTAAGTACTGGTTTCGGATAAAGGTCTAGGAAAGATCGGTTAGGTGAGTTGTGCCCGATAAAATTAAAATTACCTAATTTATGTTGACACTATGTAAATCTGAGTAAAAATTTAAAAAAAATACATGAATAAATGTCAAACTAAGACACAAAAATAAACCTATCAAAGAGCCTCTTCATACAATGTATGATTATTTTATGTCATTTTCACTGGGAACTTATTTAAACTTAGCTCAGTACTGTACTTAAGTTTAATGAAAGATAAAAACGATTGTAAATAACATCTCCTGAGAACGCAAACTAATTTCAGGCTGGGTACAGTGAACTCGACAGTTCCGGGTCAGTAACGAAACAAACGATGCGTGTCTCTTCAAAACGAAAGTTGTGGGAATCAAACCTGCATAAATTGATAAACAAATACTTCCACCTTACCATGCTATATTAAATTTATAGTGTTTATTTGCTTGTAATTTTCGAAATTGCATGTTGCAAACTCGATAGTTACGGGTCGCACTTCTCGAACGCATGGACGAAACCTTCACATGCTTTCGCATTGGTTGGAAAAGACTCTATTTAGTGTTTCATGACTATGACTTCCGGTAGAGAAATGTCCGCATGGAAAGTTTGTGTAACGGTAGCTAAGTGGTTAGTGTACATGACTAAACTATCATATAATTAAAATATTGCATTATTAAGGCGTCATCTGTACTATTATAAAAAAGTGACCCGGAATTGTCGATGACCCGCAACTGACGAGTTCACTGTATGCATAAAAGTGGGTTGACATATGAATATTATAAAGACAATGAACAAGTACATTTAAATAATCATCATCCTTTAACAATTTAGTTTACAGAAGATCGAGTCAATTAATAATAAAATTATGCTTCTCTAGTGCACTCAGATGCAAAACGTAGAGAGTAACTTCCCTTGTCTTACTGTAAACACGAACATATGATAATGTAAACAAACGTTAAAACTTGAATCACATCCAATGTACGTGGTCCAAAACTAAAGAACTTCGCGATACACCAACTTATAGCAAAGTTATAAATAAAACAAAAAAGGACAAGCCAAAAGCTTGCAGCTAGAACCCTCTAATAGACCAGTTCGAGGATGACGTCACAAGCACCTGCTCCTATATTTTGGTTGATTTACTGGTTGGCAGAAAGAAACCAATGTTTACATACATTTGATAGCAGCAGAATTTTTAAATCATGATAACTTTTTTATTTATTGGCCGATTTTTATGATATTTATATTGATAGAAAAAAATATATGAGGTGATTTAAACCTGTCTTTTGAACTATCTTCTTGCCGGTTTGAAGCACTAGGTTTAAACACTCGCCAATAAAAAACAATTCTTTTTGACAAATAATTTTTAAATATTCAAAATATGAATTTCAAGACTTTTCTAGTGATATAAAATACTTAATTGTTTAATGAAAAATGACTTAGTAATTGCAATTTTAAAATTACTATGTTTTCATTGTGTTTACTCGCTATCTTTTCTTGCCAACCAGCAAACGGTTACCTGTAGTCTTTATCAGCTCCTTGTTACTATTTATAGATATCATAACAATAACAATGAACTGGTCTATAAACCTCTGTACACACAAAATGTCGCCCACGCCTTAACGAACACGACTAAGCATCATTATCTGTGTATGACCTTATTTTCAGTTTGATTACTTCAGTTCGGGAACACAGACTAAGCGAGACAGGTTAGATGATGACATAAAGCATAACAAATGTAAAATACAATGCAAATCAAGATAAACAATAATACTTACAGTGTAATTCAATAACAACATGTTGTGACAGCAACAAAAATGGATATGTACAGCAAGCAGCGTGATTTGAATGACGTCATAGAAAAATAGTTCGATATCGTTGCGCGTATACATATGGGCACTTTCCAAAGGGCTAATCGCTAGCTAGCGCTTCCTTGTAAGCGATTTTTGTAGCAAATAAGCGCTAGCTACGTGAAACGTGCCCAATATAAAACAATCACTTTGGTACAGCATATTTTTAATGATATTATGTTCCATATGATGTAGTTAGGACTATCATTTCGTAAAAGAGAGACCATTCGTACATACTATGAAGGAATACTTAGTGGTTGTGGTAAAATAGCGTTCAATAGAACTAATTTTTACTTGACTTATAGTGGCTAAACTTGGCAACGGCTGTCGAATGCTGGTAATAAGTTTAGCGCTTCGGAGCGCTAAACTTAAAAATGATGAACGAATTCATTATTTTCATGTATTAAATCTAACCCTTCTCAGATAGTATATTATACCGCACTAAAAACTCGGATCGGTCGCTCGCCGGGATTTCGAATGTAGTGTCCCGAGGGGGTGCGAGTTCGAATCCCAACCGGGAAGGTTACACCCATTTATGAAAATATGACAATAATGTCAAGTTTAACACAAAGCAAAGTGGAAGATTGTTTTAAATAATAAAAGGAACGCAACATACAGATAACAAGAATATGATCCTAAGGGGTTACCGCCTTAGATCGGACACTGGCAAAAAAACGCCACTGAGGTTTGAACTAGGTTCTAAGGTGCACCAACTTCACACATGCATGTAAAACATTAAAGAATGAGCAATAACGAATTGTCTTGGTGAAAGGAATAAATCAACTCAGGAATGGATGGTATTGGTCATATTTACATGTTTACCTTACGGTTTACTTTCGGCACCAAGATATTTATTTTTAGAAAAAAAAGAAACTATTTTGACAAATCTCAATCTTAACAACACCACAGGCATATTTGTTACAAAAATCTTACTAAATTATTGCTTATTCAATTTTGCCGCCTAAATATGTCCGTTCTGTTAGTTTAAAGAGAATTCAAATAAATGCCCTTTACAATTTATTAAAGTTTTTGTGTTACCTGTGTTCCAAATAAGTTTACAAGGTTTTAGCATTTTTAAAAATACCCCGTTTCTAAGAACTGGTGAATATAAGAAAAGGTGACGAAAATTGAGATTAATCTTAACTTTGAGATTTTGATGAAGCCAAACTCTTACCTATATTGTTTAGCGTTACTCAGGCATATTATTTGTTTATCCTTTATTTGTGTATTTTCAGGTTTCCCTTTTGAAACACCGGCAGAATGGGGATTCTGGATAAAATTTATATTAACACCGGTTATCGTCCTTGCTGGTTTGATAGGGAACACTTTGTCCTTCATAGTGATGAAGTCAAAAGCGTTACGTCACAAGTCGTATTCCCATTACCTCAGCGCTCTCGCCATCTTTGATACTCTGACGTTGATCATACGTCAAATCCACACAGTTGACGAATTTTACAGCAGGAACGGAGAAAATGAAATTTTCAGCCATTTTGACGACTTCGGTTGCAAGATTTTTTATTTTCTTGAACATATTTTTTACCTGATGTCGCATTGGTTGATTGTTTTAATGGCGGTGGAGAGGCTAATAGCCGTTTGTATGCCGTTCAAAAAAGTGGCAATCCGGAAACAACTAGGCGCGACTTTAACCATAACCTCTTTGTTTATATTAGTCTGTCTGAGTCAAGTTTTTAGGTTGATTATGGTGGAACACTTGCCTTTTACGGAGACATGCGGAGCTGATGACGCGTACCTTAAGATTTACACGAGTTTGCACGTGTATTTGTACCAATTAACGCTCGCTTTTGTTCTTCCGGTTTGCAACGTTTTAGCTTGTAACCTTATTGTGCTTTACCAGATTTTTAAAGTAAAACGTGATTTGAAGAAAAAAGACAGACGAAATAGACAATGTCGTCAGGCGAGAAAGAATAACAAAACCACGTGTATGTTACTAACAGTATCATTCACCTTCATCGGGACATTACTTCCGCTTTTGATATTGACCTTGGTTTTGGAGGTCGCGGTGAAAAGATTAGGACGGGACGCTTACACCCTGTATAAAACATTAATGCCATATTTGGAGGCGTTTGAAGCTCTCTCATTGGTCAATTACGCTGTGAACTTTTATATTTACATATTGTCTGGGCGGAGCTTCCGGTATGAGATGTGCAGAGTGTTTCATAGAAGGGGAACATCTAAACGAAGTTTTACAGCACGGAGCACTCGAACTAGGGAAGAAGTGATTCGACTTTGACTATATTTTTGGAGTTGAATATTGACTCCCCACCGACAAAAACGTCAATTACTAAAGGTGTCATAGTTTTGCTCTTTGATCATACGTAAGTCACATATGGACACTTTGGGCGTGGCTATTCTCACAAACATTGATTATTGTAGCCTGTTTTATTGGCTTAATTTTTCTATTGATAAGAATTAAATTTCGAAATAATTTTCACTGTGTGATTGAGGTTGATTTTTCATCAATTCAAACATTTGGTGACTGACAAAATGGCATGCTTTGCAGAGGTGTGGAAATCCCAACCAAACTTGTCCGACTCGTCCATTTATGTCTGCAGTCAAGTTAATATTTCCAGCCCACTTGGCTGTGGACAAGTAATATTTTAGCTGTAAAATATACTAACAAAGCAATACTTGATAATTTAGATGTCTCAATGTTTCAATCATATTCAAAAGTGAACTTTTCTATTTAAGTATTTATCATCAATTATCCTAAGCGATTTATATCGCAGTTCACTATATTTCTGTATGAGCTTTCAACTCCTGGGCAAGTACATTATGATCACGGACATATTGGATTTTAGATTTCAATTGGGAAAAAATTATGGAATTCCACAACTGCTTTGCAATAATTGAGTGGTCGTTATAGCAGAATTTTACGGTGCAGCAAAAAGTGGAGAAAGTTTGAGTTATGAGAAAATATATGTATTTAAACTTGCACTAGACAAATAAATTTTCCCACGGGTAAAATATATAAAAGAACTCGTACACTTTCGCCTATGGTTGTAAATTTCCGTACCAAGACATTTATTTTTCCAAAAAAAAAACCTTTGAGGAATTACATTTATGAATTGTTTTATATCATGATTGGCTTTGTTTATAGCGTGTTTCACTACAGATTAAGAGTTTTTTATTGGTTTGTATGCAGATGATTATCAATATTTCTGACTTAAAGTAAACATTTTTGTGCGGGTTAAAGTCTGCTTCCATATACATGTTCAGCCGACTTTGCAATTTTTGTGAAATAACCCCTGTATATACCGTGACATACGATGTAGATGTTCGATTAAATAAAACACCATCACTTGTAGTTGTTTGTCACTTTGCAGTAAAAGTGTCATTATCAGAACACTGCTTCCAAAATATTTCCATACAGCTTTGAAAGTTTTAGAAAAAATTTGATACTATGTTGAAATCTGTGAATGAATACCTTTTAATTCTCCTGGAAGGGTGAATCTAACCACGGCCAGGAATCGGACAGAGACATCAGAATAGAATGAACGTGTCCACGAATATTAGCAAATAGTTCTAGACCTCGGAACTTGGTTCAAAACACAAAGAAAGCAAAAAGTTACAAGCAAAATCCTTTTGTTTTATGCTATTATCAGAGTTGAACAATACGAACTGGAAATAAACGGTCCGGTTGCAAACACTTATATATAATTTTAGTAATTGTTGTTGTTTTTTAGCTTTGATACTGATAATGTTTCTTTATTATTTGTGATATTAGTTAAAGTATGACGTATTGTTTATAAAATAAAAGTTAAACACAAATACAATAAATATTGTTTTACCTAACGTGATTTGATTACTCTATAGCCTAATGTGACGTCCTAAATTGCACCCTATTGACATCACCTAACGGCCCGCTTGACATCACTTATCGGCCTGCTTAAAGCAATGGGAGACCACTGTGTTGGAGTTCCCTGAATACCGGAACCAGAGTTTTAGCTATTTAATTGGAAATTCCTCCCTTGCACAGACGCTTGCTTTTTATCAAACAATTAACTTAATCGGTAAAAGAATGTCTTTAAGTTCAGAAGCAAATAGAATTAAACGGCTTGTGCCTATTGAAATGTTAACAACTTCTGATATTTTTTGTTCGGTATAATAAAATAAATATCAATTCCTACAGAGGGTGATAGTACGGAATGTTCATCCTTGATTTGTGTTGTTCGGTATTTCGGTTAAAGCCTCGATTGACATTATTTGTCTCGGGTGAACATTCTGTTCTATCACCCTCTGTAGGATGTGATATTTATAAAATATTATCTGAGTTTTGTTAATTGTATGGTTGTAGCGTTTGACTTGGCTTTAATCACATAGTATCATTTCTTATCACTATGAGTGGATGTTAGGTACAAAGTCACGTGATTATCCAAAGATGAAAATATTCACACGGCGAAACACGACATTGAGAGTATTAATGACATATCAAAAGAATCGGGCGTTTCATAAATACAAAAAAGCAACAACATTTAAACAGTATTTTTTATTCAACAAAGGAAATAAAAAATCAAACAAAATTACATTTTAAATTCTATGAGAAAATTGATTTAAAAACGTAAATTTATTCCAATAATCTCTTCATTGAATTTACAGTGTCAAAACGAGGCAGAATAACAATTCGTAATCCAAATCGAGGCTGAATCACAATGAGTATTCCAAAACGAGGCAGTATTGGAACTCGCGTTCCAAAAACAGTCTGTTTACATGGTTGGGAAAGAGGCTTGAGTGGCAAGTCCGCACATGTTGTGGTCATTTCTGGCAATTTGGACATATCCTTGCATTCCCCATGTGGTTCCCCAACTGAAATGGAAAGAAAGCAATATTAAAATAGAGTGCAAATAAAATGACGTCATTTGGGTACGTGTATCAACTAATCTTTAATTGTTTGATATTTTGAAATAACCCCTCAATGTTTGTAAATGTGTTTCGAAATATCTTTTTATATTTTAAGGCAAACGGACTTCTGATTAACTAAGTTAAAACAAAAATTTACAAATGTAGATCTATATTAGCTTTTTTCCCGTGGGAATTTGCCAGCTCCCGTTGGAATTATTACTTTTGATAAAAATTAAACATATTTCTAGTAAAAGATATCAGGATGAAAATTTACTAGTGTTAGCCTATATGTAGATCTACTTTCGTTGAATATTTGAAACTAATCAAATGAAAAATAAAAAAGTAAAAATTTTCCGGATTCGCAGACGTTTTCAAACTGTGTTTTGTTTAAATGCAAACTGACGAACGGTTTTTGGAAAATTTATTGTATAAATGATTGCAACCCGGCTAGCTCAGTTGGTAGGACGCAAGTTTACTGATCAAGGGGTCGTGGTTTCGATTCCCGGCAGGGCATACTTTCGTGGATCTTGATCATGAAATTATTTCTACGGCCATTCTCCCTCTTACGAATGATTTTTAATTATGTAGGGTAGTTGTCAGTCACTGACGAAAGTATGCGCTTAGTAGTTGGGTAACAGCTTAATTCCAGGATTTTGCCTTTCCAGGAGTGAGTAGGTTGACCGACCGCCGTTATGTAATTATACAATGTGTTGCTACGGCGTTAAACCCAGCAAAACAAACAAACAAATGATTGTTAATTTGCACAATAAGGACAGACTTTATCTCATATGATGAAATTTTGACATGCAAAACAGTTAATGTCGACGCTGGATGCTTTCGACTCGTATATTGGTTATCGGTTGTTTTAAAAGTGACAAGATCATCCTACATTATGTATTGACAAGGGCTTGGCAATAAATATGTGTGCCAGGCGTTTTTTGTTGTTTATACAGTATCATATTATTTTAGCTTGATTGTGAAACAAGTATTTACAACATAAATTAATCACTCTCGAATCTGCTCCTGATCCCCCGGTACTGAGCAAGTAGGATTAAATTTCTTGCTCAAGGAAACTACGGGGTACGTTTTGGATGGGATTGAAACCAACGTGGAGATTGCGATCCAATGATTACCAGTCCAACAATGTAACTGCTCGGCCACGCCCTCTCATTTTTGTAGTACATAACATAAATGATGCATTCGCAACAAAGAAGTCATATTTTACCTGTTTTTGACGAGCCAGTAGTCTTCGCTGTTTTCTGTACCGTATCCTACGGCTAACACTCCGTGATCTAAACGTACACTGCTACATTCTGGTTCCTTGTAAATACCACTTCTGTTAAAATAAATATACAAACACGTAAATAAGGGGCCATTCGTTTTTTATTCCCTAGCGGGGCTAACTGGTAACGTATAAGTTTACTAATCGATGGGGGTTTGGTTTCGATTCCAGAGCGGGGCACACTTTCGCAGTGTTTGACCCTGATATTATTTCTAAGGCAATTCTTTTTCTCACCACTGATTTCTAAATCACACAGGGCAGCTGTCAGTCTCTGATAAAAGTATGTGCCTTGAAACTGGTTACACTTTTCAGAGATTAAGCCTTTCCATGGAAAATGAATAGGTTGATTGACTGTCGTGATATGACCTATGCAATGTGTTGATACGACATTATGCCCAACATAAACAAGGACTAAAAGTTAACACGCAGTATCTACTATTTGTAAAGACCACCAGGTTATTGCGTATTTAAGATATTAAAAGTTTAAATGCTTATTTTCAGTAACTTTTTTCAAACCGTGACACACCCTTCAACAATTTTGGTCACCATTAACGATTTCGTGAGTGATGATTTGGAATCCTGGTTACATGTACGGCACCAAAAATCAATTTAATGGCGAGGGATGACGTCAATTAAAAAAATGACGTCACCTGTATAATTGGAATGATCTATGTCCGGCGTCCATGGCAACGGAGATTGGTCCTTCTGTAGCAACGGCCTTCTGTAGGTTGTCTTCGCTTTGTGATTCAATGTCCATGCAGCTGACTTCAGTGGCACCGACATTTTCTTTCTTGAATCTGCAGAAACCGTCCTGAAAAAAAAATTGAGTGCATTAAATCTTATGATCTAATTTTCATGCTTATACATGCTCAAAGACTTTACAGCTTTTACCTCTGGTCATCGGTCTACTGGTATCTATCTATCAGTCACCTTGGGGAGTCGTTTGATTCCGCTTAGAGCAGCTGACAGGCATTATATCAAAAGGCAATATACCTCCTTCGCTGGTACCAATTTTCCCCTGGGTTGAGTAAGCAATCGCGTTTAATATTCTTGCTAATAGCAAGCAAAGCTCTTTGTGGGAGTCAAATACAAATCCCCCTTTTTCACCTAATTTTTTCAGACAAATACTTAAATGACATAAAATATCCATTACTTTTCTCTCACGGAACTTTCCGATTTATCTTTTTAATTAAAATCGTTAGCTCCAAATACCATGCACAGATCTTTAGCTGAACGGAAAATTAGGTCATGCCCAAACATATTTGTGGCTTCTATTCGGAGTAAAAGATTTAAACTCACAATCTTTTAGACAAATAAACGTGGTAGTTACATTTGTATTTTACAAACAATTGGATTCATTCCTGTGTTTTGCAATGGTTCAAGAATGTTCATGACGAAAAAATAGGAGTTTGTTTACAATTTAAAGATCACGTGACTGTAAGTACTGTTCCTTTAACAATTTCATAAAATTGGCTTACGATCATTTTCATCGTAAGATTGGTTTGTAAAAGGACTCTATCGTATACTTACAATGGGTTTATATGGGTATGATTCTTCGGTGTCAATACCATCATTGGTGATGACGTAAGCAAAAGCTTGATCCATTAAACCGCCATGGCATCCATGGTTACCTGTGAAGCAGTAATACAAAAGTAGTCCCAAAGCAAGAAAAAAAACCAGTTAACCCGAAGTTAGAAAACAGTTCTTAAATATATTTGACCCAACGTCAAATTGACGTCCATTACATGAAGATAGCTTAAAACAAAAATAGTTCTTTAATCATTGTTAGACCAATGCCAAAATATAGTTCTGAAAATTCTGTTAACCAAACGTCAAAATATAGTTCTGAAACTTTTGTTTACTTATTGTCAAGATATAGTTCTGAATATTTTGTTAACTCAATGTCAAAAAGTAGTCCTAAAAATTGTTCAATCCAATGTCAAAAAAGAATTTCTGAAAAATTTTGTTTGCGCAAAACAAATAAATTGATCGTTATTATAAACATTTAGTAGTGTGTCAGTATTGATATCAATCCATGCATAAATGTTCTGTTTTGAGAAGGGTTAAGGCTAAAAACTATTTTGTGAAAGTTCTTGCACAATAGTAAATCTTACTCAATATCATCGGGAATTGCCATGTTACCTCCCTTTGATTTTCAAACATACCGTATGTTTAAAAATCAAAGGGAGGTAACATGACAATTCCCAGTGCTTTATAGTAAGCGATAATTAAAACAGTGTAAAACATAAATAACAATATATAAAGAAAGTCCCGTTCAAGCGAGAGTTTATATGAGACTTTGATTTAAGTTTCTTGCTTGTTTCGAATCATATCATAAAATTATCCTTTCGTTTTCTTGAGCAAGAAACTTCATTCATAATCGCGTATGAACTTCCGTTTTACAGCCGTTCTCCAGAAATCGTTACCATTTTGAAAAATACGTGTCTCCAGATCATATACGACTATATACACAACGTGAAACAACACTTTTGGTTTAAATCATTTGGAAATGTTAACTTAGATTGTTGTTGCTAAAGTGGTACAAAAGAAACATTGAAAACTTGCGCCCTTTGGCAAAAGTTTGCTAAGCAAAAACTTCAATAAGAAGAAAAAGGTCGTGTCTCCAGCTCTATTTTTAATATTTGCTTTGAAAAATAATTAATATAAGGTTTGTTATTGCTTGTAATATATATTTATTTTCCATATATGGGTAGTGAATTGTATGATTTTAAAGATAGTCTACTGATACGAATATGAAATTCTAAGATTTTCTACTTTTTAGGGTTGTCTCCTTAACAGTCCTATGTTACCGTAACTATTTTTGCATGGTTAAATTACTTTCCAAAAGGTGTTGTTGTTAATTGTTAAACCGTTTACTAATACTACAGTGAGTCAAATATCGTGAGAAACAAAGTTTGAATCTTATCTGTCCTAAGGAGAATGAACAAATTAACCCCAAACTCAAATTTTTAAATGTCGCATTTAAGAAACTATGCTTCCATAACGCGCGTAGCACAGTTGCTAGCGACAATATAGGTGTTTTTACATTGAATTGTTGTTTGCCACTGTACATTGGTGTGATCAAGTGCAAGTAACGCGTACATTTATTGTTACTTCTATTTTTATTGAGGGAAACTTTAACGGAACACATGGATTCCGTAACGACTATTCTCCGTAACAAGTATTTGACATGCTATAGGATATAATTTATGGAAGAAACAAGCTGCTTTTGTTTTCGATATTCCTCTTTTATCATTTGATCATGTTAAAAGCAAAATTAGGCCTTAGCACTAACAATTACGGTACATGTGTAAGAAAACATGTTTTAGTGCAGGTACAGGATGAAGGATAAATATGAAATCTGTGTAATGGATGACTGTCATAGTATTAATATTACAATTATTAATACATTCGTTGACATATTTCTTTAAGTGGAAAGAAAAAATGTTGATGTCTCTTTAATTGAGAATGAAAATTCATTTCGTTACGGAGTATAGAGGGCTTGTTACGGAACATAGATTGTAATAATAACGATTTGTGCGATCATTGAATTAAATTGAATGCATTTAACATTATCACAGTACTTTCACTACGTAAACAGACTAACTGAACGTTTTCCAGTCTTATATGATGAAAATTGATGAAAATAGTTGCGTCCGTGGAGATTTTCATATTTGACACACCTGTATGTGTTTCAAATTTGTAACAAAACAATATTTGTGTAACTAATTTATGCAAAATTATGGTCATAACAACAATAAAGAATATTTAACAAATTGGCATTGTCTGAATCGAATTAACAATGATTCTTACACATTAAAACAATGACCTAAAAAAATCAGCATGTCTAAAGATTTGAGAATGTTGATATCATTCAAAAGTTTCATTTTATCTTGTGCGTTATCAGTTGAAATTTCCAGTTTTTGCTTCGAAAAAATGTCTTCACCACTGATGACCAATATCAACATGAGCACCCATCAGAGACGTTGCACAAAGACAATTTTAAACGTCTCTTGCACCTACGACACATATATGCAAAATCCGAATAAAACAGCTCGGAATTTCGGAACACATAAAATGTGATGGAATATCTTATCAAATTTCTTTAAAGACCACATCTGCTAAGCTAACTTTAGATACCATACTATTTATTATTATTTAATGATATTCTTACTTTATTAACTTTTATCATGGGGTAAGAAACAAGTTATTACTTTAATAAGTGATTGCAGTATTTTAATGAAAATAAAATATATTACAAAATAAATTTAGCAATACCAAAGTGTTTGCCAGTTCAATTTTAGAAATACTTTGTAAATACACATATGACAAAACAGTTTCCTTTCATTTTAGGTATATATCAAATGCAATGTTTGACCAAAGTTAAATTTAAGCTAAACTATGCATAAAATTTAAAAAAAATGTTTCTGGATTTGATTTCATTCCAAAATGTGATTGTTAATATAAAAATGTTTCTCACTGGTTTAGGCTGATCGCGTCCTCGAGTTTTAATTCGCCCGGATTTAAAATTACCCATTTTACTGCATAATAGTTATTTGGCCTACACGGTCACCAAAAATTATTATGTCAAACCCAAACGAATGGGTTGTTAATATAATCATTTCCCATCGTGGTGCTTAGCATATGTTCCGTAACACCGCTTAGCGTAGTAATTTTTCGCAAATAGCTAATTTATTGACTATTTATAATGTTCATCACGATCAGTGTCGTATATTTCATATATCTACATGGTATGCACACTAGAACATTTCAGTAAAAGTGCATTTTAGTTAGGTTAATACCATCATACTTACTTCATATGTCTCATTAGTTATATTCAAAGCTCAGTATTATTGTAATTTTGTAATATGGCAACACTTACACTTAAATTTTGTTAAAAACATAAGGAAATACTCTGCGCTGTTAATAAATCATACTTTTGTATTGTTTAATCGATATTAAAATGCAGTTTTGTTCGAGTTGGCAAGACCTTCTAATTTTTACTATGTTCCGTAACTCCATGGCACATCAAATATGTCATTATGTATGAGCATACAGTGTCATGTTTCAAACTAATTTACGTTTTATTTTGTGCCTTATATGTTGTAGTTTTCATTAATTTGGAAAAGAATGGTCCACATGTCTGTATGTGACAAATATACATGTTGACATAATTGTTTTACGTTATCTTATCTTAACAACAAAAAATGATGATGACTTCTACATGCGCTATTCTGACAATCATGTATATATTGCGAAGTAGTTTGCTTAAATTTGTTTCACTACTCACCATTGAATGATATTCCATACTTACATGGACAGAAATACAGACTTGCATTTTAAAACTAGGTATCTACTACTTGAGCTCGTGATTCTATGTTCCGTAACGTAGGAGTTGACGTATACTTTTTGAACTCGTACATCTTTCTCAGTCTTAGAATGGTGTGCGTTATATTTTTGTTTCGAGACCACGAAGGTTTGAATTTTGCAATTATGTTAAAAAATAAAGGTTTACAGTAAGTTCATTTTTCGACATTTCACTTTTCAAAATGGTAACGATTTCTGGAGAACGGCTGTTTAACGAGACTATGTTTATATATTGTCCGACAGTCGAACGTAGCAACAACTACTTCTGTTAATATTTTACCTTGTTTTGTTGAGCAATCCATGAGGTTCTTCTCGGAGAGTGAGACGAGATTTTGTGTTTTACGGAAATGCTGACCTTCAAGGGATCCAGTTGAGGAGAAAGACCAGCAAGAGCCGCATTGACCCTGTTAAGTTAAAAATAGAATAAGGGACATTTGTCAGTTATCTTTCCTTGATAAAATCTGAAGGAATCCAGTTGGTAAGTAGGTCCTATCAATTAGAATCCTCGAATTTTATTATATTATATATTTTTACAAACTGTACAATCATCTAAGATAAAAGCAGACAAGAAAGTAAAACTGTAAATATTTCCTTGAGAAAGTGACGAGAAATTAAGCGAACAAGATTTTTTTATCAAAGGGCCATAACTCTGAATAAAAATCAATGTTCGTAAGAAAGATGAATATTGCATAATTGTGTTTGCTTGATATCCATTCTATATGTGAAGTTTGAATCGAATCTTTTCATTGTGAAGGTGAAAGTTTTTTGTAGCCCAAGGTAAAACTCTATTTTTTTATAAAGTCAATTCTCACCTGATTTTTTACTGGGGTGACATAGCCCTTTTCTCTCCAGTCTACGGTATCTGGAAGATCGGACAATTCAATGTTGTTTGGAGCCATGTAGTGTCCGCATTTTGAGAAAGCTGTTTTGTTTTGTTTGTAACCGTTCATTACTGCAACGAATTCTTTAATACCCTGAAAAAGCATTAGAAATAAATTTTAGATGTTACAGTGATCCATATTCACTTGTTGGGTATGGGCTACATTGTTGGACGGTATATGGTGGTCACATCTGTGCTGAGCTGATTTGTTTCGTTTATAACCTTTCATAACTGAGACAATTTCTTTATTACAATAAATTCCAAAGGCAATTCGTATAGCTGCTACAACGATTCCTATTTACATGCAGGTGATGAGCAAACGGTATATTGTGGCCACTCTTTGGCAACGCTGATTTTATATCATAATCATATAAAAGCAAGTTACGGTCCAACCTGTGAACAACGGCCGGCCAAGGGAAAAGACAAACGTGACTTTTGTTCACAGATGACCTTTTTGGAGGGCCATGTTTGGTCTGAAATAAGAGTTCTTCATTGACCATTCCCTGTAATGTGCTCTTTTGTTAACATCTTGCTTGTGGGACAAGATCTAACTGTAAACCTTTGCTAAATATGCCAATAGGTAAGGTCATGGAAAGGTCCATTAACATGAATTGATAATCAAAATAGAAATGAGTTTATTTTCAACATTAATTCATTTATTCACATTATTTTAGTGAAGTTGGATTATAAATAAAATCGAAACTTTGAATAAAGGATGACTGGCGCCAGTCGACCTGCAATTGTTATTTCTGTCCTTTTAAGAGCGTTTAGTTCGGGGTAATCGGAATGGCTGCTGTCCACAGGTACCCGCTAATCGTAGGTGGCCGTTAGCACAAGTTAGACAGTATTTATTACAGTACAACCTCTCTTGAACAAGACCCATCGGGAGAGACAGAATTTATCAAAATAAAAGGGTAATTGGTCATGGAAACGAACGTCTAAAAGAACTAAACTTTTAAATCACGTAAAATGACGATGATTATCGGACGTTGTCGGACTTAGCCGAAGTTATACGTACCATATCGGCATATTCGTTCATTCCAAGCCAGAATGTATGAACTCCACGATCAGCTTGTAAATTGTGTGACTGGATGTATTGTAGATTGTCTTCCCATAATAAACGTCTGAAATAAAAACATATTCGGTAAATTTCGGGTATTTTCGTAAAATATTCGAATAATCCGTAAAAACTTCGGATATTTCCGTATTAACTTCGGATATTATCGTAATGACTTCGGATATTTTCGTAATGATTTCGGATATTTCCGTAATGACTTCTATGTTTCCGTAATTTCTTCCGGTATTTCCGTCAGAACTTCAGGAAAGTCCGTATTAGCTTCGAGAATATCCGCTGAAACTATGGATGTATCCGTAGAAGTACATATGTTTTCGTCGTGACTGCCTATATGTTTTGCAACTGTGTGTATTTTACATGTAGTAGTAACTTTTCGGGCATTTTCGGTATTTCCGTTGTAAATTTCCGCTAAAACTTCGGATAATTCCGTGACCACTTTGGGAAGTTCGTCGCCATGAATAAATAAATCGTAAAGTTTTGTAAGTAAAATACAACACTGTCGGGTAATTCCGTTGTAGCTTCGGGCTTTTCCGTCAGCATTTCGTCTCAACATCGGAAATCTGATAACCTACACCTGGACGATTCTCCTATAAAAAAGCACCATTGTCTAATTAGTCTTAAATTTATCGACACAAAAACGAGGAAAATAAGTACATGTAGAATTGTATTTACTTCCCTCATGTCCGCTTTTTTCTAACAGCTTGAATTGTTTATTTTGATTAAATTTCCATTCGAAATTAGATATTTTAAATGCATAATGATATGTTCGGCATAAATTAAGTACAAGAAGCATAAAAATGTCCGTTTGGATAGGTACGGATTTTATGGTTCAAAATAATTGAACAGTCATTAAAAGCTTATTTCATAATGTTTTATACAGAGTCCCGAACGTGACACTTGCATCATTTTACCTAGTAAAATATTTCGTTATACGAAATATTATTACGTTTTACAGAATCTTATTATTGGAGTATTTTAATGAACATTTTTTGAGAAATGTTAGCCGATCAAGTCAAATTACGAATAAGCTTTGGGAATTTCCCGTCCCGTTCGTAAGATAGATCCAATTTCATAGCAAAACAGCCCATATACATGAATAACGTTATTGTTAGAATAAAAAAAATATTCAAATTTTTTTTTTTCAAAATACAAAATCTTGTGATATCTTATGACGTCACGTGATAATGACGTACCTCAAGTTCTCTTCCTCTCTGGACACATATTTCTTGTTATGGGTTGTTTTGAATGCTTCCCATTCGTTATCATATTTGACATCAAAAGGGGCTGCAAAGACAGCCACAGCGACACAGGCAATCACAGCTACACGAAACATCTGAAAAACATCAAAGATGAGTTATCATACATACTGGAACCAACAATTGCCTAATGATACAGAAAAACAAATATCCGAAGAGGGTGCTGATTCGAATTCCATTCGGGTTGGTTATACCCGTTCATGAAAATTTTAAAGTTATGTAATATTTCCTCTATTATTCAGGTTTATGGAGAATTTCTCGGTCTTATGAAAGGGTAGGTGAGTACTGGTTATAGACAATGGTCCAAGGAAGCTAGGTTAGGTGCTACTGTAAAGTAGCCTCGGTTTTGTTTAAACGACGTTAAACCCAGTATATGAGATAAATATATTGTATTTACAATCCATGAACATTGGTTATGTGGACTGACCGCCTCATTTGATTTTGACCGTTGATAAGAAAATTCTTAATTTTTCACAATGTGTATGTTCCAAAAATTATGTCTTTTTTATCTAGTTGGTATCAGTGTAATGTTTTTACAAACATTTCGTTGACAAAGATATATGGCTTTTCTGATTATACGTCAAAATAAAATGTAGAACTACTGTAAATATGGCACGCCTGGTGTGTATCAAAACGCAAAGCTAAATTGCTTTGTCTATGAAACGTCGTATGTATATCAAATTTTAACCCTAAATGGATTTGACTATAGAACGCCGTATATGTATCACAATTTAATGCTAATTATACTTGACAGTAGAACGCCGTATATTCACCAAAATTTAAAGTTCAACCTGTGTTAAAATTTAATGCTAAATGGCATTGTTTATGGAACGCCGTATGTGTATCTAAATTTAATACTAAATTAGTTTTACTATGGCACGCCGTATGTGTATCAAAATTAGATACAAAATCATTTTTCTATGGAATGCCTTTCCTGTAATAAACTTTATATTTAAACTTAATACTAATATCAAATGTCTCATTCCTATGGAAAGCCAGTCGTTATTTTCTTAAACTTTGCTCAACGACGCATGCGCAGTGATAAAAAACACGGCCACTTGCCACCATACCCGATATAAATGTTGATTTAATAAATTATGCGATAGGACTTGTTTGACATTTTTGTCAACTATGTAGTACAATGTCACGTGATAAAATTATCTCATTTTGTTATCAATTAACCTACGGAAAGTTGTAGTTATCATCCGTTTCAAGGTGATTCCGATAACAATGATAATGATGATGATAAACTTAAGATATATTAAATACTGGATCATAAGACAACCTGTTTGGACTGACTGACCTGAGATCGTAAGACGGTGAGATAAGTTCAAACCATGATTTGACAAAATTATTATCGGCGTACGCCTACTCGTAATTTAAAAAAAACCATACTTATGTTTATTCGGTAGCATCGATCAAAATTGATACTTGATTTCACAAATGATGTTTAGTTTTATTCAACTCTCAGTGGTGCATAAATTACCCAACTGATTTAGATAGGCTTATGATTTAAATCAGCGGGACCAATTTATGCGCTAATTTTATGAGTTTTAGAAAAATGTGATAAAAAGTTGATGGGTTTTCCACCAAAAGAGCGATGAGGACAAGACACATACAGATTTTAAAAAGGTTTTAAACTTCAGCATATTCAAGCAGTAGAACTACTGGCTTTGCAGATGATATTCCTGAATACATTTAAATACTAACAAATATTAATTATTAATAATTTTAATCTTAGTAATAATTGATAAATTCAAAAACAATTATAAATAGCGATTTTATTTTAATACATCGACGCAACCGTGCAAACTTAGAATCTCTACACGCATAAAACAATGCTACCATTCTATTACATTCAACAAACAGCGTCACATACATGAACTCCGCTGATTTAAATATTCAACAAACAGCGACACATACATGAACTCCGCTGATTTAAATATTAAACAAACAGCGTCACATACATGAACTCCGCTGATTTAAATATTCAACAAACAGCGACACATACATGAACTCCGCTGATTTAAATATTCAACAAACAGCGACACATACATGAACTCCGCTGATTTAAATATTCAACAAACAGCGGCAAATACATGAACTCCGCTGATTTAAATATTCAACAAACAGCGTCACATACATGAACTCCGCTGATTTAAATATTCAAAAAACAGCGACACATACATGAACTCCGCTGATTTAAATATTCAACAAACAGCGGCAAATACATGAACTCCGCTGATTTAAATATTCAATACAGTATTAATTTACTCACAATAGATAGAACTATATTGAAATCAGCAGAGTCAATGTTCATGTACATGTACTATTTATTTATTGGAGTTAACGCCGTGTCGACACAGTCTTTGTCATTTTATGGCGTCCAGCGCACCTAACCTAGCTTTCCTGGACCATTGTCTATAACCAGTACTCACCTACCCTTCCACAAGGCCGGAAACTTCTCCATATTATCTAATCAATGGAGCAAAATCGACTTAGTTGTCCAATTTTCATGGAAGGGTATAACCTCCCCGGGTGGGATTCGAACCCGCACCCCCTCGGGCACGAGATTCTAAATCCCGGCGCCCTGCCAACTGCGCTTGCGACCCGGGTTTTGTACATGTACGCCCAATATACAGTTAAATTAAATTTAACAATTCATTATGTATTATAAATTGAAAATTGAATAACCCGGATTTGTAATCTCGTGTCCTGAAGGGTGAACAGGTTCGAATCCCACCCAGGGAGGTTATACCCTTCCATGAAAATTTGACAATAATGTCAATTTACCTTTATTGATTAAATAATATGGAGACCGGTATTGTAAGTACTGGTAAAAAAAGGTCCAGGAAAGCTAGGTTAGGTGCGCTAGACGCCGTAAAATGTCCTAAATAGTGTTGACACGGCGTTAAACCAAGTAAAAAAGAAAAATTAAATATGAAAAGACAAAAGAGAGTAACCTACTTTGTCGGTTGTTCAAGTTGAAATTTCCAGATTCACACTAGTGACGATGATAGCCACAGTTTGGTTTATATAGTTTTAACCAGAACGAGTCATAAGACTGCTGAGAGATAATTTTACGATGTGACCAACCACGTGACGGTCATGTGATACGGCACAGTGTATCATGTGACCCATTTTTACAATAAGGACATTATATGATCAATGTTCAGGGGCGGTGAAAGTCATATTTTGGCAAAAGGGTCTTACATATTATATAATGCTTTTTTAAGAGAGTCCGATTAATATTTTGGTTCGCAGGAAATATGATGCTAAAAGGGGTCCATCTTTAAATATTTTAAAATTGAAGTCCCAATTTTAAACGTTTTAATATATGCTTAATATTTATCTCAAATTTTCAAAAGGGCCCGGGTCCCTTTACATATCATTTCATAATTAACGGTGTCCGACTGAAAAGTGTAAAATTGTAACTCAGTTAAAACCTAAATGTTTTTGATATCTAAAATATACTAAAAGGGTCCTGGGTCTCTTTGACACAACATTTGTTATATCAAGGGAGCCTACACCCCAATTAGTTTAAAATCCAACTTAAAAGGGCTATTGTCGGTATTTAAAACCGAACCATATGTTAGCCCCTTTAACCTTTAAAAAATGTTCGTACATAATTAAGGGGCAGTAAAAATTACAAATTTGGAGGGTTTGAACATCAGATTCGCTGGATTTTTTTGTAACAAAAACATTCATGAGTTATTTTTCTACCTATACTGTGTTATAAAAGTAAATGGTACGAACAGCCTCTTAGTCCGCCATTGCAATTTTTATCATTTTACAATTGTCCACTTCAGTGATAAAAGTTTATATTGCAACGTTATTGTACTCATTGTTTTAGTTAATAAATGGTTTTTGTTTATGTATTGTCCGGATTTTAGAATAGGTCGGACTTTATACTGGTTTAACTAGGCCACAAACGCAGTGCACTGAACTTTTAGGGCTTTTTAAAGAGTTGTCAGGATCTCTGTTGACCCATTGCACACAAATTGTCAAGACATAAAACATCGTCGGTCAAAAGCAGAAAGTACTAATTACGACTAATAAAATAGCCACACGTATCTGTGTACGGGAATTATTGAACAACTATCAAATATTTAAATCAGCAGGTTTAGTGAATGTGCCTCACACTGACAGTATTATAGATTTAAATATCTTTGTATTTCTAGGAACATCTGTGGTGTAGTTTCTTTAAAGCTACAGTCCCATAAACATAAAAATAGCCGTGAGGGCACCGTACGAGCGCCGTGCGATCAAGCTCCGCAAGGACCCGTACGAACTCTTGCGTACCCGTACGGAATGATACGTTTTTGCCAGGGTCCGTGAGATGAGCCTAGGATACACGTATCAATTTCTGAGTCAAATCACGAACAAGGTCGTGACCGAGTATGGATTAAACATACATATCTACCAGCTAAAGCTCCGTACGAGTGTGTTGTTTTGTACCATGTGCGTACCGTAACCTTGATACGTAAGGCTTCCCACGGCCAACGACTGTCTGCACGTACGGGTCCGTAACAAGCCACGATTTTATGGGACTGAGACATAAGTTGCTTCTGTTTAGACTTCTAAGTTGGTACTGGTTAGACTTCTAAGTTGGTACTGGTTAGACTTTTAAGTTGGTACTGGTTAGACTTCTAAGTTGTTACTGGTCAGACTTCTAAGTTGGTACTGGTTAGACTTCTAAGTTGGTACTGGTTAGACCTCTGAGTTGGTACTGGTTAGACTTCTAAGTTGGTACTGGTTAGACTTCTAAGTTGGTACTGGTTAGACTTCTAAGTTGGTACTGGTTAGACTTCTAAGTTGGTACTGGTCAGACTTCTAAGTTGGTACTGGTTAGACTTCTAAGTTAGTACTGGTTAGACTTCTAAGTTGGTACTGGTTAGACTTCTAAGTTGTTACTGGTCAGACTTCTAAGTTGGTACTGGTCAGACTTCTAAGTTGGTACTGGTTAGACTTCTAAGTTGTTACTGGTCAGACTTCTAAGTTGGTACTGGTTAGACTTCTAAGTTGGTACTGGTTAGACTTCTAAGTTGGTACTGGTCAGACTTCTAAGTTGGTACTGGTTAGACTTCTAAGTTGGTACTGGTTAGACTTCTAAGTTTGTACTGGTTAGACTTCTAAGTTGTTACTGGTCAGACTTCTAAGTTGGTACTGGTTAGACTTCTAAGTTGGTACTGGTTAGACTTCTAAGTTGGTACTGGTTAGACTTCTAAGTTGTTACTGGTCAGACTTCTAAGTTGGTACTGGTTAGACTTCTAAGTTGTTACTGGTCAGACTTCTAAGTTGGTACTGGTTAGACTTCTAAGTTGTTACTGGTCAGACTTCTAAGTTGGTACTGGTTAGACTTCTAAGTTGTTACTGGTCAGACTTCTAAGTTGGTACTGGTGAGACTTCTAAGTTGTTACTGGTCAGACTTCTAAGTTGGTACTGGTTAGACTTCTAAGTTGTTACTTGTCAGACTTCTAAGTTGGTACTGGTTAGACTTCTAAGTTGGTACTGGTTAGACTTCTAAGTTGGTACTGGGTAGACTTCTAAGTTGGAACTGGTTAGACTTCTGAGTTGGTACTGATTAGACCTCTGAGTTGGTACTAATTAGACTTCTAAGTTGTTACTGGTCAGACTTCTAAGTTGGTACTGGTTAGACTTCTAAGTTGGTACTGGTTAGACTTCTAAGTTGGTACTGGTTAGACTTCTAAGTTTGTACTGGTTAGACTTCTAAGTTGGTACTGATTAGACCTCTGAGTTGGTACTGGTTAGACTTCTAAGTTGGTACTGATTAAACTTCTAAGTTGGTACTGGTTAGACTTCTAAGTTGGTACTGGTTAGACTTCTAAGTTGGTACTGGTTAGACTTCTAAGTTTGTACTGGTTAGACTTCTAAGTTGGTACTGATTAGACCTCTGAGTTGGTACTGGTTAGACTTCTAAGTTGGTACTGATTAAACTTCTAAGTTGGTACTGGTTAGACTTCTAAATTGCTTCTGGTTAGACGTCTTAGTTGTTACTGGTTAGACTTCTAAATTGCTTCTGGTTAGACTTCTAAGTTGGTACTGGTTAGACTTCTAAATTGCTTCTGGTTAGACTTCTAAGTTTGTACTGGTTAGACTTCTAAGTTGGTACTGGTTAGACTTTTAAGTTGGTACTGGTTAGACTTCTAAGTTGGTACTGGTTAGACTTTTAAGTTGGTACTGGTTAGACTTTTAAGTTGGTACTGGTCACATTCCGAAGTTAATTGTTACTGGTAAGGCTTCATATATATATATTGCTAGTTTTTCTACATCCACAATAATAATTAACTAGAACAAGTTGACAATTTACTTCATTTAGGGTACTTTTATATTAACATAAAATTGAATCTAACTAACAAATTATATCCGAGTTGTATTAAAACTAAATTCGTCTAATCCTGTTTACACGAGTTACAGAGTTTTTATACTCAGAGGGATCCGTCGGATCCTATTCCACCTGATTCTTTTTTCACTGGATCGGGATTCGGTGAACACTTAAACTTTGAGTCCGGTACACCGGACATAGCAAATTTTCGCAATTAGCAACAACATCGAACCGCTCCGATGTGTAAAATAATCATGACTGTATATCAATTTATATATCAGCCATCATAAGACGTGGAAGTTATATTTGTTCCCATGTCAACAACCAGGAAAAAGGAAGTTTACAACAAATCAATCATATCTAAAGAACATTTAGTTCAGCTAGAAACTCACTTTATAGTGCATGGTAAATACCCGTCTCTTTGTAATACGAACTCATTAACAGTTCCGCAATGCGATGTTGGGGCGGGCGTGGCCGAGTGGTTACGACGTTAGACTGTTATCTATTGGATTGTTAGCTATTGTTGTTACCGTTGTTACCTTGAGCAAGAAACATTATCCTACTCGTTCAGTACCTTGGAAGTGGAATCTAAAGTGGTTAATCTAAGTTGCAAAAATTTGTGTCACAATTGGGCTAAAATGAAATATACTAAAGTATGTTGAAAGAACAGATAAAATAACTTTATTTTTCAAATTTTACATAATAGTAATGCATCGAATTTATATAAAGTTAGAGTGCATAAAGGTAATTATTCAATCAAACAAAGAACGAGTCTGACCTAAAAGTTGGTAGGAATAAAATAATTCACATACAATCTGTACAGTTTTGCACATGACCTAGTTCACCGCCCGATTAAATTTTGAAGGTTTTCTATGTTTAGATATATAACGACTAAACGTAAAGAAATAATAAAGTATTTAAAAATGTGGAGTAAGAAAAGTTGTTGATTACAGCAAAAATATATCAAAGTACTAAAAGTACTGTTGGAAAGAATTTTTGAACGATTATAAGAGTTCAGAGTTACTATTTCGATATTCATCATTATCTCTTTATCAATCATTGGCAACTGTGTTTCATATTTCATTTTAAATGCACATTATTCTACTGATCGAGGGTTTGTAGGTTCGATTCCCGGGCGGGGCATACTCTTGTGGAGCTTAGTCATGAAATAAATTCTACGGACATTCTCCCTCCTACCACTGATTCTAAATTATAAAGGACAGTAGTTAGTCACAGAATTGCGCTTAGTAGTAATCAAGAGATTTAGCTTTCTCAGGAACATTCACTAATCGCTGTGATAATGCATATGGACAATGACAATTTGTTGCTTTGGCGTTAGGGTAGCAACAAATTGATCACATGTTCTATGGAGTTTTTCCAAACAAAAATCGGAGTGAGCGAGCGAATTTTTTTTCATATTTTGAATTTTTGAGAAGCGAGCAAAAAGCGAAGAATAATTTTTGCGGTTCCTAAGACATTACTTTACCATAAGTTAAAAAAGCCATAGAAAGTATGGACTTTCTTATATAAGATACATGTATAACCATAAATAGTGTAATCAAGTAATAACTAAGTAGGTCTATGCAATGTAAAGCAAGTTAACAATTACTTCAAATACAAATTCAATTAAATTTAAAACAAGACAGGAGTAGGGGTGAAGAGGTATACACCTTCATGAATTCAAAAGTATAAGATGACTTCATTTGTCTTTGGTATTACTATAATTAATACTAGATAACTAGGAAGCACCGAATTATACCATTTATCAGAACCGCACTAAAGGTATAATGGATCAGCCCTGTTCACTTTTTGTGTATAATTATATTCTAATTATTTTGGTAAATTATACTAATGTCTAGAAATACCATTGGAATTAAATCGAACCGGTAAGATTATTTTGGGGCGTCAAAATTGCATTACTGTAATACTTTCTTCCTGTCCTACCTGCTCTTTAAGATCGATCTTCATAATTATTCTTTTCACTCCAAAGACACGTATGACGTCACACATCTACATTAGCTGTGTTGAGATTGAGTCTACATCGCAGTTAACTGATCAATTTAAGAAGGGAAGTAATAGTTTATGAAAAGTATGCATTGACATGTTTAATAATTATGAAAATGCATTACACAAAGTTATGTTATCAAACATCCGAACAAGGATTGCGTCAATGTAATTTCTTATGACGTATGTTAAAAAGAATACATTACTGTTTTACCGTATTAGTTAAATTGTGCTGATTTCAATTGATATTCAATTAAAAAACATCCACATAGTTACCTGCAATACCCACTCACTCTTATATCTGCTAATTCATTTAGCATATAATTCTGAAAACGATTCTTTGCTTAATGTAGAAACAACAATCTGACTCCGTTTTGTCAGTTCAGCTGCTGACTCAAATCCTTGAATTTGTCCTTAATGGAAATAGCTATGACGGATGAACGACCACTCCTATGACTGTCATGGATTGAATCTCTCCCGCTCCTAAAATGTGCTTGCCATTAAAACTCGAAAACTGGGCTGCATTTATCATATGTTTCTGCAGATTTAATCATTTTAAGAGTTTTTGTTAGTGGTTTGTCAAGAGCGACACCAAAAAATGTCACAAAACACCGCATTTCTGGTTGACGTCACTTTTTCAATTTGATATTAAGTCAACATATGATAATATCAAATTTGTTCATCATTTTTCTCCATTTGGCATGCCTTTAAAAATACATACTTTACAAATGTTGCCTCAGTGTTAAACCTAATCACCTTACCGCATATACGAATTTATAACGTGAGAGTTTAAGAAAATTTGATGTGTAAATTGAACTCTGAGGACAAGTAACTTTAAGATAAAAACATGCAGTTTGTGAGAAAGTAACATTTGTTATATAACCTTAAAGATTGAACTTGTAAAATTTTGAAATAAACATCAGATAAGAACACGATGACCTCATCAGAAATCTATATTAAATAGTCGGAAGGCTTGCTTCGTCAAACAAACGATGCTTCGCGGCGCTCGAGTTTCCTTCAAAATGTTCTCAATAGGTGAGTGAATATTTTTGTAGCTTTTTGAATTATAAAAGTTGTAAATAGTTTAAAACAGTCATCTTCATATTTTTTTCTATTTCTTTTCCGAAATTAATGGATAGCTTTTATTGCTTTTTTAAATCGAATTTATTTATTTTGCTTTTCTTGTCTTTGATTATTTTTTTGTTTAAATACTTTACTTTCGCTTTGATCCTAGCTTTTCCCAAAGGCAAAAATGAAAAAACTAATATCTTTATAGTTTGTCTACTAGTTCTTAAATTAGGGTTTGCAGCCAAATTCAAATTATGTTGCTCTGCCGAATTGAAAATGTGTTTTGCTGCGAATTAAAATTTTGTTTTGTGGCCGAATTCAATGTTTATTTGCTGCTGAATTTTAGTATAATTGTAACAAAATGAATGAATTACTTACTTTTGTTTTTTATTCTTTTGCAGTGTATTATTTACCGTGGATTCTAATTTCCTTCATACCAACATCAGGTAACAAACTTTATTTAAATTTAAATTTAGCAGTTTAGCATAATTTAGATTTTTTGTTTTCTTTTAGCAACAAGCGAAGCATGCAAATTTTAATTTATCTGAGAAATTTCTTTAAAAAAAAACATGACTTAGTTGGTTAACGAATGATTAAAACTATGTTACGTTAATTAAACTTAATTGTATTTAAATTACTTGTGATATACAATCACTAACAATATCTTTAAAAAGAAATTCGGCGCTATGCAGTGTTCATTTTGTTTGTAGTATAAATAGTCATGTTCAGTCATGCCACCAGGAGCTTACCACGACGAGTGTATTATCAATTATTTTAGTGAGTCACCCATGATACACATTATCCATTTCTTTATACCGGGAGAGAATTTCGTTGGATAAACAGGAATGGTAACATAAATCGTATTGGTTAAAATTTAGGTCAAAATTTGGCCGAGACAGCTGTGCCGATGGCGATCGTTTGTTCAGAACTGTTGTAGTGCATTGTTTATTTTATCACTTTATTTTTCAGATGGTTTAGAATGTTTAACTTGCCATGATGTCGAAGACGAAGCTTTATGTACAATAACTCAAAGTTGCAATCAGAGTCAGGTAAATTGATCATCATTTAAACCCAGAAGCCCCTTCCCCATTTGACAAAATTTGAAATGGGCCGCAAAATACAGGAAACAGTTTTGTGGCCATTCTAGAATTAAAATTTGGACTGTTCACTAACATTAATAATCTGAATTATTGTCAAACATACGAGCTATGAATACTAAGAGCACCAATTGCTTACGATAGAACGCCGTATTGCAGCAATTAAATGTTAAAACAAACTACAACCATCCGAGTAACCAAAATCTATCTCCAAAAAACAGCCACCTCCCTACTATGCTTGTTGCAGCATATTTTAACTTTAATACTGTAATAGTCCCTCTTAATTAAAAGAAAACAGAAGAGAATATTCTGTAAAGTTCTAACACAAAAGAAAT
Source organism: Mactra quadrangularis (assembly GCA_025267735.1). NCBI lineage: Eukaryota > Metazoa > Mollusca > Bivalvia > Venerida > Mactridae > Mactra > Mactra quadrangularis. Next base: position 17,816,825 of record CM046295.1, on the reverse strand, counting down.
GTAATATTTATTTTATGCACTGTTTTTTCTCATTTTGACTGCTGTAAGAATTTGACACAAAAAAGTGTTTGAGAACATTTTAAAAATCACGTGACTATATATGCTTCTTATTTGATATTTTACTTTCTGTTTTAGTCATGTTATAGATCAGACAGGATAGTGAACAATAAATTGATCATCACGGCAGGATGTATAGATAATGTGGTAAGTTTTCTTTACTTTTTGTTCATTACCCCAATCTCTGTAAACATATATTATATTGAACTCTGTCGTCTAGGATCTCTTGTTATTGCTCTGAAGGTCGCGATGAGATGATCTTTGTGTCAACCTACCAATGCATAGCTTTCATCTAGACAATACATATACATTATTAATGAATTGGTCGTTGAACACTCGTCGTTGAGAAACAGTACTTTCAATGTGTATATGTGTGAATTGTCCTGCTTGGTTTACTTACAGAAATGTGGAGTGAGTGCTGGAAATATCATTGGAAGAGATTTGAGTTTATGGACAAGACGACAGGCAACCAGTGGCAACTGTTTTGAATGTTGCTCAAGCGACCAATGTAACAGCGCACTGTGTGATCACCAGAAACGTATGTATATTAAGCCGGCATTGCATAATTCCGTGAACGTGGTCAGCCTGCGTGTCTCACTCTTCGTTCATTATATGTGTAAGCTGGTGAAAGCTAATTAAACGTTCTTTTGGAGTTGTTAGAGTTTCATTCAATGTATTTTACTAAAGAAATTGCAACTTTTAATCGCTAGCTAGATCTATTAGAAGGTGTGACTGCTCAACGAAATAGACAAAGCGGTATATCTTCAGTGATTTGTGCCGCTTAATTCAGAATATTCGTTTAAATCGACGTGTCTTTATATTCGCTTAGAGCGACATCATAAATTGCCTGGTTTTCTCTAACAGTTTTAATTACTTTATCTGAAATATCTCTAGCAATTAGCTTGTTTGCTACCTTTGAGCGAATTTTTCTTGTACAATGTGCGTCAGCGTCAGCGAATCGTCTGTGTACATGAAATTTCGCTCGCTGAGCGAACCGTGACGGACACAGACGCGGAAACAGATAAATATATATAATTTTATATTAAATTCCTTTAAGCTATGTAAAATAAATCATAGACACACATGTTCGAAAGAAAAAAATACGTTCATAAAAATGTGAAGCTAATGAAGAATTATATATTCAAACTTGATATACCATAGTTAATCAATCAAAGATTTTCGCCCGTTAACATTTTTATCAGGCGGTAGGGGGCACGTCGTTGGGCTGGTACCTATTGGATAGTTAACTGTGGGTAAGTTAAAATCCAATACATACCTCGTTGTTACCTTGAGCAAGAAACTTGATCCTACAAACTCAGTACTGGAAGGACTAGGAAGCAGACACGAGAGGGATTGATTTAAGTTATAAGAACTTGTTTTACAGTCGAGCTAAATCATTTATCATCGGTGTAAAAATCGACAAAATATGTTAGTATAAAAAAATTGATTTACATTTCAGCCTCAAATTGTGTCGATGACGAATTATTGGATTGTTCAAGAATGAATAGCTTGTTTAATGTATGTGTTAATGTTCAACATGCGAAAACAGTATGTCCGAAATTTTGTAATTTGTGCAATTTAGGTAAGAATTTCTATTTGTGTTGGAAATTAACAATTGGTTGTTATTGAAAACACTGTTATGAGATGACGATTAAATTGAGATAAGATGTTGTTTGAGAAGGGTTTAACGTCGTATTCAACACATATTTAGGTTATATATACGACGGCCAGCTCTTCCACTTGTTCTTTCAGACACGTGTCTATCACCAGTACTAACTTACCCTACCACAAGGCCGACATGTATAGGGTATGACCTACCGAGGTCGGGCTCGAACCCGCGATCTCCGTATTCGAAGTCAGACATGCTACCCACTACGCCACGGCCCCGGTTTTGTTGCTGTTTACCAAAACTATTTATTGTACATTCATACATTGTAAAATTATTATTGCCATCTAATTCATTTGAATACAACAAAATCGAGTAAGTGCATTTGAGTGAACATTTCAGAGTATATACTTCAAACAAAATGAACACTGCATAGCGCAGTATCTCTATTTAAAGGTATTCCGTGTTTTAGATGCAATTAAACTCAAATTTGAACTTAAATGCAGAGTAGTTTTAGATGTTTTATTGTTTCTCTAATACACGTTATATTTTAATAACTTCACAGTTGTTAGACAGTTTACAAGCCTGCTGTCTATAAATGCAATGGCTTTAATGAAAGTCTGTTCCACAAACTTATTAATTTCAGTTGACGGTGGATGGAGTTCTTGGTCAGAGTGGACACAATGTGCAGTTACTTGTGACCAGGGCACTATAACACGACAAAGAACATGTTCAAACCCTGCACCTGCAAATGGTGGATTGAATTGTTCAGGAGACGCCATGGATACCAAAACATGTTTAACTGCGACACCTTGCCCAAGTAATAATCGATTTATGAACAAAACACTTTATATTTGGATTGACGCCGTGTAATGAAGGCTATTTTATGGTGTCCAATGCACATAACCTATCCTTCGTGAAGCCTTGTCAATAACTAATAACCAATACTCATCTATCCTCCCACAAAAGAGGCAATTTCTCCATATAACTTATTAATGGAGGAAATCGACATTATTTTCAATTGTTTATGGAAAGGCATAACTGCCCTGGGTGAAATTTGATCCCGTACGTCTTTTAGGACACTTGATTCCAATTAGGGACTTTAGTCAGTTATCTTTCCCTGATAAAATCTAAAGCAATCCAATTGGTAAGTAGGTCCTTACAGTTGGAATCCTCGGATTTTATCATTGAATTCCTATGTAAAGATAACAAAATATTTCATCTAATATCGTTCTTGTTAATTGAGATAGTAACAGAAGGGATGAAATTTAGATAGTTCTTTACCATTAAAGTACTTAGCTTGTATTTCAACAAATTAAATGATTTACAAAAAAGTTATTTAAGATTAATTTAGGCAAAGTGTCATTAAAAAGTAAGGGTAAAATCCAAGTAATCCAACTAATAGGACCTACCTATTTGCCGAGTATACAAGGGGAAATAACTTACTAAAGTCCCTTATTCCCTGCTTAATACCATTTGTACTACAACACTAGGTTGTGAAAATGCATTGTTAACTTCAACGATTGATGCTACAACATTCTTACCTATTAATGTATTTAGATAAAATTCTGCTTTTAATATATCCATAGAAAAAGGAACAAACTTATGAGTCATCTGAGAAAATTTATGATCAGCATTACTTAGTTGATCATCATCCAGTGCCATCCAAAATTATCTTCAAACTTTTAAAAATAGCTGCTTTTTGTAAACAATTAAACTTTATATCAGCTATAGACATGTATAATACATTCTGAATAGTTATAATAGATTGTGTTACATTGGACAGGGAAAAATGCCTTTTTAAATATGTAATTGTTAAACATGTACATGTATCTAAGACATGTTTTCATTTCATAAGTATTGGTAAAAAATAAAAACAAATCACAAATTTACAAAAGTGTTTAAATAGTTATGATTGGCACTTAACTATATTTCATGAATAAAATTTTATCATAGTTAAATTAACATACAAAACATTCGGCTTCATTTTTGATAATAAATCACAGTAAATACATTATCTATAATAATTTTAATAATGTTATTAATGTTATTAACTTATGCTTAAGTTGATGGAAATTGGAGCGTATGGAATGCATGGGGCGCATGCTCTGTGTCCTGTGAAGTTGGTTTACAGACTCGTAGTAGAAACTGTTCAAATCCCAAACCACAAAATAATGGATATCATTGTTTTGGTCTTAATTTAGACGCTAGGCTTTGTGATAATGGACCATGCACAGGTACGGCAATTTTTTGTTCAGTTTAAACATACTTTCTGACATCTTACGCAATATGTAAAATACATGTATATATAATGTTAAAACGTGCTGTAACAAGCATCACTTAAAAATATAAAACGTCAAAAGGGATCTGCCCATAATTTCTCACAAATTAAGAATGATTTCAGATTGGGTATTTATATGTTTTTAATATATCAAAAAAGTTTTTAACCGCTTGACTCAATTGCACAGGATTGAGAGTTAACAGTAAAATTTCCCGGACAAACTTATAGTTTATTTGTTTTGTTTTTTAACGTCGTATTCACTACACATTTAGATCATATATACGACGGCCAGCTCTTCCAAGTATGCGTTTCCTGGACTCTTTTCTATCACCGGTACTAACTTATCCTACCACGAGGCCGACAACTCATGTATAGGGCATGACTTGCCGCGACCGGGTTTCGAACCCGCGATCTCCGGATTCGAAGTCAGACATGCCAACCACTACGCCACGGTCGCGGCTTTCTATTTGTTTTATTTGATGTAAAGATACGTGATGAACCGTGCTAGTTTTGTTTTAGATCATTTGACACAGACCCTTACCAAAAGGCTACTAAAAGGTTCTGGCCTTAATGCATGTATATATAAAACCTTTTTTCTTATTGTTAAGATGGTGGTTGGACATCATGGTCGTCGTGGTCACCATGCTCTAATCAATGTGGCAATGGAATTAAAACACAATCACGTAGCTGCACAAACCCTAAACCCTCACCACGTGGAAACTATTGTGTTGGTAATTCAATGCGAGTAGATTTATGTCGTGAAATCACTGCTTGTCGTAAGTTAAGTGTTCAATATCTTAATCAATACGATTTTTCAACTTTTCATTTAGCTTAAGTCGTAATAACCACAACATAGTATGATTGAAGTTGTCGAATACCAGTCACTCACGTGACATATGTTGCATCAAACTCCATGTTTTATATTTATTAATCAAAGTGTCAAAATCACAAACATACTTTTGTGCGCATTTAACATGTCAGTGATCAAAGAAAGAAAATGTGACAAAATGTTTATTACCAAATGGACATACTAAGTAACATTGAAAAATAGCTATAGAAGTATGTTCAGAAGATGAAGCTAAATTTAAGTGGCGATTAACCATCCTGATTGCCTTATGGAACTTACCGTCTGTTGATACTGGTAAATTTGAAAAGGTTTTAAAATGACTTCAGTGTTGAAGTTCTTTTCTTAATGGCATTTGTTTATCATTCACAATAGATAACCGAATGCACATACATTACTGATATTTCACTTAAGAATTGTCCTACAATTGATTAGAACAATTGAATAGAAGGACTATACATGCCAGATATATACAGATTATGTTGTTTGTGTTTTAATGGAACATGTATGAGTTTTTTTTAGAGAAAGGACGACCTTCAAAATCTCAGATACGGAGACACGTTATACATGTAATGGCTACGGCCGTCTAGTCAAACATGGGGTGATTAAAAGGAAGCATCATTTCTAAAAACTTTGTCAATGCTTATTGTTCTATGCTACAGCACACATATATGCTGACTGCTCCGACATTAAAACAAATATACCCGAGGCTACTGATGGGATATTTAATGTAACTTTGTGGCAAACAAAAAGAATAATACAAGTGTTTTGTGACATGACAACTGATGGTGGAGGTTGGACGGTATGTGTAGTATATTCACTGTCAGGTTATAATATGTCACAACTCCAATCGTCTCATCTGTCCTTATGACTTATTGCATGTTTTTCATTCATGTTCGAGTCAACAATTTGACCCATGATGGGGTGATAATGTTCAGGTCTGTAGTAACTTAAGCCCCCTAAAATCGAAAATAATTGTGTTCTGTTTATATTCTGCTTTTTTATTCGATCTGAAAAAGCTTCCAACTGTTATTGTTGGATTTTTGTGTGCGTTCGGTTATCAAATCCTGAGTCCAAATTTCGTCATTTAGCTTCACAACGACGAATACTTATGAATAAGATAAACATCTTTTGCTTGCTTCGATTCAAACATTGACCCAAACCCTAAGTGTGTCTCCGTTCAATTTTTTGGTGCTAGTTTAAATGTCCAAACTGTTTATTTTAGGTTTTTCAGAACCGCTACGACGGTAGTGTCGACTTCTATAGGAATTTTACCGAATATAAATATGGATTTGGAAATTTAGATACTGAGTTTTGGCTGGGTAATTATTTCAATTATCCTATTAAAGTTGTACTCCTAATAATGTGAGTTGGTCTCCAGGGCCCATATTCACAAATATAAATCTCAAACTCAGACTCAAACTTAGTCTTGAACTTAGACTTTGACTTCCCTGAGCAAATTTTCAAAATGGTATTCACGAACAGTTTCAGACTCAGACTCAGATGAGATTAAAATTTACTTGATATAAGCGGCCTCTAACCATAATAAAAGTGAAACAAAATGGCCGCCATTATTTTCTCATTATTGACAATTTTATCTCTTCAGTAAAGTTTTGATTCTTCAATTTTTAGACTCAACATTTAGACTCAAACTCTGATTTTAGACGCAGACTCAAGACTCAATTTTTTGTGAATACCATTTTTGAGCTTTTGAGTCAGAGTCTGAGTCTAAAGTCTAAAACTATTCAGTTTTAGACTCAAAAAGCGATAGTGAATATGGGCCCAGGTCAGTATACGGCTTATCTTGTTTTGTAAATTAGAATTTGACGTAGCACCTTGCAATTGTAAATTGTTCATTGGCATAGGTTTCTTATCAGCCAGTTACTGCCTTTTTATTTTACCTATTCATTATCTTAATCATGCATACTTTTCTTGCTACCATTGAAACATTATGCTGAAAATTGATGACAGACACTTTGAATCTCTCAAACAAGACTGTTGTGAATGTTTGTACGTACAGTGTATATAATATTTACGATGTTGCTTTTTGTTTTGCTGCCTTATATTGTTTTATTTTTATGTTCAAAGTTTTGATATCTAAATCTGGAGAAATAAAATAATCTTTTCTAAAAATACTTACTCATATATTCAAAAACACACCCTTAACCTATTTTTCCATACATTATTCATACGATTGTGAAACGCTATTGAACATTTTTCCAATTTTAAAATAGTGCTATCAAATATGGTAATACACAGTGAAAACATAAATTATAAATATTTTAAGTATGATACTGTTTGTTTGTTGGATTTAACGCGGTAACAACATATTGTATAGGTTATACAACGATGGTCGGTCAACCAACTCACTACTCCTGGAAAGGCTAAATCTCTGGATTTAGCTGTTAACCAAGTACTAAGCGCATATTTTCGTCATTGACTGACAACTGCCCTACAAATTAAAAATCATCGGTAGAGGGAGAATGGCCGTAGAAACAAGTTCATGGCCAATCTCCACGAAAGTTTTCCCCGCCCGGGAATCAAACCCACGGTTTCTCGATCAAGAGACTTGTGTGCTACCAACTGCGCTAGCCGGGCGACTAAAGTATGGTACATTCATTGTGCTAGGACAAATTTCATATGTCAAGGATAGCACTGGAAATGTTATGTGGATTACCTCGTTCCATAATAATAATAATAATAATAATAATAATAATAATAATAATAATAATAATAATACGTGTACCCATAATAATGATAAAAATAATGCAACAAAATGAATTTTAATATATTGAAGGGTTAGAAAATGTTTATGAATTGGCAAATCGTACTACAAGTCAACTAAGGATAGACTTGCTTGGTTTTGATGGAAGAAGAGCATATGATGTACGGGATAACTTTAGTTTAACGTCAGGTCCTAGTTACACGTTTCATATTGGAAGTAGATCATCTTCACTAAATAGTAAGTAGAGATTATACAAATGAATTACAATATATTGACCTGTGTGTCAATGTCATATCATAAAATCATTTAGATATTTCCGTAAATTTAATTTTTGGACTAAGAACGAAGTTCACATTGTTAATCGTCTACAACCGAAAACACTTTTTACTACGGATGAAAATGAAAGGCACATAATGTGTAAATATTAATCTTAACTGGCAAAATCAACATTGACAGAGATTCTAAATACGAAGTAAATTTACTTTTTACTGAGTAGAACTTATTTTCAAACTATTCATAGCTATTGCTCGTCAGATATTCTTTTTTTACGGAAATTTGCGTTTCATGATTTTAGACATTTGTACATAAATACAGTATTAAATATTTAGATACATATATAATGTTATAATCGTCCGTTTTAATGAATGATCTATACACAAACTTTGCACTTATTATGTTATTTATTTGTAGTTGCAAACAATGGATTTGATATAACATACAACAATGGTTATAGATTTTCAACATATGATAATGATCATACTGATAGTTATTTTCATTGTCCTTCTAAAGATCACGGGGGATGGTGGTATTCTTTATGTACCTATGCCAATCTCAATGGAAAATATGGACAAGGCCTCACAGGTGAAAGTGCGATGCGTTACTATAGTTTTCAGGGTATGAAATCACTGAAGACGTCGCGTATGTCTTTTCGCCCGACAAAATAAAATTGTCATGGCAAATTTCATTACAGTGATATAGCTCTCCATTCATGTTTATAATAGAGTATACATACACTCGTAATTCACTTTATTTAACAGTTTGTGTATGATTCAACAGTCTCACTGGTATTAATTTGTATAATGTATTTCTTGTGTTTTCATTACGTCAGATTTTGTATACTAACTATCATTGTCTATGAAATTACTACATGTATTTTTATGTCGAAGCTAAATACATGTAATAATTTACAAGAATTATTGATAATCGTTAATATTTTTGTATTTTACTAGAGATTGATGTTATTATATGAATCTTATTAACATGATGTCATGAATTAATTATATTATGTTTTGTTATCATTAATCATGGTTTATTGATACAGTAAAAGTACATTGACTTGAACACCATCAAGTCGAACTACTCGGACCAGTCAAACACTTGGTTTGGTACCAATCAATTTTCCATTCTATATCTCTATTCAACCTCTTTTGGAACAGGACTGAGTCGAAATCCCTAACCAATATCATGGGGGACCCATTTACAAAATACACTATATTATAATAGTCTCTTTCGAACAATAAACCTGGCTCGCTCGAATTGTTTCTCAATAACTTTTGAGTTCGATGCAGTGAACTTTTACAAAACTCTATCACTCTAAATTAATTTTGGGTTGATTCTAACCCATCTATTCTTTCGGTGCAGCTGCCTATGCCATATTTTTGACATATGTTTTAACCAATACAATTTGCTCCATCATACTTGTACAATAAAAATCTACTCCGGTATAAAGAATAATGATTGGCTAAAATATATGATACCTTTGATTATTTGTGATCCACAGGTGCGTAGCAAGGACCATAGTTGCTGACTATTTACTTAGTGTTTAATATATGACTCACTATGCTAACTGATTTTACATTCGCCTCGTTACGCTCCTGGTGGCATGACTGAACAGTGAACATGACAATTTATACTTCAAACAACATGAACATTGCATAGCGCCGATTATCTTTTTTCAACATGATTCTTATCACATGGAATTGTCAAGTTACCTCCCTTGGATTTTTCAAACATACCTTTAATATACTTATATACAAGGGGTACAACTGCATTTACTTGACCACTTCATCTATATTTATTATTTTGTGACTCACAAAAAGAAGTGATACCCTGGTGGCACTTTAACGGAACGATTAAATCGATTAAACATAAGTCTTCGAGCTATGAATATTAAATGTTTCATAGCGCAGACCATTAATACGATTAAATTATCAAAAACATAAAAAAACAGCACAAAAATCTCAACTCGGAGAAGTTTGTGCACAGATGAAATCGACAAATCTCGAGGAAAATCGTTTCATTTTCATATTTCAAAATAACATATTTATCCAAATCAAAGAAAATATTTCAGAAAAACAATATTATTGAATATTTAATCGATTTAATCGTGCGGTTAGAGTGCTACCAGGGTATCAGTACTTTTTGTGAGTCACAAAATAATAAATCTAGATGAATCGGTCTAGTAAACGCAGTTGTACCCCTTGTATATATGTATATAAAAGGTATGTTTGAAAAATCAAAGGGAGGTAACTTGACAATTCCCTGTGATTGTTATTGCATAAACGTTAAATGCAATCTGGTCTATGAAAATAAAACCCTATAAAATTCAATTTCTCTGAATGTATATAATTTCATAAATACCAAATGAGAAATAAAAACCGCTTTTATCCGAACATCTTCTCAACATTCGATTTGAAAGTGTTTGTTTTTGTCAGGGTATATTTTATTTTCGAAAAGTAATAAACTGGCACATATTAATTTCCGTTTTAAAATTGTAGCACGTTTGTTTATATTAACCTGAGCTTGAACTTTATGCAAGAATATATTAAACTCAATATTTACAGTCTAGTTTTGTCTTCGTTTGTAAATCGCGCTTTACCGGAAGCTTGTGCAAATACACGTACTGAACAAATAATTTTGTTTTCCTAAGAATAGCTACTTTGAAACTGTGCCATAATATTGCTGCCTTACGTGTCCCCCCCCCCCAAAAAAAAAATTAATGTGTTCAAAATTCAATGTACTATAACATGCCACTTATAGAAAATGATTTATAGTCATAAACACGTATATAACACGCATACGGAAACTTACATTTCAATGTAAGTGAAGTGTGTAATTATTATTATAAGGTAGTTCAAGCTCAGATTAATATTGTCAAACTATACATTTCGCTAAAATGAAATGACCAAGATATTTTCTTTTAACATATACACGATTAACAGTGAGCGTTGGTTTTAAATTCTAAATTTACATCTACGTTAACTTTCATAACTTTCATTGACTGTATCATGATTTTTATGTAAACTCGTATTACATGCTTGTATCATAACTATTTTTATTACATAATAAAACATTTACATCATATAAGACTTCTTGTTTTGTATTCGCCCACTTAAGGATAAATCTATAACGAATGCGTTATGTCTAATATACTGCAGACTGTATTCCTTTAGCCTCCCGGCTAGCTTAGTTGGTAGCATGCACGTCTACAGATCAAGGGTTCGTGGGTTCGATTCCCAGGCGGGGCATACTCTCGTGGAGATTGGTCATCAAATGATTTTTGCCATTCTTCCTCCTACCGCTGATTCTAAATCATGTAGGGCAGATAAAAGTCACTGACGGAAGTAAATTCCCAGTAACTGACTAACAACTAAATCCAGTGGTTTAACTTTATCCAGAATGAAAGATAAGTAGGTTGACTGACGTGACATGACCTATACAATGTGTAGATGAGTAGTGAAAGGACGTACGCTTATGGATAGAGAGATCCCAGGTTCAAACCCCAAGGAATACTGTTAATTTCCTTGAGCAAGAATTTTACCTGCGATTGCTTCATTCCACTCAGGTGTAAATGGGTACCAGTGAAGGTGGTATAATTCCATTGCAACGATATGTCAGCTGCACTTTGCCGAGTAATTGACTACCCATGGAGATTGATAGATACCAGTAGCCCGATGGTCAGGGGTAATGGTTGTAAAATCAGTGAATATGCATACATGAAACTTTGCATATGATAACTACAAAATACCATAAAAGTAAAAAAGCTACCCATGGAGATTGATAGATAGATACCAGTAGCCCGATGACTAGGAGTAATGGTTGTAAAATCGGTGAATATGCACAGGCATAAAACCTAGACTATAAAATGCTATTTTTACTTTATCCTGTCACTAAAATATAACAAAACAAAACAGTTCACCCGAACATATCGTCAGACGGAATAACATAAAAGTTTTAACGTATTTCAATATCCGAAGTTGTCCGAATTAAATCCGAAGTTGATCCGATTAAAAACGATAATGCATTATTCATGTCTCCGATTGTCTTCGTGATTTTCCGTGAGTTTATCCACCAAAGTTGTATTCATAGTTTCTGGTAGACACAATACACATAAAATAGAAATTGCAGCAACCCCTGCACTCACAAAGTATAACAATCCAGGGACGAAGTCTTCCTGAAAATTGTTTAAAAAAAACAGAAATTATATTGGATGGATGCTAAATTACAACGAGCAGTGAAGCCGCCCAGCTAGCTCAGTTGGTATTATTCAAGTAGCAGTGATCCAGTGGTAGGATGCGCGCTTAGGGATCGAGAGGTCTCGGGTTCGATCCCCACTAGGGGCACTGCTAATTTTCTTGAGCAAGAAATCTACCTACAATTGTTCCACTCCACCCAGGTGTAAATGGGTACTGTGAGGGATCGCCTGCCTGAAGGTGATTTCAGTGATCAGGAGTTATCGTTCAAGATTGTCAAGTCGGCTGAACATGTAGACTTTACAAGTCTACTCATCGTGGGGTCGCTAGTTCGAATCCTAGGCGGGTCATACACTAATGCAGTTAGGTCATGGAATAATTTTTACGACCATTCTTCCTCTTACCACTGGTTCTTAATCATACAGGACATTTGTCAGGGTTAATTTTTTTTATTTAAGTATGTGTCTAATAGCTGGTTAACAGCTAAATCCAGAGATCTAGTCTTTTCTATGAACTGAAGTAGGTTGACTGACCACCGTGATATGACCTATACAACGTGCTCCTTCGTCGATCATTTCAACAAAACAAATACACATTTTTTTTAGTTTATACTGATTTATTTCATCTCAATTGTGAGACTAGTTCTTAACAAAAATAAATCACTTTCGAGTCCGCTGATCCCCTTGTACCAAATCAGTAGGATAAAGTTTCTTGCTCGATGAAACAACGGGGTAGGTTTTGGGTGTGATTTGAACCAACTCGAGAATTGCTATTCAATGATTGCCAGACTTACATCGTTACTGCTTGGCCACTCCCCTCCCTCCTTAAAAGTTCAAACCATTCTATAAATCTCTAAATAATTATAGACAATATTATAATAAAGGAAAGAATCCTTAAAAATACAAACGATTTGAAAAAGTGGAGAACCAAACCACGTGACAGACAATCGGAAATGACAATATACTTACCAAATAAACAAACTGTGGCCCAATCACAGCTCCGAGTCTTGCAAGAACACTCAAAAAACCAAAACCTGTAGTTCTAAGTAAAAAACAAAAGTGCATCATCGTGTTTGCATTTAAATAAATGAGAAAACGAACAAATGTGGAGTATTTCAATCAAGAGGTATTGTTGATTAGTAAGATAGTATATATGTGCTGATTAACAAAGAATCATAGACTACCGAGTATGTTTGTTTGTTTGTTTTTGTTGGGTTTAACGACGTAGCAACACATTGTATAGGTCATATAACGGCGGTCAGTCAACCTACTCACTGTTCCCGGAAAGGCTACATCTCTGGATTTAGCTTTTAACCAACTACTAAGCGCATACGTTCGTCCGTGACTGACAACTGTCCTACATAATTAAGAATCACTGGTAGGAGGGAGAATTGACCTCAGAAATAAATTCATGACCAAGCTCCACACAAGTATGCCACTCCCGGATCCGAGTATGTAAATAAGCGGGACAAATATATGTGTCACTTACTGTTGAATAAAATAGATTTTATATTACCTGGCTACAGTAGGGTATAACTCAACGGTCAATGTCTGCATTGGTCCCCAGGCTGCGTCAACTCCTGCACTCGCTGCTAATGCAAAACCATTACCTATTCCACCTTTATAGGGCGTATCTGTACAAAATATGAGCTGGGCTACTTAATTTACTGATTTAATGTGTAGTCTATGAAAAGTCATTGAGTAATTGCCTTTTACCTTTGTAATGCTATGAGTTATTCGTGAGATTATCATAATTATCATTATAATCAGCATAATTATATTCGTCATCATCATTATCATTATCATCATCATTATCAATATTATCATAATTACATATCATCATCATTCGTATTATATACTTTTGTCATTGCCCGACAAGCTACAGAGACAGGCCGTATAAAGATCACGAATTAATTCCAGGAAGATGACTTAGGTATTGAACTTACTACTCGCATCCAGCTCACCTGACTTTATTTATAAGTCTTTTCATAAAATGATGATTTAATTTACTAAAATGTATCGCAAATATGCAATAACCTTTATTGTAATAAAAGGGTGTATGAAAACGTATCAGGAATGGCCTCAGTTAAAGGGTTTTAAAGAGAAAATATATATTTACCTATATATTGTATTACACCGACCACACAACCTCCCACAAAACAAACACAGAATGATAAAATTATTGTTAACTTTCTGCCAATTCTGAAAATATTGATAAAAAATACAATACTAATTCAAGAAACATGCTTACATAATATTACCGCGTATTGTCGATAAGTATTAACCTTAAATTCAATGCATATTAGGAAAGTTAACGTAGATCATAATTTAGAACTGAAAACAACGCTCACTTTGTTTGTCGTGTAAATGTTTAAATCAATATCTTGGCCATTTCATATAAGCGATGGGTACAAACGACAAGTTACAATTTCAAACGGAGACAAATCAAGTGTCAATCTCCGTAAACAGAGATCCTGTTGAGCAAGTTGGCGAGCGGACAATTTTAGAACAGGTTTTAATCAGATTGATCAAGAGTCAATTAAATATTTATCAAGTCTTGGGTATATCACAACATACACAACATATTCAAATTATGCTTTTAGTTAAGTTCAGCTTTAATGACCATTTCGGTTACTGATGTTATATCGTCCAAAATGCTTAATTTGAGAAGAGCAATGCCCCTATATTAAAACTTTCCGGCCATTAAATCCATGGAGTGGGCTTGGCCGTGCGGTTACGAAGTTGGATTAGTTATCATTAGATAGCCAGTCCAGCGTTGGTTTGAATTCCATCTAAAGTTTTTTCTCTTTGCCTAGAATGATCAAGAAAACTTTATCCTGCAAGCTCAATACTGGGGAACCAAGCGGGTTCAAAAAGTGATATGTCTAAGTTGTAAGATCTTTTTTTCAGGATAGAGATAAAATACTTAGATCTAATATAAAAACTAAAACCATAGATTTAAATGATCTTGTTGATATGAATAAGATATACTTACACGTTTTGTAAATAGATAGTCAATGTTTTAGATGGAATTGACAATACAGAAAACAGAAATAAATTCATGAAAAAATCTCCAGACAACTTTTTAACTCCGAAACTAATTCCGTAACTGATTAGCCCAAGACTTAACCTGAAGGTAGAACAGAACAGAACAGAAACTGGCAAGATTGTTTATTTACAAGTAAACATCATCATTGAACAAATAAAAAAAAATAATCATATGCCTATCAATGGAAAGTTTGTTTGTTTGTTTTGTTGGGTTTAACGCCGTAGCAACACATTGTATAGGTTATATAACGGGGGTCAGTCAACATACTCACTCCTCCTGGAAAGGCCAAATCTCTGGATTTAGCTGTTAACCTACTATTAAGCGCATACTTTCGTCAGTGACTGACAGCTGCCCTACATAATTAAAAATCATTGGTAGGAGGGAGAATGGCCGTAGAAATAATTTCATGACCAAGCTTCACGAAAGTATGCCACGGCCCCTCGATTAGTAGACTTGCGTGCCACCAACTGAGCTAGCCGGGTGGTACCTATCAATGGAAAAAACATGTATTTTGGTTGGACGGAGGTTATATAGTGAAACAATTAAATCCCCATTAAAGCCCCTATATCAAAAGTAACATTGTTTTTTTACTGCAAAGAAAATAGACATTTATCTATTTCAAACAACTCTGATAACAAGAATTTTTAAATAAATGCAAATTTTGCTTAGATATGTTCATGTTATTTATTGTTATTCAAAGTGAAAGTAGATAGAAGCCGAAAGTAGAATTCTGTTGTCAATACTTGAAACAATAGTTTTGATCACAGTATGTTAAACACGAAGTCTTATTAGAAAAAAACTTACTCTCAATTACCTAACTAAGCTTTTAAACTATTTTGGATTAGGTATATTCAACATCAGCATATAAATGAATATAGTGTGCTCTTATAAAAGTACCCCGCTTTTTTAAGAATTGGACACTTTTTCAAACTCAAATTTAGAAAGCAGAATTGTCTGAACTGGTAATTGTGTCTTTAATGCATATTATATTTTGATAAATTCATGGTTGTAAAACAGTTTTAAAGTCTACTGTTCAAGAATATACCTTCATATAGTGGCTTTAAGCCCATGTCTGCTTCATTTCGTCCCTTTCGCCCAAAATTCTCAATTGCGTGTTTTAGTCAAACCGTCCAACAATGCAACGAGTTGTCAGCAGAGGAACAAGGTGTGTTACAAAAGTGCAATTTAGTTTAAAAAAATGAGGGTACGTTATATCCCTTTCCGTTGATTCATAGAAGGACCAAAGAGAATACCAAGAAAACTAAAGCATCGACACTCAATTCAGTTTGGACAGTATACAGAAATTAATCCGCCGAAACTCACGCAATACAAAGTGGAAATGACATTCGTCTTTTCCATAATTTAATCCGCATTTCGTGCTTTTCATCAATTAAGTTGGACACATTTTGTTTGTACCGCCATAAATTGAAGCTCTGTCTATTGTAAGAAGAATATGTTTAGTGACAGAAAAGCCCCAGTCGTTAATTTGTTTGTACAAATAACAAGAAAGCATGCTATGGTAACTAAACTGGAAAAATGAAAATTTGATTTGCGATTGTTTTTTTCGCAGGATAGTCGTAGAAAGGCCTTGAGACTTACCAGCCCGTTATTAACGGCAGAGTTATTTTTAGTAACGATCTATTGCGGAATAATATCAGCGCGGAGTAATTTTCAGACTGTGGTTGTGATTGGTCTGTGAACGCTCGGACTATTTTATCAAAATCTGGAGCCTTGCGATGATTCCATTTTTCAAGTTGTCTAACAACTCCTTGGGCTTCCTTAAAGCGGTCACGTGCTACAAGCCATCTGAAACTTTCTGGAATAAAACTGAAAAAAAGACACAAGACAATATTTGTGAAAAATCAAGAAAGTCTGCTGATTTACAGATTTCAACTTCAATGTCCTTTTTAAACTCAATAAAAATTGTGTTGAAACATTGAGGAAACATTGGTTAGGTGAGCTGTCCGCTTCGTTCGATTATTCCAATTAAAAGAGATGCAACTGAAAATGAAATCATATTGATATTCATTTAGATACATTTTTACATAACTGGCACTTGATTAAATTCCATTAATAATTGTAACAAGTTTGTTTACATCTGTCGTTTATAGGAAATGACCAAGATATTGATTTAAACATTAACACGATCAACAAAGTGAGCGTTGTTTTTAGTTCTAAATTTAGATTTACGTTAACTTTCAAATATGCATTTAGTTGCTTGTTAATACTTATTGGCCATTTGAGATTCTCGTCCATTCATTGTATAAAAATCGTGGAAGGACTCGAGGGGGTTCACCAAGAATATAAGGCGTTTTGCTACAAACTCAAGGCGAAGCATAGGCGAAGCAGGTAACTGTTGTAATAGTCTAGTGATATCATCGAATCGTGAAATTGAAATTTCTGGACTAAAATCGAATTGATAATAGTTTCCTATGTCAAATGATAAAACAGTCTCCATCTTCTTCATGTACATGAAATTAAGAATGTGGCTCAGTGCTTGAGCGTTCGCTTTACATGTGAAAGGTCCCGGGTTCGATCCTCAGCATTTGTAGATATTTGTACGTTCGTTCATTCGTTCGTTCGTTCGTTCGTTCGCTCGTTTTCTTGTTTGGGTTTTACGGTGCACCAACACAGAAAGATTATATCGCGCATGGTTATTTGTAGTGAATTGCCGAGGAGCTCCGAATGACTAATTAAAGATACTTACAGCCAAGTCGCCATGAACAAAAATGAACCCAGAATGATCAGCAACGTCACCCATTTCCAGTCCTGAAGTAACCAAGCAACCAACGTAAATAAACACATTTCAATCGCCCATGACGGAAAACTTATAACAGTTGACCTCCATTTTGACAACATATACTCGCCTTGAATTATGCAATGTATACTTAGAAAGAACGCTGAACCCACTCCTGAAAAATATTAGAAGATAATTATCCATATACACGTCACAACGAGTACGTCACACATTGCACGTTTTATTCTTTTGATAAAGGGAATTAACCGCTGTGGGAAGTTTTGATAAAAAATACGCAATTAAAACGGGTTAAATGGTATTGAAGACGTGGCGCTTCGTCTTATTGGATTTTATAAGCCTGTGTTTTGTAAATTTTATTCAACTGTCAGTGGCGCATACATTGACCCGCTGATTTGAAAACTCACAAAAGTATTAATGAACAGTGAATTTCAAACAAATATCGATTATGCTTTTCATTCTAGTAATACAGGAAAGTATAAAACGTTGCACTTTTTGTCGCTAAATAATGATAATTGTTACATTTTACGTATTTATAATTTCTATGACGGATAAGTAATGATAAGTTCACCATGAATAATCTTACAAAATGATGTATGATTTTTTATGTAGATTTTTGGATAATCATAGAAAATAGAACATTTTAACAAATCGTGAAATTCATCGCCGCAATCATTACATGAAGAACATTTACGTTCTGAAATAGGTATATTTGCTAGCGACTAATTTCTATAGGCAATGCATCAATCTCAGTAGGCCGTGGGAAGCCTTGCGTATTAAGGTGACGGTACGCACATGGCACAAAACAACACCTCGTAAGGAGCTGTAGCTAGAAGATATTCATGTTTAATCCATACTTGGCCACGATTTTGTTTACGATTTGACTTTGAAACTAATACGTGTATCCATGGCTCATTCAAGGACCCTGTTAAAAACGTAACTGTCCGTACGGGTACGCAAGAGTTCGTACGGGTACTTGCGGAGCTTGATCGCACGGCGCCCGTACGGTGCCCTCACGGCTATTTTCATTTTTATGGGACTGTAACATTACCCATGCTTTACGGCAAAAAATGGCTATTAAAATTTTAGAAGTTTCAACTTACCTACAAAAAAACGACCGACGGCGAACATGACCCAGTCCACTGAGAAATAACAGACAAGTTGAAAAATGACTAGAATCATCATTGAAGAATAGAAAGGCTTCTTTCTACCGTAAATATCAGATAAATGCCCCACGATAAATGACCCAACCATCATACCAATCATTTGTAACGAGATGATGGTCGCTGTGACCCATGAGTCGTCACATACTAGGTTAAACTGAAAAATTGATGTTTTTTTTTATATTAAAATACAGTGCTGAAAACTGGTCGGTAGCGTAGTAATTAGGGCACCGGGATTTCGAATATAGTGTCCTGATTGGGTGTACAGATTCGAATCGCACCCGGGGAGGTTAAACCCTTCCTTGAAAATTTGACGAGTTTTTTAACAATTTTCCTCCATTTATAAGGTATATGGAGAAGTTCCCGGCCTTGTGGAACGGTGAGTACTGGTTATAGACAAGGGTCCAGGAAAGCTAGGTTGGATGAGCTGGACGCCAAACACGTGTTGACACGGCGATAAATCCAGTATTGATAAATACAGTGCGAAGCCAAACGTGCTAAATTGTAAAAAAAAAACAAGTATTTTGTCCAAGAAACAATTTCGAAATTGCAAACATGAGTTACTTTGCTAACATATTTAAAAACTAAGGATAGTTATAAATTTATACAAACATGGGTTACCTCGCTTACAATGTTGATACGAGTTTACCTCGCTTACATTTTTTAAAAACCAAAGAGAGGTAATCAAATTAAACATTTTTAGGAATGAAAACATGAGTTACTTTGCTTGAATTTTTGAAAACAATGGGAGCTAATCAAATTTAACAATTTTAATAATACAAACATGAGTTACCTCGCTTACAACCGTATGAAAACTTTTTTCAAACTCAAAATTTTGACATTTTTCTCCACTGGGCAACTTACACAATTCGTTCCAATGCTTATATGTCGTGTTATCAATTAAAGTCTCGTTTTTGTAACCGGAAGTGTAGTTATGCCCAATAAGAACATCTGCGCACCGCCATTTTGGAACGAACGCGAAGAATGAATTCGCGCCCATACCCCAGGCGACAACCAACTTCATGGATTGAACGACAAAGGCGAGTAAAATCTGAAAACTTCCACATCCTCCGAGTTGTTGAAGAATGTCGTCTGGCACCAAATCTTCTTTGACTTCAGTCACGTGATCTTCGGTGACGTCACTGTCGTCTGAAAACATATGTTATGCGTTTTCTGCGAAAACTTGAACTTAATCGATATCCCTATGTTCAATGATTGCGGAAATGGCATTTTTTTAAAATTATTTTCGACTTTTCGATGTAGATTGTTTTATCAAAATGTTAATTCGTTTTTTGCAATAATATCAGTTCCTTGTTACGAAGTATAAATTCGTTTATGCAGAATACTTTTTCGAACTTTTGAAATCTTGATTCGTTTGTTTGTGCCATACGTACATGTAATTCGTTTTTGCGAAGTATCAATTCGTTTTACATTTTTTTTGCGAAATTATAGTTCATGAAAACGTAATAGTCTTTACAAAAAGTGTAACAAATGTCACTTTAGGGCCTCCGTATTAAGGCTATATGAAGAAAGGAATAGTAAAATTACCTGTAGATTTAATGCCGGAAACCATTGACATCTCAATCACTGTTCCTGCATATTTATTATGTGGCTGGTCCTCGGCTCCTCTGTGCTTCATGGTTTATCTTTAAAACAGTAATAATAATGATGATGATGATGATGACGATGAATATGATGATCATGATGATGGTGATGGTGATGGTGGTGATAATGATGGTGGTGGTGATGGTGATGGTGGTGATAATGATGGTGGTGGTGATGGTGATGGTGGTGATAATGATGGTGGTGGTGATGGTGATGGTGGTGATAATGATGGTGGTGGTGATGATGGTGATGGTGGTGATAATGATGGTGGTGGTGGTGATAATGATGGTGGTGGTGATGATGACGATGGTGATGGTGATGGTGGTGATAATGATGGTGGTGGTGGTGATAATGATGGTGGTGATAATGATGGTGGTGGTGATGATGATGATATCTTTTTGCAGTAACAATGACATGACACATTGCGTACTAATGGTGAATATCACATTAAAATGCCATGCACATCAATACCAGGGATGAAACAAATTGAGATCAATCTCCTATTTCAATCGTGGTCCCCTAAAAAGCAAAAAAAAATAGTATTTATAGAACTAAATCAGTCAACAGTTGCTTAAGTCATTGAGTAGGGAAAGCATCAAGTTCGGTATGTAAAGTTATTTCCCTTCTGTGTTTCCCGATCAGGCAGCAAACGTCAAAATCAATTCAAAGTTGTTTTCCCAATTCGACGTACCACAAGAAAAGGTAAAAAACAACCACCGTCATATTAGCAAAGTTCATAATTGATATAAATTAGTTTTATCAACATATGATAAGGACTTTAGTCAGTTATTTCCCCTTGTATACTCTTCAAGTAGGTAGGTCCAATTAGTTGGATTACTCGGTTTTTACCCTTACTTTTCAAATATCAATTTGCCAAAATCAATCTTGTAAATCATTTACTTTGTTTGAAAATCAAGCTAAGTATTTCTAGGGTAAAGATCTATCTGAATTCCACCACTTCTGTTAATATCATCATTAACAAGAAATATATAAGATGAAATATTTTGTTACCCTTACATAGGACTTCAATGATAAAATCCAATTCTAACTGTCAGAACCTACTTACCAATGAGATTGCTTCAGATTTTATCAGAGAAAGATAACTGACAAAAGTCCTGTATTCAAACTATATAACAAGCTTTACTTGTGGCATGCACTAGCATTTTTTTTTAAAAATTACATATGCCAACAAGCTTTAGGAAGCATTGTAAAAAAATTCAAATAATACCTTAAATCTAAGCGCCTTTTGTATTGAAATACTTGTGCACTTGTGTAAAAAATAAAATCCACAACGTTTAATCGTTTCAATTACGCGCTAAGCCGCAATTATGAATAAAGTTTATTGTAGTTCAAAGCTAGGTCAAGCCTAATCGTCCAAATGCTTCGGTTACTTTGTTTTAAGCCCAAAACAATGATTAAAAAAAAAGATTCGTTTGTGACCCGAACAAATTTCAGACAGTATACTGATAATGAACATGAAACCTACATAATTATTTTACTACGAACGGAAACTCCCGAGTGTGGATTCGGTAATGCTCGTTTAATTCCGGTAAACACCTGCACTATCTACGGCGATTTTTAATGTATACATATCTATGAATTGCCACGTATTGTAATATGTTGTGCAAGGCGTCATACTTATTTAAGAGTTGTTATATATTGTTTACTATATAATTTTCGAAATAATTTTCGTATGTAAACATAAGTAGCTTTAGCACCAAAAACCTTTATTTTGATTTTTTTTAAATTTTTTGTCTGTTTATCTTTAATAAGGGACATTGGTCAGTTATTTCCCCCTGTATACTGTCCAAATAGGTATGTTCAATCGATTTGATTGCTCAGATTTTGTCCTTTTCTTTTTTCAACGTCAATTTGTCAAAGTTAATTTGTAATAACATTAGTAACTTAATTCTTTCGAAAATCGGGCTGGTTTTTCTGTTTTCATGGGAATTTGAGGAAAGATTCCGAGTATTCCAACTGTAAGGTCCTACATGCAAATTAAGTTGCTTCGGATTATATCAGGGACAGATAACTGACTAAACTCCCTATTCATCATACACTGGTAAGCCATTTAATTAATGACCATACTTACTAATTTGAGACATTGGTTTGAGATCGTCCCAGCACAAGCTTAATAAAGACGCTTAAAATTACTGACTCAATGTCTCCCACTTATAGCCGCCCTTAATGGCTGTTGAAAAAACTCTATGTATAGGTAAGGGAGTAGGCGTGTGTGGGCGAGTGTGAGTGTGAGTATGTGTATGTTTGTATATATTTTTTTTGTGTGTGAATTATATGGGTATATAGAATGTATGTGTGTATGTATGTGTATGTATGTATCAATTGTGTTTAATTATATGCATTCATTTATGTAAAATATTATTATTTCATTTATATGAAAATAAATGAGCAACTAGTAGTTGCTGAAATTAAAAAAAATATCTTGTTTACTATGATAATTTGATTTATTGTTTACATATTTTGGCCACGAGTATTGTTCAAAATATAAAAGCTTGAACCCGACCGGCTAGCTCAGTTGGTAGCAGTCACGGATAATCATCGAGGTGTCGTGGGTTCGTTTTCCGGGGGCATGCTATCATGAAGTTTGGTGATGAAATAATTTGTCCGGCCATTTTCCCTCCTACCACTGATTTTAACTCATGTAAGGCAGTTATCAGTCACAAAGGAAAGTATGTACCTAATTACAACTAAATCAGAGATTCAGCCTTTCCAGGAACAGTTATTAGGTGGACTGACTCTTGTGATATTTATGTTTATATTTATTTAAAGACTCGTCTATGTATAAATCAATTTTGTTAACATGGTTTTTTAACTTTTTACATGTATTTTGGACACACTCGTTTACGGTTGGGAACAAAACAGATAATGCAAGAGTCCCATAAACATAAACATAACCGTGAGCGCACCGTACGGGCGCCGTGCGATCAAGCTCCACAAGAACCCGTACGAACTCTTGCGTGCCCGTACGAACTGTTACGCTTTTACCAGGGTCCGTGAGACGATCCATGCATGGATACACGTATCAGTTTCAGAGGCATTCAATTGAAATATATACAAAAGGGTATCAACTCGTATAAATATATATGCAAGGGAGACAATCTAGTCTAGGATACAAAACACCACGGTTGCATCCCGTGGCATTTTAATGAGGTTGCCCTGTATATAATAAGACTATGCCAAATTGGAATTTTGTTAAGGGTCAACTCTAGTTAGACAAACCTAGGTTCCTATACACAAAAACACCCAAATTGAGAACGAAAACACACGCCCATTCTAGCTAGTATTCATACAAAAAAGTACTTGGTACATTTGTAGTACATGAATGTTTATGGCGTTAATGTGAGATTAAAGTAATTCTATAAATAAGTGTATACAACAGACACATGCACATTTTCATTTTTCAATTGCACAGAAACATGGAACTAGCAGTTTTTCCTGAGAAAAATCAGTTATCGAATCCCGGAACAATATAATTATTTAAGAAAAATACAACATCAATTTTGTGGGTTTTTTCAGAATGAGGACTCTAAAACCTACACGCACGCGGACGCTTAACAAAATTCTGATATGACATGGCCTAGTGCAGAAACTGTCATACTCCGTCTTATACGTGAAGAGACGAATAATTTCAACGATGAAATCATTCGTAGCAGGTGAAAATCTGTAACTCTGATATATTCTATCTTCCGACATACTTCCTAAACCATACTAAGTGTCCCTTCGTTGGAATCCATGTCGTTTCGGGACTCTAGAGCTAGTCAAACATAAATTTAGACGCACGTTTGACCTTTCGTTTATATTTAAGTAATGTTTACATTCGGTTTAATCCACCCGTTCACTAGATTAAATCTTTACTCATAATTTAGACTATTTAAGAACGGATTAAATTGTAAAATGTTTGTGAAACGCACTTAAACTTAAAAATGCTGAAAAAAGCAAATTTAAGGGTAATCTAGAAATTTAAGATAGGAAAGCGTTCGTGAAACCGGACCCAGTATGTGTGACTCGGTTGATAAGTGTGTAGATAGTGCTCACGTGTTTCGTATGGATAGTTATAAAATAGTACTAAATATTATTTTAATATTTTTTCGTCCCTGTACGTTAAAGTTTACACACCACTAAATGTTCACCGGAAGTGGTAATTTGCCGGAAAGGAAAGTGCGACATGCAGCATTTTCATTATTTGAGAATACCTGGTGTCCTCATTTGGGGTGCTTTTTATATGGAAGAGTATGAATGTCTTTGGCAATGTTTTTCCTACGAAACTAATCAAAAATCAATAGATCGACTTGTTTGCTCGCGAAGAGTGGTAAAAATGGGAGGTAACTCTGTACGACTTGTGATGAATGAAAAACATAGTTGTTTTCATGGTAGGAACTTTCAATCGAAACGAATTTTTCTTATATGTAACGTAACTTTTTTTCTAATGCTGATCATTTTTTGTGGGATAGATAGATCTTTCAGCCTATATGTAGTTTGGGGTATCTAACACGCCTGGGTCATACTGCAATTTGACATTGAAAATGAGACTTTTTATTTACAGCAATAAATGTTTTATTTAGTGGTGTGTAACTTTAATGTATGACTCCCTTTTTGATCGATTGTCACTCCAAGTTATGAATTACCTATAGTTTAACATAACGAGTTTAAAGTCCATATGGCCTGGCGTAGTTTGAATTCAGAATATTACAATGCTCTACAATATGTAGTAGTATCATTGAAGAGCTATGTAAGGATAACAAAATATTTAATATCTTTCATGTTAATGAAGATATTAACACAAGTAATAGAATTTAGATAGTTCTTTACCCTAAAAATACTTTTGCTTGAATTTCAAACAAATTTAATGATTTAAAAAAAATATTTAAGATTAATTTTGACAAACTGACATTGAAAAGTAAGTATAATATCCGAGTAATCCAACTGATTGTTCCTACCTATTTGTATAGTGTACAAGGGGAAATAACTGATTAAAGTGCCGTATTGTGAGATCATTTTAAACAATAAATATGACAAGGATTTTCTTCATAAACATTGCAGTGTAAATACTTTTTTTATATTCATATATTATCCGTTTCGATTCCAGGGAGGGGCTTACTTTCGTGAAGCTTGGTCATGAAAATATTTCTACGGCCATTCTCCCCCTACTAATGATTTTTAATTATGAAGGGCAGTTGTCAGTCACTGATGACATTATGTGCTTAGTTGGTTAACAGTCAAATCCAGAGATTTAGCCTTTTCAGGGGGAGTGAGTAGGTTGAGTGTTTACTATGTGTTTCTACGGCGTTAAACCAAACAAAAACTATGAATTACCCTCGTCCAAATGCCATAATGATTTCAGGCAAGCTTTTACTACATTAATGCCTTCTGTATTAAACATTTTAACTAATTTTAAAGGATAACTTATTAATAAAATAAAATTAAAATAATGTGTAAATAACTTTATTGAAAAATTTATAAGAAATTAAGCTGATTTAAAATCAGCTACATTAAATTAGAATATCTAAAGATATACTATGTTAAAATACAAAAATATATTTTGTAGTTAAAACATGTCACATTAATAAAACCTTATTAAGTTACTATTAGTATGTACTAACTGCTAAAAATATGTGCTAACTGCTACAAATCTGGATAATCTATTATTAATCTTTTATAACTAAAATCTATATTTTATAATCCGCGTGTTTGGTTATTTTAAAATTAAGATTAAATAAGTGCGAAAACTTGTATATGTAAAGTACTGAAATTGTATTGCAAATTTTGTTGTCGATAAATTAAATATTAACTTTTGAATAAAACATGTCGAAGTTTGTTGTCTCGGGAGTCAAGTCGAAACGTATGGAAGTTTGCCTTTTCTTAATTAGTGTAAAGGAATAAAAAAGGTAGAATTTTATTTGGAGTCGAGTTTTAACTTGTTTTACACGTAAAGAAGTTAATACGTTTGTAATGATATTTCGTTTGCATTTTCGTCCTGTTACATTTTAAAAACAGTGGTTACATTTTGAAGTTAAACATATTGGAAATGTTGCCTGGTGATTGATTATAGTTTAATTAAAGAAGCTGAGTTTTGTTGCGAACATTTAGAGAGGCTGACCCGTTAATGGTCAAAGCTCGGATTTAAAGCAGTTATCTTTTTGTGACATTTAAAATAAGGGGATTTAAATAATTTAATAAACGTTTTGAGTAGTTGAACTGCATAGGTTTAAGAGCTTAAAAATTGGATTTTTTTCTGTAGTGAATTGTGTTGTTATTCAAAATTTCACCGGAAAATTGTGTTAAGAAAACGGAACAGAATATAGACAAGCTTAGGTGCTTCAATTGGTTATAAAATTGCTTGCTTTAAAATAATTGAAACGTAAAAATCTACAATAATTCCTGCTGAGGTGGACTTTTTATTTGTTATAAATTTTAGCCTATCATATTTGAAGCTTTATTATTAACAATTAGAGCTTTTACTATAAGATTGAGCTGAATTCTTTGAAATTGGAGCTTAAATCATCTAAATTGAGCTTGAGCTTTTCAAATAACAGTGTAAGCTTAGTAGTTCGCAAAATTGAGCTGAGCATAAATTTCATCACAAATTGAGGTCTAGTATTTAATATTAATAAACTGAGCTTTAGCAAACAGAGCTTTGAAACAAATCAAAATGGTTAATTTCATACAAAGTGGAAAACCGGCTTTAATCATTGCAGTGCTGTGTATGTTTGCATGTTTTATCTTCTTTGAATTTTCAAATTATGGAGCTAATTACCAAGTTGGAATGATAAAACGTGACGTCACTGGTGATACTCATGATGTCATCGGAACTAGAAGTGGCATAATGGAAGCGAGAAGTGATGTCATGGAAGGGAGAAGTGATGTCATGGAAGGGAGAAGTGATGTCATGGAAGGGAGAAGTGACGTCATCAACAAGACAGACATAGTTCGCACTGAAGGAAACATGGACAATGTCAATGAGACAAAATGCGAAAAACAATTACCCAAAGCGATTCTTATTGGGTCGCAAAAGTCGGGCACAGGCGCTTTTTTCAGTTTTTTGCAACATCATCCTCGGCTTGCTGTCAGTAATGATCCACCTGAGTTCCACTATTTTGATAGGAAATACAAAGAACACTCGCTCGAATGGTACCAAAGCCAAATGCCCTGTAGTACCCCAGACCAAATTACAATGGAAAGAACACCGTCTTATTTATACAAAGTTGAAATAGCTCAACGTATCAAGAAAATGGACAAACACATAAAATTATTAGTTATTCTAAAAGACCCGAAAGAAGTCTGTGGTTCGCTTTATGCAATGTGGAAACATTATAATTTTACTGATCGACATTTAGGCAAAAGTTTTGAGGAATTACTCACAACTAAAAACGCCCAGGGTGAAATTGAAATAAACCCAAATTCTCGTGTGATAATGTTATCAACGTATGTGCTACATCTGAAAAAATGGTTCGATCTATTTGACAGAAGCCAAATTCTATTTTTAGACGGTACCGCTTTCGAATATAAGCCTCACAATGAACTTCAAAAGGTCGAACGTTTTCTGGGAGTCGATAATTACTTCACGGAAAATCATTTTTATTTTAACTCTACAAAAGGAAAGTATTGTTACACACCAGACGGAAGTGAAATACAATGTTTAAATGCCAATAAGGGTCGTGAGCACCCTCCAATGCGGGAAGAATTTGCCGTCAAATTAAGGAAATATTTCAACAAATATGACTCTGAGCTTCGAAACATGACAGGTTTGAAGTTTTCATGGTTTAGTTAAATAGTTTAATACTGTTTCTGTACAGTTAAGGAGAGATTTAACCCTGTGGACTGTGGGACCCTTTATGGGCCGCTTGAAACATTCAAAATATTAAGGGATTTCAGATTTTCTGATTTAGTAAAACAATAGTCAGTGGAACCCACGATTATTATTTTTCTTTCATAGTTTCCTTTCACCGATAACATTCTGAAAATGTTTGTTCAGTGTATATGTATATTGTTTGTTTTGCAAATTTTGTTAATAAAATGTATTTCAATTATACTGACTATCTCGATGATGTGTTCGTAGGATTCGCCCAACCCGGGTCGGTAGCGCAAATGCTAGCGCACCTAGTACATGTATCTCGAAATGGGAACTGGTTCGAATTTCACCTGGGGAGGTTATACCTTCCGATAAAAAATGTCAGTTATGTCAATTTTTCTCCCTTAATAGGGTACATTGAGAAGTTTACTGCCTTGTGGAAGGATAGGTGAATACTGGTCATAGACAAGGATCCAGGAAAGCTAGGTTAGGTGCACTAGACGCCCTAATATAACCAAAATGTTAAAACAGTGTTAAACCGAGTATAATCACAAATTGGCCCAGAACTTGCGAATTTTAAAACATGCAATACATTGTACTTAAATGTAAGAAAAGGGAGACAACTGTGAAAGTGAAAAATCAAATACAATAAATTCTTGAAGAGTTACTTCCCCTGACTATCGTAATGATAATGGGATATTCATCAAATATCTTTGTTGTTAATCAATGTAATCAACGAAACCTCCAAGTACCCTGATTTCCATATCATATGATTTTTTTCAACCTATAGGTCAGGTAGAGAATGGAATTAAGTTTAGGATCATACAGCCGTTTTCATGCATCGCGTTCATGCTTCTTTATTGATGCAAACCGATTTTTAGCGAGTATGTGTTGAAAGCGGAAATGGGAAGATTAATTTCTAATTGCTATACTTAAACAGAAAAAAATACAACAATTAAACATCTTAGCTCTGCAGGTTATGCACCGCCTTACTAAAGACTAAACTCCTTCTTGTAGTGACGTTTGAGCCATTTCTGATTTTTCGTTGTGCACATCAACAAACTAATGATTTTCACCAAAACATTCCATGAGGGATTTTGCACGAGAAACACGTTTCCCATTCCGGCTCTTCAATACGTGCACAACAAAAGAAGCATTGTTTCGATAAAAAAGCATGAAAGCCATGCAAATAGACGACGGTATGGTCCTATATGCAACTTTAATATCAATCGAACATAAATGTTGAGAAAAAACCCACATTATGGAAATCGGGTACTTAGATGTTTCGTTAAGTATATAAGCCCGTGTCATGCAATATAGAAGGCTCTGGAGATTCTAACTGATAGGACCTATTTACCAATTGGATCACCTCTCAGGTTATATTAAGAATGGATACTATTTACCTTTACACAAAAAAAAATCTTACGAAAAATGTTATCGTAAGTCAATTTTATAAATTTTGCAGTTCAAAGTCAGATGGATAAAACATAAGTATGATATGATATTTAAAAGGTATACAATATTCTACATAATTCAAAAATGTTTGGAAGTGACTGGGCAAAAATGAACGTATTTTTAATGCTTTTTGCTTTTGACTTACGATAGTTTTTATCGTATTTGTTTGTGAAAAGCACCACTTTAAATATCTCCCATTCTCTGTGAGCCATATATTTACTCCAACTTCTAGGCACTGTTTGTTATTTCCGATTTAAAACATGTTAAAGTCGTAAAGTATTTCGCAAAAAATCTTAGTACTATACAAATCATCGTAAGTCAAAAGCAAGAAACATTTACAATAAAGTTATTATTTTGCCAAATAATTACAAATATTATTAAATTATGTAGAATATTGTTTATCTTTTCAATATCATATCATAGTTATGTTCATCAACCTACTGACATTGAACTGCAAAATCATGAATTTGACTGACGATAAACTTTTTCGTAAGATTTTTTGTGAAAAGGAGAACTGGCTCACAATGCTATAAGTTTACGTAGGTCTAAATTAAGAACTATAACAACACTCACTCTGGACACGTTCCACAAAGCGACCGCTAGCTAGCGCTTTTGAAAAAGATTTTTGTAGCACAAAAGGTCTACTAAACGGTTTTGCTTCAAGCTAGCTAACCCAAGGTGGCGACTTTCTTAAACAAAAGTTCAGAATTGTAACAAATGAAAAACATCCTAATCAATTATCACCATGATTGTTATATCTTACCCCTCTGACGAAATATATGCATTTAATGAAATATATATCAGTATTCTTGAAAAAGAAACACGTTCCCACAGGGAGAGGCAGTCATTTAGAAATAAGCAGAAGTGTTCCGAATGATACGGCTTGCAAGAAAGAACTTGCTATGTATCGCTAGCTAGAGATTCAATTTGCTCGATCATAACAGACCGTTCAATAGGAAATCGCTATGTACATGTAGCGATACAAAGCACTCGCCTTGTAGAACGTGCCCTTTGTTAATAGTGTTAATGTTTTAAATTCAATAGCTTGGTCATTTCATATAAGCGACGAGTATAAACGAACTTGTTACGATTTCAAACGGAAATTAACTGAGAGCCTGTTTGATTATGTTCGACAATACGCATGGCTAAGTAATATGAAAATACACATTGAGGTGAAAATTAAATTACAATTTTTTATTGCAATCACGATTTTGAATTTTGATTTGTCACGGAGGATGCTCCGTGCAAAGAGATGACATTATCCGCATGTAACAGCCATAAATCAATCACTGTTACTATTTTTAGAACAGTGAGAAGGAAATCACGTGACCCAAGGTCAGAGGTTAATAATAACAAATTCGTTCAGAGGTCAAATCAAAATTTTGTTGTTGCATTTTGATTGTCAATTTATAAATAATGTATACTCTGAGTTTTACAGTCAACTACAATTTATTCGTGTCAGTTAAAAAACTGTGTGTGATTTGTTTAATGCAAGTTGTCATGAAAAACACTCACTGGTTGTTTGGTTTCCAGTCGTACCTTGACAGGTAAAAGTACGACAGGCAATGCATGATAATGGCCGCGCCTGATATAATGAATAAGGTATTTGATAATTATGTTCAAATGAACATTTCTCACTACACAGGCTTAAATCAAATGATCATTGTACAAGAATCACAGTGGATGCCCTTTTTAGTTGTTAGATTACATTTATGCTAAATAAAGTATCCGAACTTCTAACGAGACTAATTCACGTCCTAATTGTGTTCAATTGAGACAAGTTTTTGTTAATAGTTCGCTAAATATACGTGTAATCAGAAAAATCGAAATCGAATGACCTATATAGTACCGAAATCCTACGAAAGTAACTATCTTCAGCAAATGATCATGCAAGATTAAGAAAACATTATACCTGAATAATAGCTGAGGAGGCCGCCATTATCACGGCTTGCCTGACCCGACAACGATAGTGGTAAAGGGCAGGTAATCCAGACTACACTCACAGGGCGAGATAAAAGTGTGTTGTTGATCAGAGGTTCTTGTTCTGCAAAGGTTTATTTCAATTGAAATTATGCCTAAGGAAATATAAAAAGCTGTGTTTAGATGCTTTGTTCCGTAGAGGGCCGCTCTACGGAGGCTTTACTGCAGTTCGCCAAACCACCCGATTGGTTCAGTCGTGAGCGAGTATGAATATGAATAAAGGATATTTTGGTTCGAATCCAGGCTTTGTGGTTTGTACATGTATTGTAAAACATGGATCCAGAGATTTTTTATCATCATTACTATCCTCACCATTATCATTATCATCATCATCATCATCATCACCACCACCATCATCATTCATCATCATCATCATCATCATCATCATCATTATTATTATCATTATCATCATCATCACCATTATCATTATAACCATCACCATCATCATCATCATTTTCATCCTCACCATTATCATCATTATCACCATTATCATCATCATTTTCATCAGAACTATCATCAAATATTATAAATATGTGAAACCGTCGTACACATTCGGTTTAACAGTATTTAAGTTTTTTCCTCAATTATGAACTAAAGTCGTGACGTATTGCGCTAATTAAATTAACGTCAAAAAGTTGAATTAGTCATAAAAAGAATGTAAGCAAGCAATTGACTGATTTCCTGATTGGACCACGTGACAGGGTCACGTGTTAGAGGTCAAAGAGGTTAAGGGTCACGTAACTTTGAGTCAATTTACTTAACGTATGTTTATGAACAATTAAATTTTGTTAAAACTGCGAATTAAGGGTGATTCTGCATAAACATATTTTGATCCAGTCATTCAGTGATTTGCCATAAAACTTTTTAAACTTGTTCAAGTTTTTTTGCAAGTAATTGTTCGTTTTGGTGTTTTTGATGCATGGAAAATAACCTTAATTTATTTGACAGCTTAGCATGATTTTGCTTGTTTAAAGTAATCCCCAAGTTAGCCCCTAGTGAATATTTGAATTAGCAGGGGTTAATGTATGCGCCACTGAAATTTATGTATGTTTGACGATTATAAAACAGATAAAGATTATTTAAATCAGTGGGGTTATTGTAGTTTTGCGAAGGAAGAAGGGGTTTGAAGCTCATCTGGGGAGGATCAGCCCTTCAATTAAAATTTGACAATAATGCCAATTTTAGTCCATTCATAAGAATGATATAATCAAAGAGAAGTTTTCCCATCATGGTTAAAGACAAGGATCCTGGAAAACTAGGTTAGGTGGGCTAGCCGCCGCAAAACCTTAAATTGTGTTGATACGGCGTTAAACCCAGTAAACCAAAATGAACTAACTTCCTTGTACGTCTTCAAACTATTCAAATTGAGCATTCAACAAAATAAAACCAACGTGTGTTTTTTGTTGTTGTTTTTTAGAGGAAGCGCTGAGTCATTATTAAAGGTCGAAATCTAGGTCATTGCTACTGTGACGTCAAAACATCTGGACCAAGGTCAGAATTTTAAGTAAACTTGTTTATATGAACGTATCTAAATTAATTTTAGCTGTATAGTGACATACTTTACTACAAAGTGAATAAATCATTTACTGAAATTATTTCCTCCTACGCAAGGAACAACATGACGTCACGGCCAATCTGGCATTTATTTCCACTTTTCCGTATGTGTGCAAACTTTTCTACTCGATGATTTCCGTGTTTTGATTAGTCATTCGGAACTACCTCGGCGATCTTTTACGCAGATAAACCTCGGATATCATTATATGAAAAAGTAGATCTAACATGGATTCTGTCGAAATCGTGAATTTGATTAAATTTGGTTTCTGTGGAAATATAATCTGAACTTCACAGAAATGCGGCATTGTACTGATGAAATATTTTGATAAAGCGTGTAACAATGTTATTATTAAATGTTTTACAAGAAAATCGGGTCATGTCCAATGTATATGTAGTCAAGCCTTGTCCATTTGCTATGATTAAGACTTCTGAATGTTGTTTTGTAGCTAATTTGTAGAATAGCAGGCAGATTGTTAGATAAAACTGACCCAACACGTCGATGTATATACAATAATAGAACTACTTGCCACCGAGTTAATCGCCGGACCTTATAACCAGGTTGTATTCCTACTACGTTTGATTTCCGAGGAGTTTTTTTCCGTAGATGATCGCTGAGTTTGTTCCGAATGTTACTTTGTCAAACCTGTCCCGTGTTCAGTAACTACTGTTAGCTAACGCTACGGGTACGGGAGAACTCAACCCAAAGACAACTCAACCCGTGCATAACTCAACTTAAAGTTGGGACAACTCATTTCGATAGAAAGAGATTGAGTTGTCTCGGGTTGAGTTGTCTATAGGTTGAGTTGTTCCGTCACTTCCGTTACGGAACGTTTGAGAACGTTCAACTCAACTTAACACGCTGCTGATAGAGTTTGGAATGATTTGTAAAATAAGTCATGTGTGGCTTCAAGACCACGTAAGCAGCCTGAGAAATTTGAACGGACTCGGAACAGACATTTTGGATTTGATAGTTCTTTTATAGGAGAGTGTGGGTGTGGTTTAATTTATACTAGCGTGTTAAAAAGGAATCGAGACAAAACTTATAATTTTGTTTGTCTTTGTTTTTGTTGGGTTTAATGCCGTAGCAACAAATTGTATAGGTCATATAAAGGCGATCAGTCAACCTACTCACTCCTCCTAGAAAGGCTAAATCTCTGGATTAAGCTGTTAACCAACTACTTAGCACATACTTTCGTCAGTGACTGACAACTGCCCTACATAATTAAAAAACCAATGGTAGGAGGGAGAATGGCCGTAGAAATAATTTCATGACCAAGCTCCACGAAAACATGCCCCGTCATGGAATCGATTCCACGACCCCACGATCAGTAGTCTTGCGTGCTACCAACTGAGCTAGCCAGACGGCTACGTAGGTTTTGCTTTATTGACTTAGGATAGAACTGACCTATCGAAATACATGAACAAAAGGTAACTTAACAAACAAAATATACAATGGCCCACAAAACTGTTTAAACAATCCGGTTTAAAGGGTAAACTGACTCATGTTGACCCATCATTCGGAACACCTCGACCTTTCATGAATGAATAATCTCGGAAGGATTCGTGGAGGTCTTTCCTGGATTTTTTTGTGATTTTACTACCTACGCGAGGCGAAGCACGTAACGGTTACACTAAATAGTTCTTGTAGTATACACACAGTTCTTTGTCTAAATATGTTTATTTGTTTTAAATTGAACCAAATATTGTTCATCGATACCAATGAAATGTGTAATTTCAATTTTACGGACTAAAACGAAACTTCAGTCATCGCCTTAACGATCGTGTATTTGTTTACTTCAACACCGGGTTTTTTCAAAACGGCGTCTAAATATGTCCGAGGTTATTCGTAGCGAATGGCCGAGGAGTTCCGAATGGTTTACCCATGAGAAAAAACCCTAAAGGCATCTGAGCAAATTCTAAAATCAACATTAATTAGTTTATCAACATCATGATTTAAACTATGTTACATAAATAAGCTTAAATTATAGTAAAAATTACTTGCGGCAAGCATGATCAGTTTTTTTCAAAACTTCATTTGTCCGCAAGCTTTTTGGACCGCGCTGTTTATAATTAAAACAAATTTATGTCAACCTGACCTAATTACAATTTTATAGTCACTAAATCTTTTACGCCATGTATAAGTAATTAATTCATAAGTAAAAAACGCTTAGCTAAGTTAAATTACTATTTCAGCTAATCAAAATGTTTAGACAAAAACAGAGGTTTTTTGAATTCCAGACTTCAGACGACCAAAAAATCTCCATGGCAACTTGATAATTATTTATAATGACGTCATAGGCCAGACGACATCAAAATTCACCTCGCATTACTGACAAGCGGTTCGTATAAATAACGAGTGACTGTCTAAAGCGAACGTCTCGGCGAATTTACTCAAACTAATTTTCGTTTAGCCTTGCGAGCTTTTTTGAGATTTTGTGAGATTTGTTTTTAACTGGGGAGTGGTAATCGTAAACAGTGTGATTTTATTAGTAAAGTGTGTTACCTTTAGCTTGTTCAATTACACTAAACGTTACAGAACGTTCCATAACGATACATTTGGAACTCCTCGGCCATTCGCTGCGAATAATCTAATCTAAAACACAAATATGCGATCGTTAAGGCAATGAGTGATGTTTCGAAATTTGGGGACTAAAAACGAAACATCACTTATTGCCTAAACGATCATATATGTGTTTACTTCAACACCGGTAGTTTCAAAATAGCGTTCAAATATGTCCGAGATTAATCGCAGCGAATGGCCGAAGAGTTCCGAATGTATCGTTACGGAACGTTCTGTAACGTTTTAGTGTAATTGAACAGGCTACTTTACTAAATGCTCCGAAGCACTTAGTAGCGCTTTCCTTTGAGTAAGTTTAGTTCAAATTCGCGCTTCGTATTGGTTCGAAGTGATATTGTAGGAAAGCGCATAATAACTATTACATTTTTTTTCCGAAAAATTCAAATTGATCTAGTTAGATTTGATTGTACGCTCCAAATCCTGAGTACGAAATTGATAAGTTTGTTCACAATTTGAAGACCACGTAAATATACATGTATACATGTACACCCTTTTAACGTTCAACAAAGTTCCCAATAAAATGTTTTAATAACGTTCCTTGAATCTAATTTCTTAAATGCACTTAGTCCTAACCACAAAAGCAAACTAAAATAAAAACCACAGGACAAAAAAAAAAACAAATAAAAAAACGCAAGAAAATAATTATGGTTAAGCAACAATAATCGTCATTTAACATGTTTATTGAGGTCACCGGAGTAAAAAAAACGTAATGTTTATACTTCGGTATGCTGGGCTAATGAACAAAACATGTACACGACCCAGTTTACAGTTATATATATAGTCTGAATTGTTACGTTCCTGACATAGTTTTGGTACAAAATATACGTAACATTTTATTGTTACATTTTTAATTAGCTACAAGCGGCGTACGTTAACCCGGCTGATTTAAATACACGATATTCGTTTGATAACCCCCGTGCATAGATACGAATATCTACTTTTACATTAACCCTGCTGATTTAAATACTTGGTGCGTGTTTGATAACCCCCGTACATAGATACGGATATCTACTTATATCGATTGTGTTACATTAAGCCTGCTGATTCAAATACTTGGTGCTCGTTTGATAATTCCCGTACATAGATACGAATATCTACTTTTGTCGATTGTATTACATTAACCAAGCTGATTTAAATACTTGGTGCGTGTTTGATAATCCCCGTGCATAGATACGGATATCTACTTTTATCGATTGTATTACATTAACCCTGCTGATTTAAATAATCATTCTTTTTATCATCGTACATTGGAACGTACATCTGCTTTTATCGATCTTGGGAATGAAAGTCCTGAAGTAATGAATATCTAAATCAGCGAATTTTATGCACCCACAGCCCGTATTATCAAGCGTCTTACGACCAAATTTAGTCGTAAATCCCTCTACAATGTATAGATAAATTATCGTAAGATATTTGATAATATGCTGCCCAAATTTCGATAAAAGTAGCTATCCATAGATATGAATGGTGATAATCAAACGAATATCGAGTATTAAAATCAGCGGAGTTGATATATGTGCCACTGAAAGTTGAGAACAATTTGACAGTTACTCGACCGAATCAAAGGACTGTTAGTACTGATGGAATAATGCCACTGATATTGTAAAATGTCTGATAAAGTCACTACAAGTTTGTAAAAAATCTAAATAACAAACATTTTTTTTTGTAATTCGGCTCGGTATAAAGTGCAAGCGCACGCAATACTAAAGGTCAATGACCGTGTTTGAAGTGACCTTTGTGTCCATCTAAATAGTTCACACTGTCCGTAGTCTTGACCACCCAGTGTCACTTGACACGTAAAAGTAATGTCCATAATTTTTATTATCGTTAAATGGACATTTAAAATGAGTTGGTCATTTGTTGGCCTCGTTATGAAAAACAGTATCCAAAAGTTCTTGAACGTATTTTATGGTCTTTTTTACTGGGTTTAACGCCGTGTCAACACGGTTTTAATTATTGCACGGCATCAAGCGCTCCTAATCTAGCTTTCCTGGACCCTTGTCTATAACCAGTACTCACCTACCCTTCCACAAGGCCGGAAACTTCTCCATATTATCTAGTCAATGGAGCAAAATCGACTCTCTCTATATACCTTAATAATGGTGGAAAATTGATATACTTGTCCAAATTTTAATGGAAGGATAGAATTCGATAGGGATTCGAACCTGTGACCCCTTCTGGGCACGCTACCAACCGTGTTACAGACCTGGGTCTCCTTGGACAAAATCTTGTTTTCGGATAAAATTATTTACCCATAAAAAGTAATTAAAGCAAATTCAGCATTAATTAGGTTATCACTATGATAGAATAATGAACTTTATTAATTAAATTAAATTTATTTTTAGTACATTTCGTTTCTGTCAAAATCTTTTGGTGGGTACTGTATGTACATGTATATGGCATATATAACAAACTTTCTTGGAAAAAGATAAAACATACACTGACAGGATAAAAAGCAATCAATTGTTATAGCGTGGCCTGATAATATTTAAAGATATATTGTATTCAATAAAAAAGTGTTTTACATTGTATAGATGATTGATTATCTAATTAGTTTTAATTGGCAAACTATCTCAACCGTGTGCTGAATAAAACGCAAAGTGCAAGAAAGGGTTTTTTATATTCATTGTTTAAAGGTATGGTGCCGAATTTTGTTATTTTTTGACGGTGTAAATGGCCTCGGTCTTTTGTGCAGTTCAAGCTCGAAAGTATTTCGAATCTAATTTTCCGAAGGGTACGGGTTTGAATCTCATCGAACGCAGTTTTACCCTTCCATGAAAATTTATAATAATGTCAATTTCACCTATTAATTAGAAATATGGAGACGTTGCCAGCATTGCGGGAGGTTATGTGTGTATTTGTTGTAGACAAGTGTCCATGAAAGCTAGGTTAGGTGTGTTGGCCTCATTGAAATAACCTAAATTCTGTTGTCAAGGCATTAAACCCAGTATAAATAGCGCTGTAAAACTACCCAATGCCAATGTTTGCTCCATTTTTGGGGGGTAATATAACGGTTGTTTTGCTTTTGCATTAATGCTTTCTGAAGATCTTGACAAAGTGTTTCGAAGTTCTCAACTAGGGACTGCTTTGGCCCCTGACATGTGACCCGAATATACATACATACACTCACATGGGACTTTGTGTCGTTGATCTATTACATTATAAGGCGACGTGTACGTCATAAATGAGTCATTCTCTGTAAAAACTGAATGAGAATACGGATCGATGTCAAATACATAATTTGTACGACAAATAGTAATTAAGTTATATACGCCTTTAGAATACCAACATGTGCATGGGTATCGTTGTCACTGTCGTGTCGCGCAAGTTGTAATTTATTCACATAATTAATCCTCCCTTATGTGACTAAGGATCATCGTGGCTGTTAATTTTATTGTTAAACTATTTTGCAGAAATTCTTTCACGTAGCTTTAATGAATTTGATTTATGGAAATTTTCGTTAATTACGTTTGCCGTATCACAAAGTTCGTTCTTATAAATCCTGTTAAATAACGGCCCGGATAAACTATTCTTTATACTAAACTGTGTCTTGACACGAAGCTCTTCACGGCGGAGATTTGTCGCCGCATTTTTCGCTTAGTTTTTTTTCATGTTTTTGATTCTAAATTACGCGTTTTCTCGCGTGTTTTACTAATTTATCATAGAATATGGAGTAAACTTAATTAATTTTGTGTTTAAACAAATTTTAGCTTACTTCGTTGGTGCATATTTGAAACGATTGTCTAACAACGGGGCAACACGATGGATTAAGAACGCCACACTCGGATAGTTTTTGTCATTTTCGTTGAAAGTTTTTTTTTGATGAAGCGGCTGTGACCCAGTGTACGTTATTTTGACTTACGTTGCACATTTAAATTGTGTTTTGTGACATTAACTTACATGTTTTGTTCGAGTTTACTCATATTTATTTAAGTTTAAGACTATATTGTGAGAATTTTACGAGGAAAGTAATGATTTTTATGTCGTGCGACACTTTGGAGATGTCCCAATGTCAGTAAGGTGGAAGACATTAGTTACTTGCGATAAAATCTGGAAAAGAATTCATGCTGACATCAATGCTGATAAAACTTACAAACTTCAAGCAAAGAACGACAACCCAGTGCTTAAAACGTGAACTTAACTGGATAGTTTGGGATTTTTGTCATTAAGCAACTTAAAAAATAGAGTTTTAAATTTGTTAATTTGTCTTACTCATTTGGTTGGAATTTTGAAGAATCTACAAGTCTAAATGAAGCAGAGAGTTTCGTCAAAAACATTACATAACTGATGTTAATGTAACGCCTGCAAACTACGATTTTTTTGTGAAATAAATTTCAAACTACAGAAATCAAGAATTCAGGAGTTTCAGTTTGATGCACATGCAGGTCGATGGTCTTATGAATTGTTCTGAGAACCTTTCGGCAAAAGAATACAATTAGTGTTCAGCTTAGCATCAAAGAACCAGTTAAACTTTTGATGGCTATGGACTTAGAATTAAAAAGGACATTTTCGTTGGAAATTACTATCTAAAGATTTCACAACATTGGGTTACAACTAGTGTTAATTTTTCATATCGACGAAACAACTGCGAGTTTGGTGAACCTTTATGCTGGCGGAAGCGAACTTTGAGGGATACACAGCAAACTTCGTGGAACTTCATGGATTATTTGGGTTAAAGAAAACTTTAGTTATAATATTTGCGTCAAAGAAACAGAAACATCTATAGTAGATTTCTTACAAGACCAGACACTGCAGAAGTTGACAAAGACAAGACAACAAACTACGTAGGGTTTAGAAAATACCAATCAACAGCCAACCCGCTTAACGAAAGTAAAGAAGAATTGAGCAACATAAAACTGTGTTAAAACTCGGAGCAAAATTTGTTAGGATATATTCATAAATATAAGGAATACCTCAAATTTCCAGTTCAGCTTTTTGGCTTAGTTTTAAGGAAAACTGTAGATGCAGCAAAGACTTTTAGAAAAAAAATCTGAAAAGGTTTTCTAGATATTTGGATGTATGCAAAGTCGAAATGTTTGGCAACGAGCTGGCGAATTTAAGAAAGAACTGTTTTTATGCCTCTATATGGTTGTAATTTGTTTTTGAAAACAAGGGTTTGACTTTTCTAGAAGAGCTGTTAACATAAGAATTTATTTAAGTTCTGAATGTTTGTATTGACTGTTATTTGTATACGGACTTTTGGCGAGTCATATCTGTTTTATATAATTCTGACAAATAAGGAAGGAATTTGTTTGGCTATTTGTCTATATATGGTCAACGCGTTTTTGAAAATATATGAATTAGATATTTAAAGAACGGTATATGACACATTCGGTCTCAAACATTCATTCAAAATTTGTATATTTGTCCTTTTATGGTAAGGCATTTCTATTTTAAAAGCTGGCTCGGAGAAAATGAGAAATTCCAAAAAACCACAGCCGAAGGAATAAATTATCTAAAATTATTAAAAAGTGACAGCGAATTTGTTAACACAGACTACAAACGTTAGATACGAAAACGTTAACTTTTCAAATGTGTGTCAGACCCACTTTCAATCTACATTCAAAACTGAGTTGTCAGAAACTCATGCCTTTTGTTAAGATGAATTAGACAATTTAACATAATTACTAAGCTAATACGTTTAGAACGGAATGAAGTGAAAAACCTACCAACCAACCAACACGCCGACTAGAATGAAATTCGCTTGTGCTACTGAAAACAGTTCATAGTTTCAGCTCACGATCGGAGAGAAAAAATAAACGAAGCTTGTCAACTGTACACGATAGAAATTTATTAACGATATGTACTTTCTATAAAGCTGACGTCGGGTTCAAATGTCACGGCAGTGTTATCTACGTGTAGCGCCGTTTTATTACAGTTTAGCACGATTTTATATAAATTAGCGCCATCTATTGGAGTTGTGAATGGATTAATGTCGGAAATAAAACGATTTCCCGCCAAATTTACGTCAATACGGACGTGATGAAGTTCTTTTGTTGATTTTAAGATTATTTCTTCATGCCACTTCCTTGTTGGATAGCTGTCAAAAAGCTACACGCCTTAAAATAACACTCAGTTTGTTTTAACTGCTTAAATTTCAAAAGCTTGTCAATTACACTCTAAAAAACCTTGTCAATTACAACGCAACTTTAGTTAAGTTAATTGGCTGAATTCAAGAACAGCTAAGTCATGGGGAATTATTGAAAATGTATATATTAAGTGCATCTGTTGTACTTCTGTGTTTCACAAGAGTGTAATTTATATGATGTGGCAATTTTTTGGATTTGTGATTTTTTATGGAAACAATGACTTTTTATTTCGGATGAGTGAATAAATACTGATTGAAGTAATCCGACTTCTCATAAATTGTGAAAACTTCGATGTAAACTGTGTTATATTTATTTCTGTAGCGATATTTCATTGTTAACTTATGTAATTGATAGCCGAAAACACGTGTTTTAGATGAAAATTTTATTTTAGACATACTCTAATTCGGATAGTACTAAATTTTGGATATTATTTTTTTTCCAATATTCTGGTTTTTAAATTCAGTCATATGTTTTAACGATAACAAGAGTTTATTTAAAAAACAAACCAGACATTAGACTTAATTGAAATAGCTTAAATTCGGGTAATGAAAAATTTCGGACAAAAGACATTTTTAGAATAGCAACATTTCGGATAATGTCAATTTCGGACAGATGATTTGCGTCAGTCAGTACAGATACATCCTTACGTTAATTCTACTGTCAATTGTTATTCATCAAAGAAAATTCTTCACAGAAAGCCGAGCCATAATGGTGGAGCCGCCTCATCGATCAAGTTTGTGGAGGTTTAATTACAACACAACGAAGAATATTAAGGACGACAGCCTGAACTGCGGAGGGTACGATGTGAGTATGAGTTTGTCTTTTAACATGTAATCCATTAGGGCTGTCCCGATACGCCAGGAGCGTATCGCGATATACTGCAATATGCTTTCATCGTATCGCGATACATACCACGATATATTGTAGGCTTTCAGATTCGCTGTTCCTCCATTGAATTTAACAGAAGCATTGCAAATCTTACATGCTGCTACTGATAGAATATTGCCTCTTTAAGTATATACGGTCATTTAAAACTGTGACGCGCCCCAATCGGTTAAATTCTTGTAAACTTAAGGTTAGATGGAATGAACGATAGAAAAAACTTTCGTTTTGCTACTTTTATTTCGAGAATGGAAGACATTTCCAATGAAATAAAAGATATCGTCAAATACCGTCAAAAATCGTACCGCGATACGTATTGCCACAGCTGCGTATTGCAATATACCGGTATATCGTGACAGCCCGATAATCCATCCAAAAAAGCCAATTAATTATGTTCGCCTATTATATATAGTAATTACCCCATTTATTCCTTTTTCTTATGATTAGTCACATTTTTTTTTGATAAAATTATTTATTCGATTAAAAGTTAAGCTTTTTTGGATACTATGTAATATTAATAAGGGACCTTAGTCAGTTATTTCCCCTTGTATACTCTTTAAATAGGTAGGCCCAATTAGTTAGATTACTCGGATTTTACCCATACTTTTCAATGTCAATATGCCAAAATTAATCTTAAATAACTTTTTGAAAAATCGTTAAATTTGTTTGAAATCAAGCAACGTAATTTTAGGGAAAGAATTATCGAAATTTCATCATTTCTGTTATTATTTTCATTAACAAGAAAAATATTAAATGAACTATTTTGTTATCCTAACAAAGGACTTCAATGATAAAATCCGAGGATTCCAACTATAAGGACCTACTTACCAATTGAATTGCTTCAGATTTTATCAGGGAAAGATATCTGACAAAAGTCCTTATTTAAATTTGTTCCACGAAATTTCAGTTTTTATGTGATTCCGAGAAAAGTATTTCATTTTGATACCCGAAAATTCACATCAAATATACACAAATTACTATTCTTTTTTTGAAATTTGAGCTTTCCGGATATTATGGTATTTTGACTAAACCAATTTCGCGAAATTCAAATGTTCATGTTTTTCCGTGAAATTCTTTCATTTTAGATAACCAAATATAAAACACATACACCATAATATTATAACAAACTAAATAAGGCTACTATATTTGGTTGTAATTTGAGCCTTTCAGATTTATCTAATATCCACTGAAGTAATATTTTCATGTTCTTTCGGGAAAATGATTTCATTCTGATAACCAAAAAATACTTACATTATATAACAAACGAAATAATATGACTGTACGGACCTTTTCTAAATTACCAATTACCAAAACCTAAATGAACCGGAAGACTGTTTGATTTCATACACCGATAGCTGCAATGGACAGCCATACAGCAGTCTTTTTAATCAAGGTTCTGAAATAAAATGTTCTTGTTGTTGTCGGCAATAAAACATTAAGTTCAAATACGTTTTATCCACGTGCT
The DNA here is from genome assembly GCA_025267735.1 of Mactra quadrangularis. Taxonomy (NCBI): domain Eukaryota; kingdom Metazoa; phylum Mollusca; class Bivalvia; order Venerida; family Mactridae; genus Mactra; species Mactra quadrangularis. The sequence goes on along the minus strand of CM046295.1, from coordinate 17,772,456 downwards.
TTCTAATTTGTGAAAAGTGAAAAACGATAATTAAGGTAAAAAGTAGTTCTAAAAACTCAACTAGTACAAAAATAGTTCTTAAAACGGCGTACGTGTATGAACAATTTTGTGTAAAATATAAAACGCATAATTATGTAATTTTAACAAGGTCCATAAAAACAAATATTAGCAAAACAGAGAAAGCAAAATATTAATTGGCGCAAAAATAGTTCTAAAAACTTAATGCTTGCACAAAGTAGATCTCAAACAGCGTATGAATATGTAAAACCCATTATAATGTGATAAAACACATATCGGCAAAACTAGTTGCAAAACTTCAAATTTAATATTTTCTTATTGAAAACAAAAACATTTGGAATATGTGTTTTGTCAAATTCTGTTGGGGAAAAAAGGAAACATAAACAAAAAGCAAAGAATGTGTTTTTCGCTTATTTAGCCGAATATTTTCCCCTTCTTGACAGATTCAATTAAACGATAGAAAGTGAGCCATTAGTAGTTTTGTATTCAAAAAAACAAATTAATTAAACTATCATCACAGGTCTCTGTATGTTACCAATTGTTTCACCTACAAAAATATATTGTAAGACATGTTAAACGCTTAGCCCGATACAACGCCCACCTTGATATAGCGAACAAAGGGGGCGTGGCTAACTGGAAACGACGTAGGACTGGTAATAATTGGATATTCAGTTTCAATTTGGTTCATATCACATCTAAACCCTTCCTAGTTGCTTCTTTACGCAAGAAACTTTATCCTTCTAGCTCAGTACTGAGTGACCAGGAAGTAGACTCTAGAGTGATTACTCCAAGTTGTTAGTACTTGTTTCAGAATTTATTTAGTTTCAGACATTCAGCGCACATTTCGATTAAAGACCGCTGGCAGTATTGAAAGTTCCTTATTTTGTGGCAAATCGATGCAGTACAAAATATACATTTTAACTGTAAAAACGATTTCCTCAATAAAGGAGGGGTAAATTATACCAGCCATGTATTTGTTCAATAATAAAATATAGATGATATCACAATGAAAATTGCCTTTGTATGAAAATATAAAACATTTTCAATGTACATTAAAACAGTATTATTATTCTTTTATTTGTATTCATTATTTTATTATTCATTCACTATTATCAATATTGCCCAAGATGTATTGTGTATTTTTATTGTGGTGTCTCAATCTAACAAAAAACGATTCTAACTTTAAAAAACAGGGAGGAATAAATCTATTCAGAAATATTTTACCATTATCTAAATAAATAAAAACAAGCGAATAATATCTACACTCTTGTCAACTAAGCAACAAATTACTAAATTATTATTTTACAAAGTATTAAATTTGTTTGAATAAGTAATCGTTGAAACTAAATCAGAATATCATGGACTAAGTCCAAAAATAAAAGTACAAAAACACGTCATGTTTACAAAATTGATTTATACGAAATATCATAAAATACAATTAACTAATCACTTTCTCTGTATATGTCAAACACAGTATTTAATTTCCTTTTAATAAAAGTAAGTCAACTTTATTGTTTAATTAATTATAGTTAAACAATTAATTGGAAGTTAATGACAGTTATATTGTTTGTTAAGATACTAAACCTGTCCGCCCTTTGTCTACATTTCGGTCGTATACGATGTAGAGGATATTTGTTAATTTTGGTGTAACATCGATTTTAGTCTATCGTGTAAATAGATTTTATACAGAATTCAAATATTTTTGGGTTTTCCCCAGCGATACAAACGTTCAGCCTAACAATGATAATATGAATACAAAAATCAATATGATTTAGTCCGTATCTCATGCGTTTCAGCAATAATGTGCACCAAACTTTGTTTGTATCGCCTGTGCACAGACGGAAAAGCCCATAAATTTGAGATCTGAATTAGGTATTTTTCGCACGAAAGTCCTGGGCTCGACATTTAATTTTAAATTTGGTAGCCCAGCTTGACAACCAGCTACACATTTCATCTGCCCAAACCAAACGTTTCCTAGAATCAAAACCTTTAATGTCAAGTGCTGATGTCCTTAGTTATATCCACAAATCGCAAATAGTCGTGGACGAAAAACTATATTTGCACCGTACGCCGAACAAAACTACAATTTATGGTAAAACACAAATAGATATTCAACTTGCTAAAATGGTTATAAAACTTGTGCATTATAGTTTTATTTCCGCCGCCGGTCGACTTTTCATCAATTTGCACTGAACATCAGGTTATTGGTGTCAATTTACTATCAATCGCCTTACTTAGATTTTCTTTAGTTGTTAGATAAAATGCACAGATCTGTTGACCAACCCATTGCCCCTGAAGATGCTGAGGACTCCAAAGCTAATCTTAACCCAGTAAGCCGCCCGGCGAGCTCAGTTGGTAGCACGCAAGTCTACTGATCGATGGGTCGTGGGTTTGATTCCCGGGCGGGGCATACTTTCGTGGAGCTTGGTCATTGAGTATTTTCTACGACCATACTCCCTCCTACCAATGAATTTAAATTATGTAGGGAAGCTGTCAGTCATTTACGTAAGTATGCGCGTAGTAGTTGGTTAACAGCTAAATCCAGAGATTTAGCCTTTCCAGGAACAGTGAGTAGGTTGACTGACTGCCGTTATATGACCTATACAATGTGTTGCTACGGCATTAAACCCAACAAACTGACAAACAAATTAACCCAGTACTTAGCATATTTATTGAAAGCTGCTATATTTGATGCAAAAGGAGGCAAGAGCATTGTCGTGGAAAATGTTTAATGATTAAAAACACTAATATTTATATAAGCTATTTTGAAAACTTACAAGATTAACAAAGTGAGCGTTGTTTTAGTTCTAAATTCAAATTACGTAAACTTCCAAATATGCATTGAACATCAGGTTAATACTTATCGTCTATTTCAAGTTAAATACGTTAGAAAATATATTTACTGTGAACAAAATTTTGATGACTTTGCAAAATTAACACCAACTCACATACGAAGATATAATACTTAAACGATTTAGTTTTGTCATAGGTTTTTTACTCGTATGTACGTTAACTGTTTTAAAATGAATTGCTTTGAAGTCAGGAATGTCTCCTTAAGTAATTGATAACAAACTTGGTGTGTTACTCATTCGTCTTAATATCATTTTATCATTAAATCTGTGCTACAATTTTCAAAATAATCTTTATAAAGAAGTTCACAGTAAGTTCAACGAGAAACGGAATGCCATTCGCACGTTACTAAAAATAGAAACAAATTGATTACACTTGTTTCTTAAAATTAGTAACAAAATTGATAACACTTGCTTCATAAAAATAGTAACAAAATTGATAACACTCGCTTCTTAAAAATCGTAACAAAATTGATAACACTTGCTTCTTAAAAATAGTAACAAAATTGATTAAAGTTGTTACTGAAAATTTAAACAAATTTTTACTGTTAGATTTGTTACAAAAAAGTTACAAAATTGAATACACTTGTTTACTAAAACTAGTACGACTTCATGCTCAAACTATTTCTAAGAGATTACTTGACGTTCGAGACTATAAATTGTTAAAGTATTTTACAAATGTGCCCTTGCCCATTTTACCCGTTATATTGCCTGTAGTTTTGTTAAATTAGCAAATAATGCATTCGTATAAAAGTTTTATTCCATAGTTGTTTGTGTAGTTTTTCTGTCCATTTTAACATTCAAAATGCCTTCATCATTTTCTATGTCGGTATTTCGAATGAGCTCGTCTCTTACATTATTCAAACTGTTCCTGTAAATTTCTTTATGAGAGTTTGTTAAGATAAGAATACACATCGCCTCAAACAATTCATATGCTGTTTTATTAAAAAAAATGTTCTTATATCATTATACCCTTATTTTCTTTGTGAAAGAGTGTGTGGATGTTTGTTATAGACAAGGGTCCAGGACATCAATGTTATGCGCGTCGGTCTCAGTAAATATAACATAAATTGTCCTGACATGGCGATAAGCCCAGTAAAACCCCTTATTTTCTTTTTCGAAGGTACAGGCGTACTTATATATATATGTATGGCCTCTCACAAATCATGAAATATTTTATACATGCATGCAGTGATATACCATTTAGGAATGTGTGAGAAAAAAACCAACTACAAAAATAATGTGAAATTTATCAAGATTTTGGCAGCAAATCTTCCGGTCGGCCAATTTCAATTATGTAAGGTATTAAATAACTTTACAAGACAAATGAACCTGCCTGTAGTTTATAACTTGACATCCCTACACAGTGTTGGAGTGGAAGAGAGATGGGAAGAAAAAAAGAGATGGAGAATTGTTTAGACTGTCGAGACTGGGTTAGTGTGACATAAAGGCTTGGGTCACATTACTTTTTATAGCGTCTCCCTTAAAGGCACGTTTACAATGCCAAATGGTTAGTCTTTTGTATGCGAAGTCAACTTAAGGTGCTATTAAGAAGAAAGGGAAGGGGTTATAGAAAGGGTTACGGAAGGGGTTATAGAGAGGGCTGTAGAGTCTAGGGTAGTGTTACAGTAAAGCATGGATTGAATGACGTATCATAAAGGCACGTTTATTCTACACATGGCCAACATATTGTAGACTTGGTTGGTTTGAATATAACTTCATTCAGAAAGAGTGCCAATTTCATGTTTACCACGATTTCTTTAAAGGCATATTTTCTTAATACAAGATAAAGCCCATAGGTCTGTATAGTTTAATTTGCTTTCCCAATATTATTTTGTGCAGTCCAATTCGCTTTAATGACCACTTTCTATATTAAAATTAATGCGCTTTTCAACGATTGCCAGTTGGTTTTCTTAATCAAATTTAATTTTCTATAAAGTTTCATGCAATGTGTTTCAAACCAATTTTTATTATCTAAAACCCTAGAGCTACAAAGCCACTTTGACATAATTTGTTACAATTGTAACGTAACACTACCTTGATGAGTAACAGCGACTTTAAAATGAAGCGACAAGATTTGTTCACATGTATGTTTTGGTTTTTTACTCATTTGCAAAATGAAAAGATGTGTTTTTGTGACCAACCAGGTGTTTAAGCATTTGTATAATGAAATTAGCGTGTACAGTTGTTACAAGTTTACGTTTCGCGTAACAAAGACCTTAATTTTCTTTGATGTTACACTATAGTTTTAGTTTTTAAACACCCACTAAGGCCTAGTATATAAAGGATGCTTCTATTTGGTTAAGTTAGCTAACATCCGGATAAATAAGACAAGTAGTTTTGCAAGATTTTGAAAATTTAGTCACCAATTTTTGTCACATTTGTTACAAAAAACGCGTTTGACTTGAACTTGACTGAAATTTAGATCACATTTGAATTCAACCACACAAGGAAATCATTTTGGCTGGTGTTAAAAAATAATAAAGTATGCAAATGTGTGTATTTTGACGTGAGATGAACTTACAATTGGCTTGAAATCAAAAGGCATGAGCTTATCCAAAATTCAAAGCAATTATCTTTAGATCAGAGCTTTTAACCTGGCACTGCGCACACACTCTTTTCTCAGTAACTGACAACTACCCTACTTGATAAAATCGTTATTAGACGCGGTTCCGACTGTACTCTGAAGGCGGCTATTGCCATCTAACAAAACCATGAGACGACATCAAATGTATGCAATGCAAAGTGTTTGATATGTCATTATGTTTTTTTTTCTACTTAGTTATATATCAATAACCGCATGATTTACATTTTTAATATACTTTTAAAATCACCTTTATTTTTTTCTTATAGTTTATGACTGTTATATAATCGTTTTACCGGTGTCAAGGTAAATTTCTCATCGTATAATTGATGACAATCGAGGTTATTCATATCAAAAACTGAATTAAAACTCATCATCAGTATCATTAAACGCTTGCATTTTATTCAAAATGATAATCGTCTGGGTTAAAGGACCGTTCAATCAAAATTAATTATAATTTATGCGACCGACGAAACAATTGCATATGTCAACCCTGTTTTAAACTTTTAACACGTTTGCAAATTGTTGCAATGCATTGAACAGGGCTGAGTTCAGTTACCGCGAACGTTACAGAACGTTCCGTAACGATACATTCGGAACTCCTCGATCATTTGCTGCGAATAATCTCGGACATATTTAGACGCTATTTTGAAACTACCGGTGTTAAAGTAAACAATTATATGGCCGGGGAGTTCCGAATGTATCGTTATGTAACGTTCTGTAACGTTCGCAGTAACTGAACTCAGCCCTGGTAGTTGACTAATTTCCGTTTGAAATTGTAACAAGTTTATTCACACCCGTCGTAAAATGATCAAGATATTGGTTTAACCATTTACACGATTAACAAAGTGAGCGTTGTTTAAGTTCTAAATTTAGATCTACGTAAACTTCCAAATATGCATTGAACGCTAGGTTAATACTTATACATTATTATACTCGTTCAATAGTAATTGTTTCATTACGGTATTGTATTTGTCACAATGCAAGATAGATTAGTAATGTATAATGCTAAATGACTTACTGTCATTATTTGTTAATAAAAATACAGTATTAAGATACTACGAAGTTTAAGGAGCTGTTTATATCCCAAACCATATAAATATTCAACCTGCCTCTCGGCTAAAATTGTAATGATATTGGCATATTAAAGCATAGACTAACTGACGGGTTGGCATGGATATGTTGAAGCCTCGACCATTGATCTCGTAGTAATAAGGACAAAACATATCTATTTGCGAGTTTCCTGTTTTGTGGAAGAAACTGCGCAGCTTTGAATAAATATTTTGTTTGTCGCTGGAGCACCTATATACAGGCATATCAAGTTGACAATTCTTTTTTGACAAAGCCTCTTGATATTTGCAAAACTGCCAAAAATCAACAAAAATATTGGTTTTTTTGTGTCTAAAAATAGTTCTAGATAAAACTTAAAATAGACCAAACTCCCCGCAGCGGTTATTTCCCTTTATTGTCATTACCTAAAGCCCGTGCTTGCACTGGCTCCCATCTAGTTAACAATAGTTTATGTAGGATCTTTTGAATTTCAGAATCGATGGTTTGATTAATTGTTTATATAATATGTCTCTCACTGTTAAACAAAGGTACTTACAAGATGGTTACGTATATTATCGACCATTACATGACTATAACCCTTTGTTCGCTTGAGCACGAAACCTAATCATTCAAGTTCAGTGATTAATATAAGTTGTAAGACATTGTTTCACAATCGAGCTTAAATAAAACGTAAATGACTATAGCTGATGCATTAAAAAGATAGTTGGTTTAAATATGGGACATTTGTCGTTCTCACATAATTCAAATTGCTGAAAAGAGGCATAGCAAAGATCAAACTAAACAAAAACTATGTAATATATGATACAATTTGTCATTAAATAATGTCAAAATTAACAACTATTAAAACAGGTGTTAATTAGTTGTCTAATAGGTCAAACAGGTGTAGATTGCAACATGTCTTTTCATTGGTTTAATATTGTGTTTTATCCAATCAGAATGTCTCTCTTAAAAATGCCGTCCAATCAGCTTTAATCACACAAAATCTATTAAATTGGAAAAAACCTTAAATGATCAACCAGGTGAATATCTTAGTATGACCTTTAAATGTACATGGTTTTTAATATCGTATTAATTCTAACATTTGATTACGGGACAATAAAGTGACCTGTTCATAGATTTCTGTGGAAAATAAAACTTTTATTAATTTTTCAAAAACTCTCAAAATTGGAAGCTTTTAATTTGAGTTCCGATAATGACGTACAGTTGAATTGTACAAGAACTGTAAAATATACGGTTATTCTTTGTATAAAATCTACCCCGTTAGTAACGATACAGATACATTTATACTTTTTTCGTTACTTCTCTTTAGCATTTTTCTAGATTGTAAGTCAGAAAGATTTGTTTGTTTGTTTTTGTTGAGTTAAACGCCGTAGCAACACATTGTATAGGTCATATAACGGCGGTCAGTCAACCTACTCACTCCTCCTGGAAAGGCTAAATCTCTAAATTTAGCTGTTAACCGCTACTAAGCGCATACTTTCGTCAGTGACTGACAACTGCCCTACATAATTAAATCATTGGTAGGAGGGAAAATGGCCGTGGAAATAATTTCATGACCGAGCTCCACGAAAGTTTTCTTCGCCCGGGAATCGAAGCCACGACCCCTCGACCAGTAGACTTGCGTGTTAGACTGAGCTAGCCGGGCGGCTACTTGTGAGAAAGAAGCTTGGTAATTGTCTTAAGATTCTCTTTAGATATCAAAAATTAGTTTTCTTACACATAACTCTGATACACTGACATTTAGATATCAGAAAATAAACAAATCTGTGAGCAAAATATTTTAATGAAATGGACTGCATTCTATTAGAGAGAACAGACGATGACTCACTTGTTAGAATGTTTATTTCTTTTAAAATGTCAGACGTTTTCATTGCGACGAGTAGATATAACACAGTGAACTGTTTTTCGGCTCAGCTGTCTAAGCCAACTTTTGACCTATATTTTTAAACAATACAATTTGCTCTACCGTTTCCTTTTATTCATTTGAATTCTGTTTCAGTATTGAAATGAAAAAAAGATATAAAGTACTCGAAAATGATTAATCTAAGTTGTAAGAACTTGTTTTACAATAATGCTATAATAAATTAGTATAAACTTAATTAAATATTTACGGCAAACTTTTAGCCCATTCATTATTCAATTTATTCTCTATAAGTAATTCCTTCTTTTTATTGCTGTTTTAAATGTTTTGAGGAACGGCAGTCTGATGACGTGCTAATTACGAAGAAACAACACGTAACTACATGTGGCTATAACCTTAATTTTGAGGTTTTATTAAATGCATTCATTTTTCAAGTGCAGTAGGAAATTACAAGTTTTGTTTGCCTCGTTTGTTTAGAAATTAAGCTCCAACAAAGAAGCTTGTCAGACTTTCTATGACGTCACAAAACAGGATTTAACAAAACCACAAATACTCATTATTCATTGGTTAGTCATAAACATTTCTGAACAAAACAGTTGGTATTTAGCCAATCAGAGCATTTCTTACTAAATTAATTAAATTCTGCGTTAATCAAATTAAATGTTGAACTTTTATTTGTACAAAAATGCCCGCAGTGACCCAGTTTGAATCATTAGTGTAAATTTCAGTTTCATATAATTTCAAACACGTTTAAATTGTATAATAGTATAATAATTTAAATTTTATGTCACAAAAATGTTCAGTTTTGTATTTCATTAGCACAATTTCAGCTTGATTATAATAATATTTTGTTAGCAAGTCCGTCCTTTGTATTGTAGGCGTGTAAAAGATTAATAACAAAATGCAAATTTGTGACGTAAACATTCTCTCCTAATGTGTCTAGCGATTTCGTAGACAAATAATTCTCCATTATTGTAATTTTCACAGATGTCCAATGACGACTGAGAGAGAAACACCAGTTTTATTACTTTAAAGCAAATACCTTTGTGACGGAACATAATTGTTTGAAGTGTATAATTTATTATATGCACTTTAGTTGTCCTATATCAAGAGTATGTTTAAAGTAAACGTGTTGTTTAAAGTCTGCTTCCATATACATGTACAGCCGACTTTACAATGTCGTACGATTACTCCTGATCATTGAAATCACCCTCAGACAGGTGATCCCTCACAGTACCTATTTACATCTTGGGGGAGTAGAACAATTGTTGGTAAATGTCTTGTTCAACGAAATTGTTATTGCCCGTAGCGAGAACCCTGAACCTCTCGATCACTAAATGAGCGTCCTACCTCGGGCCCACTGTTCATACTGAAAACAAATAGTGTGTTATTGTTTATGTAAGTATGATATTGCTTGTTTCACGGCAATTTCAAATGTAATTGAAAACTAAAAGGCTAAGCCGATACCCGATAGCGCATCTAAAACAACGGTCATTCTTCAGCCTACCTCTTTTTTCAAATATAAACAGTAGTCAGTCACTGGCTTGTGTACATGATTAGTACTAGGTTAAATGCTTAGATCCGAAGTTTGAGTCATGCCCAGCGGACGTGAGAAGGATGAAATATTTCAGTAATATGACATGACGTGTTGAAATGCAGCATTTATTTGTTTGAACCCCTCTAAAATTTCTGTAAAATTTGCTGAGTGTTGTCAAATAAACAATGCAACCTCTCTTGACTAACACCAACCGGAAGGGACTACAATGTGTTACTGTTTAGAGGTTGTTGCTCGGCAGAAGTTTAATTTCTGTCAAAAGTATGCTTATGGGAAATATCAAACGCTGTTGTTGTGCAGATGATTTGTTCTGTAGAGGACCGCTATGTAGATGGGTTTACTCTACTGTACACTTTAAGTGACCAAATTTGAAAATAAAGTTCATTACTTTAAGTAAAAATATACAGGTTATAATTATTTGAAGTATATAACTATGCATGACATAATATACGGTTTAAACAAGCAAAGATGAACATCGAACATTTTGTTGGCATACTTTTGTCATGATACATTTTAGTTAGACCATTTCTTACGTCTTTAAATAATTAATTATAGCTACATGTCTAGAATATGTAAATATTTTCTTTTCTAGGTCATTATACAAATTAATTTTACTCAGGACCACTGACCTACTTTCTTTGTTATTTATCCTTTTACTAGCCGTTGAGTTCGAAAACGTGCCTATGTAGATGAAATAAAAATTTACCTAGCTGAATATATTTTTTATTTTATCTAAATAAGGGTGAAATAACCATAAATAATGCATAACTTGATATACATTTTTTGTAGTATTTCTTGAAATGTAAGTACGTGTACAGTATAGCACCTACAGAACAAATCCTCTGCACAACAACACTTTCTGGTATTGCCCTTATGTGTTATCTTAGATTATTCTAACCTCCGGAGATCAACAACCTTTGAACAGCAACACGCTTTAGTCCCTCTCAGTGCGTGTTGCTCAGGGGAGTATGTATTGTAGTATTGTTATAGTTACTTTTTGATGATAACAAATATAATAATAGTAATAAAGACTTTATTTAACATGGCTACACATTTGGATAGATTAGATCTTTCATGTGGACCTCTGATAAAACATGCACAGGGTTCATTACAAGGTTTCTTTTAGTGTCACTCAAATATACTAAACAATATAAGTAGTGTTGTTCGTAAAATGATATCGCGGTATTTAATGTAAATAATAAGTATGACGACATGTTTTTTTTTATTTAAAAATTAGTAAACAATATAATATTATATATTTTCTATCACATTGGCAGTGGGGTGTACTCGCTAAAATTAGTTCACAATAGCATAATTTGATATTTATGTGGCATTTGAATGTTCACTTTTGTGTACACGATATATCTGTACATAATATGATATTCTATATTTTTATATTTCAGTGGCAGTAGAGTCTACACTTTACATTCGTTCACAATATGATATTTTATATTTTATTTTTCAGTGGCAGTGGGTTGTACTCTGTACAGTCGTTCACAATATGATATTCTATATTTTTATATTTCAGTGGCAGTGGGGTGTACACTGTACAGTTGTTCACAATATGATATTCTATATTTTTATATTTCAGTGGCAGTGGGGTGTACACTATACAGTCGTTCACAATATGATATTCTATATTTTTATATTTCAGTGGCAGTGGGGTGTACACTGTACAGTTGTTCACAATATGATATTCTATATTTTTATATTTCAGTGGCAGTGGGGAGTACACGGAGGTAGATGCGGTGTATGTGGAGATCAATGGAATGGAACACAAGACAATGCCGACAAGGGAAAATATGATACCGGGATCATAGTTAGAAAATACATTGACGGGCATTATATTAATATTACATTCGAGGTAATTATTATTTGTTTAGTCAATAAGTATTAACCTAGCGTTCAATGCATATTTGGAAGTTTACGTAGATCTAAATTTAGAACTGAAAACTACACTCACTTTGTTAATCGCTTAAATGTTAAATAACAAAATTCGGCCATATTTTTATCTTGGAAGTGTATAAACAAACTTGAAATTAATTGAGTGCCTGTACAATTAGCTTGTTTATTGTTTATTGATGCTACTATTCAACTGTCAAAATAATATGATTACCAAATGTACATTCATGTATATTTCCAAATATATATCTCAAAAAAGCTGGTTTGTTCAGTTTTTTTTGTTGTTTTTTTTACGCAAACATTGTGATCAGTGAATCCTTTTCATCGTCTATGCGACGCAATTTTCGAAGAACTATACAACCAACGCTTTTGAATAAAACTACCGAATGAAATTAAATTTAATTAGCTTAAAAACTCAGTCTTTAAATAGAAATAACGAAATCAAGATTTTATTAATAATGTTTCGACTTCATGAAAGCTACACATTGATTGGTCGACTGAATCAAAGGCCATCTCGACGTGACCCTCAGTGCGATGTCTTGATACCCTGCAGATAGCGGCCAATAGGATACCTGCTTTACGAAAATCAAATTTTGACATTTTTTATTTCTTTGTTGCAGGTAAGCAGTAATTATCTCGGTTACGTTGAGTTCAGACTATGTCCACGTAACTCGACAAGTCAGCTGTTAGAGCAATCATGTTTTGATCGTTATCCACTTTGGATTGACGAATCACATAACACGAGGTATTACATTGGTTCACGTGGCGGAATATATGACATACATATTCGATTACCTAGCGGTTTGATATGTAAAAAATGTGTTCTTCAATGGAAATATAAAACAGGTAAGAAACTACTATTTTAATGGTACTAATTCACATATTTGGTTTCTTTTTTCTATTATTTCAAAATACCATTCAGTGTCTGTAATTGTGTCAAAAATCTTCTTATTTTAAGACGAACTTACCTATATGTTGCAAGAAATATACAATAAAAGTCACAAAAATGCACTAAAGTTATCTATACCGTGACATAAAGGGTAGATTTTTTCTACAAGAAACACCGTCATTTGTAGTTGTATGTCAATTTGCACTAAAATTGTCATTATCAGAACACTACTTTTCTGCTTCCAAAAATATTTCCATACAGTTTTGATAGTTTTAGAAAAAGTTGATATTTAAGTTAAAATATGTGAATGAGTACCTTTAAACCGTCTTAACTACAATGTTGGACTGTAGACCAATGGATAGCAAATGCCGCGTTGGTTTATATCACTTTAAAAACCTAACTTGTTGACATCTTAAACACGAAACTATATACTTCCAGTTCTGAAAAAGGGGATTAGTATGAAATGTTTTGAATTGTTCCACAATCGAGCTAACATTGTTACAAACAAAGTTAAACTATTTTTTCACAACGTCGTCATACTTTTTTCCTTTTTTGACAATGACATCATTTTTCTTTAGCCGCGGTCGTGGCGTAGTGGTTAGCTTGTCTGACTTCGAATCCGGAGATCGCAGGTTCGAGCCCGGTCGTGGTAGGTCATACCGTATACATGAGTTGTCGGCCTTGTGGTAGGTAAGTAAGTACTAGTGATAGAAAAGTGTCCAGGAAACCTATAGTGGGACGATCTTGTCGTCGTATATAAACTAAATATGTGTTGAATACGACGTTAAGAAAAAATGTTTTATTTTTCTATTTTACAGGATATAGATATAACGGCGATGACAATTGTAAATGTCTAGGTTGTGGAAAACAGGAACAATATGTTAATTGTGCGGATATCGAAATAACACCCCCGGATGGTTGGCCCGTGGAGATAACTACACCTGCACCGACTGGAAGGTACGATGGTAAGACGTCGCAGATTTGTGTGTACTTGCCTGCGATTGCTTTTTACTTGCCTTTCTTTTGCATGATTTGCATTTTATCTATTACGCAATTTTCCATTTTGCATTTTCAAATTTTTTCCATGTCGCTTTTTGCCCATATCTAATTATTTTCGTTTAGCATTTTCCATTTTCACATGCTTTTTTCAATTTTGCATTTGTTCCATTTCACAGTTTTTTATGTAACATTTTCCAGTTTTGCAATTGTCGCTGTGCGACAGCGTCGTACAATGCTTTAACTAATTCCGTCACGTTTCTACTTTAACGTCGTCTACAGCTGCTCTAACGCTTTTGCTTTAAGAAAAAACATATAAAAAGTGTTTTTTTTTTGCAACAACAAATCAGCTTCCATATTTTTATTTCCAGTTTTTCGTTAAATGGTTGCACAGCCATTTTTAAGATAATCATGTTAGCTATTATTTCAGTTAAAGTTATCTCATTTTTGCTCGATTTTACGAAGTAAATGGAGAGCTCTCCTACTCGTCCTAGCGTTGGCGTCGGCTCCAATAAATTATTTTGTGTTATAACTTTTTTTATTTCTTATGGTATCAACTTCAAACTTGTTCCTTATTATCAGCCACATCTCATGTGACAAGGTTCATAACTCTAAATACATTTTTTTTCTAAATGATCTCCTCTTGAACTTATAGTTTTCTTTTAAAAAAATGTTTGTTTTTACTGTAACTGTTTTATTTTTGTAGGTATTGACTTCATACTTTATGTATATGTTTCTTGTTATCAACCGCATCTCATGTGACAAGGTTCATAACTCCAAAAACATTTTTTTTTCAAAATGAACTTAAAATTGTCTTTAATCTTTTTATGTTATTTCAGATTTGTTGAGGTATCATTTTCAAATTTTAAAATATGTATGTTCCTTATCATCAAACCACATCTCATGTGTCACATACTTACTTAGTCGAGCATGCTGTCTCTACTGACAGCTCTTGTTCACATTTTATCAACGCTACGTTAATTTTTTTTAGCTAAGTTTACGTCTGTTGTGTTCTTTTTTGTTTTCATTTATTATTTACTTTATAAATTTGACGATGTTTGCCAATAAGATGACGGGCGTACACCAATATAGAACCGAATTTCTGGATTACTCTGACTTTATCGTTGTCATTACAGTCCGAGACAATGATTTTAAAAATAACGCTACATTCGGGTTGTTCGGACATTTTCATTTGAAATCACATATGTAGCAGTTCGTCTATCACATTACCGACCCTAGATATTTAATCTCCTAGTAGTTTGACTTTTAATCTGATTTCAGGAAAGATACGACACCAATCACCAGGACATTGGACAGCGCTACATCTTCAAGAACTGTTGACCAAATACAAAATACGCCCTTCCGTTTTGCAGACGCTTTTCCAGGCATAAAACCAATCTCTCAACAGTTAACAACGGATAGTGGTATTGCAATTCAATCATCAACTGATCGTTTGAAACAAAACAATTTTAAACATACTTCTTTTATAAAGTCAAACAACAGTTCAATAGATTTTATAAGTGGTAGTTCAAAAAATAGTCAATTCAGAATTCAATCAACGGGGCCGACGTTACAAAAATATGTCACGCCCCAAACGCCGACTAATATTTCACCGCCTTCTTTAAGGCGAACTTCACCTAAGATATTTCTCGGTAGACCAAAATCAATAGATACATTGCAGGAAGTTCGGAAATCAATTCTTGGTAGTGAACTACAAAGTAGGGCAACAGTGTTTAATGGTCCCCCTAAAAGTGTGGGAATCAATACAATTACAAACGCACCCTCTGTACACCTTCCTGTACGAGGTACGCGTTTCCAAGTTCCAAATAGATCTTCAGTCCCAAATACTCATTTTCCATCAGTGAGTAACATCTTGAATAGATTTTACATGACGCCATTTTTGTTTCCCGGTTCAAATATGAATTTGCCGCCCGGATGTGACGTATTCTCGGACGAGTTCCGGTGCAAAGCGCGTGGAATTTATAACCAGAGTCCAGGTATTAGCAAATGGTGTGAAATAAACTGTCGTGCGAGTAATTGTGTTCCATTTATGTGTGAATGCTCCTGTGAGGATAAAATGAAAAATCAAACATCTAAGTGCCATGCTATCGCCGAGTTTCATGGCGTCGAAGGAATGGATATGTGGTGTGTTGCTAACTGCAAAGTTGGATATTGTCCAGCTAATACGTGCAGCGTGGAAGACTGTCTTTGACCAAACAGTATTGAAGTGTAAAATGTAATTATATTTAAATATACAGCGTGTGTTGTTCTTTGTAAATGTGGTGTATTTTGCACTTTGTTAAGCACACTATACTATTTCAGACATTAATAATGGGTCAATCGAAGTTTCGGTGTGCTACGGAGAATTATTTAATTTATGGTTCATTCTTATACGACTCATTGCCTTTAGCCTTTTCTACTGGAACGTGATTAAGGCAAGGGAGAATTACTATTTTTGCAAATGTAGCCTAATTGATAATTTTGTCATTTTATATAATGTAAAACATTGGGTGAGTAATCGAGGAACCTTTAAGGCGATGATCAAGTGTTATTTACGATTTGAAAGTCAATTGCAAACTTAAATTGATGAAAGCTTCGAAATAATATGACTTATTGAATGTTAAAGTATGTGTTAAATGCTTTACAGAACTATTTTAGTGAATAAAAAGTAGACATAGAAGAACATATTTCATTTAAATCGTACCCGGTGAAAGCGCGATGTCTATTACATTCTAAAATGTTAGAAAACACACAAATATATGTGTAGGATTCATATATATGCGTGTGTGTATTCATACATGAAAATAAAGATGTGCAATAAAAAAGATATGTGCTTCAATCCTGGACACAAACAAAGCAAAGAATGTGATTTTTTACAGTGGATGGATATTAAAAACATTTACGCGCATGCGCAGTGTATGTTATTGAAAAAAAGAGTGCGCATGAGTGCTAGACAAAAGTGAAAACTCATGGAGGAAATAAATAATTTGTGCATTCTCTATTTTATGGCGTACATAAGACGTATATTGATTGTTAAAATATTTATGACTATTAGCTTTTATTGTTGCATTGTTTAAATATAACGTATATTTACATGTTTTCATGCTTGGAACAATAATAATGTCCGAGTGATTCGAATGTAGCGTTCTTTTTTCCGTATCTCGGACCCATTGAAATACAACCATAAAGTCCGAGTAACTGAGAAATCTGAATGTAGCGTTCGTTTAAGTAAGTTTATTACAGCACAGGTGCTGTCTTGCATTTTGATCACGACACTGATTAACATATTCATTGTTGAGGAATTTCCAGTCGTAAACTAAGTTGACAACTGTCAATACTAAACAAATGCCATATTTCATAATTAGTTTATCATAATCAAATGTTAAACACTTTGTTATCAATCATTGTCGACATTGACGCGAACAAAAACATAATTCACGGTTGAAAATAACTTTAAAAATTATTTTACGATATAAATATGCAACCTCATTGCATGCCTTACCGATACAAAGGTTGGACAACGACATCCGGGTGTGTCTGATAACAATCATGGTCATGGCGCGCGCATGCGCAATGGTTTTTAAAAACTTACCTAATTTGCATATTGATGAAAAGATATTAGTATTAATTTCCTCAAGTCTGCATTCCTATCTACTCTTGTCACTCAGTTTAACAATAAAATTGTCAAATCAAAATTCATTATTGACGCTGACTTAATTTGACGTTTTGAATAATTCATCTGAATCATTGCATGCAGGTTAACAATTTGCACCTCTAAAATTGCCGGTAACGACTGTATACAGAATAATTATCACACTATTAAAAATCTAATAAAGGGCAGTGTAACTAATCAACGTGGTAAGAAAGCCAGTTCTAAGTTTGTTAAACAGTCACATCTAAACCAAAACCAGACCATTGTTTCCTGGTTCAAGAGATTTTATCCTTCTGACTCAGTACAATGTAATGGGGACCAGGAAGTTGAATCAAGAGTGGTTAATCTAAATTGTAGTAACTTTTTCACAATCAAGCTATAGTAAGTCAATATAAACTTTACCAACGAGGAAAGATTGTGTGTCTGACAAAAGTAGGTCAACTAAAGTGTATCTTCAGTTTATGACTTACGGTGATTCCAAATCGTAAATATTTCAAAGTGATAATTTTAGAAGATCGAGACCTGTCCAAAGAATCAAACAAGGCAAGGAAAAGGGTATTTCAGATCTAAAACTTAGTTGATAAAACAACGCCACAAACTATACAAAAACCGATTTTGTTTGCCAGATATGCGGATTTTAATAATGTTAACCTAATTTTTACTGGACGGCTATAAATGAATTGTTACAACAACTGATATTAGGCGTTGTCATAATTATTGCATATTTTGAGTATTTGTCCCAGTTGCCTACTAATATGAGGCATACTATAATTGACGAGTAATTTATCAAAGACAATAATGTGGACATTGTTATCGCGTTAGACAATGAAATTAAATCACGCGGCAAGATTATGTCAACAGATACGTTTCATTGCACTTGATTTGCAAAATGTCGTACATTTGTATGGTGGTTTTAAAACAGGACAATAGCGCTAAGGTTTGTAACACAGATGTATTCCACTTGCACCGGTTTAGAGATACCGGTGAGCATAAACAAATTTTGACGAACATGCCATGCGAAACTTTTCACTGGATAAAATGATCAATTTTTGCGCTAACTTATACAAATGTACGATGAATCGTGGTAAAGATAACGTGATTCATATCAATGGTACCATATGCTAAACTGTTACATCTGTAGCGATTGGTTTCTTTTAAGTTTGTATATTGTCATGACAACGGTATTAACCCGGGTCATCAAGCTACTGATATATATCAGTCTCCCTAGGAAGTCATTTACTCCGCTTCATGCAGCCGGCATTTGGCGCAACGACATTGTAACACCCTAGCAGGTATCCAAATACATCTGGGTGGAGTGAAGCAATCGCTGGTAATTTTAAAGCTTAAGGAAAATAGCAGTGCACCTAACGGGGTTCCAACCCTGGAGCTCTCGATCCTTAAGCGCGCGTCCTACCAATGGACTTATGCTGATTCATATTCAAACTAAACTCAATGCTGTTTGTCAAATGAAAACAGGACACGAAAATTGTTAAACAGTTACGATTGATTAATGTCAGGCATTCGCTATGTACTTTTAGTACTGACGTTGTTATCAAATATGTTAAAAGCGGAATATTTCGGTAAATACCACAGCATTGTTTACATTTTTGTCTTTTTTCCAGGGTAAGACAAACTACAATTAATCGAGTTGAGCTTTTTTCATTTATCACAAAATACGTCATAAACAGAAATAAGAAAGTAAAAATTTATTTTTGTTTCAGTTAGTGCATTTCTACGTCTGTTTACGTTATTATTTCCTGCAAAACTTGCTTCCCTTGTAAAAGCAGTCTACGGGATTAGTTTTTTTTAGAATTTCTAGTACGAACAACCAAACAATTTTGTTTGGCCAATCAAATATTTTACAAACAAGATGTAGTGTTAGCTGCTAAAATGACATGTTCTGGTAACCGCTTTTATATTCTACTTCGCAGACTATAAAAGAACATAATTTACAAGATTTTTTCGCTCAGTATTTTTTACTTCTTTAAGAAAAGTTGTTGCTAACACAAAAAGTTGATTATATATAAAAAAATCATTGCAACGTTACTAACTTTTGTTAAATATTGACCGATCATAAAAGGTTTACTTACAATTTGTCTATTTCGTTGTGTTAATTTGTTTTCCTATTTGTTAATTTTATTATCATAGGCAACATCTTCGTTTTCACCCTTTTAAGTTTTTATTGATTCACAGGAATTCATTTTCATTAGAATTAAGTGTTGATTCTTGATCAAACATTGAGCAAAATTATGTTGGTATTTATAGGGTCAATAGTATGATCCCGATCTGACCTTTCACATTTGCATCTATAAAGATATTAATATTTATTACAATTAAGGGCTGATTCTTTGTCTACCATTGAGCAAAATTAAGTTGGTATTTACAGTGTCAATAGTTTGACCATGATATGACCTTTCACATTTGCATGTTATAATTATTTACACATATCCCGACGAAAATCAGTACTACGCCAACTATACACTTCGTATTCAAAATGAGCAATCGATTAACAGCGATTGTAAATGGAAGACTGTTTATGTGTTAATCGAATAATCATCGCGGACACAGTCTAATAGACACTCATTGTGCATTGTGAATATATTTTTAAAAATAATCTCTGTCAAAAATACATTTGAGCTTTGACGATATACTCCGATATCGGTATCGAGCATCAACACTACATTTGTATTCAATGTTATAAATATTCTTGCATAGAGGTCAGATCGAGGTCAAACATTTTACACTATAACGTTGAGTTGTTTATTCTATTTGATGTAAATTTGTATGTGCGTTTTATTTTTATTATCAATTGCTATTTTGCCAATATATATTGCATATTGCTTTTCCAAATACTATTTATTTTTATTAATCGCTTTTTAAACTCTTGTAAATGTATAATTATGTGTTTTACAAAATCCATGCTATTTAGTATGTGTCAATTTTTTTATTATGAAATACAATTGAAAAATACTTGACTTTAGTTTTGGTTATTACAGTTGCTTTAGTTCAAGTGTGTTCGAAAGGAAAAGATCTAATAATAAAAAAGTCTTGAATACATTCTATTTTACGCCTAACAGTTTGGTTATACTCTTGTCTTTTACGTCATGGTATGGGTGTGCCATGTGGTAACGACGCTGATTGGGTAATTATTGGATAACTAGCTCCGCGTTGGTTCAAACCACATCCACAACCTTGTTGTTTCCTTGAGCAAGAAACTTAATCCTACCATGTCAGATCTTGAGAACGAGGAAACGGACTCGAGAGTGATTGATTTAAATTGTACAAACTTGATTCAAAATAGAGCTAAAGTAAATATGGGACCTTATTCAGTTATTTCCGCTTGTATACTCTTCAAATATGTAGGTCCAATTAGTTGGATTACTAGGATTTTACCCTTACTTTTCAATGTCAATTTGCCAAAATTTTTGTAAATTATTTTATTTGTTAAAAATTCAAGCTAAGTATTTTCAGGGTAAAGAACTATCTAAATTTTATCACTTCTGTTAGTATCTTCATTAACAAGAAAGATATTAGATGACATATTTTATTATCCTTACATAGGAATTCAATGATAAAATCCGAGGATTTTAACTGTAAGGACTTACTTACCAATTGGATTGCTTCATATTTTATCAGGGAAAGATAACTGACTAAAATCCCTAATTAGTGTATACCGGACATTTATTTATTCCATTTATTGACAAGTTAATCTAATAGTCCACCCTTATACAGGATAAATGAACAATTATAAAACATGGAGAGGAGAGGAGAGGATGTGTATAGGCATTATATGCCTGTTATCTAATCCTATTCATTGAATAAAATATGTATTAAAAAAAATAAAGAACTTATAAAACATTTAACCACAAGATACATGAAATCAATCGAGTGTTAAATAAACACATTTCCAATTTTAGATTATAAATCATTTAAATCATTCACTATTCTACGTGCAATTTGGTGAATATTTACTTGACTTCAAGATCGGGTTTCTGCGATCTTTAATAGCACAGATAAATTTGTCAGGGTATACCAAAGTGAATAATCTGAAACACATTTGATTACGATGGGTCCAATTCATGATTGATGTAGTAAATTATCATTGCAAAAATCTCATTAGTTATTCTTTCAACGTGTTCACGTGCAACTCCATAACTCCTTTCGAATGTTACCGAAAGTGTTGTACCGCATTGTAATGAGTTGAAATCGGCTTCAGAATAAATTTTGCAAGACCGTAAAACATAATGACATATAATGTTTAATGCCAAATTTAATCAATCACTTGCATTGATGCCATGACGTATTGGTTGATGATTGAACTATTAGTGTTTGAAATGCCAATCATGATTGCATCCGCGGTGATTATAAGTAAATTTATTTTGACATTCTGCACTTTATGCAAATCTTATTCAGATGTTTTATTACCCAATAGAATTATGAATAGATTTGCTGCACTTTTGCAATTACGTTTGTGTGCTAGATGGAATATCAATTATGAACAATGATATTACTATTCAATTGATACAATCAGATGTTAAGAATGTTCATGATTTGAATAAAAGTTAATCATTTTGGAGTTATTTATTTGATTCATAAACGAAACAATGGAAGGACTTTTTTGACTTATGCAAATCAAACAATGCATTTTTAAATCTAATATTAATGCTTATGCATGTTCATCGAATTCATATTTATCATTTATTGTCATCGGGTTACTGATATTTAGCCATCAATATTCCTGGGTAGTCTTTAACTCTGCCCATCTGCAGCCATGAATTTAGCGCAATGCGAAGGATTTCGTAAAAATTAAAACATCGAAGGTAAACATTTTGCCCAATGTTTTTTTCAGTGCTTCTAATGTGATTCGAGTCTAAACCTCTAAATGACTTTGTCTGAAGTGTTTTGTAACACACAAACAAAATTTGCCTAATAAAATGTACCTATGGTACAAATATGGATAACATTGTACTTGTACATTAAAATCCTGTTCTTAATAAAGAACATACCAATGCATATAACCCGGGTCGGTAGCGCAGATTGTAGCTCGCCGGAATTTGAAATCTCACGTCCCAAGGGGTACGGCTTCGATTCTCACCCGCAGAGGTTATATCCTTCCATTAAAAGTTGGGAAAAAACACGATTTTCCTACATTAATAGAAAAAAGGAGAAGTTTCCATCCTTGAGGAAGGATAGGTGAGTATTGGTTATAGACAAGGGCCCAGGAAAGCTAAGTTAGGTGCTCTAGACGCCGTAAAATGACCAAAATGTATTGAAATGGCGTTAAACACAGTAAAATAAATAATTAATGCATATGGTCACAAAATATCAAGCAACTGACAATGGAATTGTGAACATTGGTCATTTTGAAGTTAACATGAACAAGAAACTATATCCTCTAACAAAGTGCCGGGAATCATTAGCTATACTCGTAAGTGATGCATATTGCATGTATATTGCAATTAATAGAAATAAAAAAAGAACTTAACAAATTGAAAATAACAAAATACCAACTTATACCACAATAACAAAGAACCAGTGTTATATATGAAAATACTTTATTTACATTTGTAATAACATATACAATACACTTCAAAAACATTAACACTTGTGATAAAACTCTTCAGCAAGGGCGACAACACTTGACTATTCATTTAACGTATTGCTTCAAGTAGTTATCTCCCTTATGATTTTATACTATTTATTTTAAACCAACCAAACAACATTCAGCTATACTTAAAGCGTGTTGCTTGAAGTAGAACTCTCCCTTACAACTTTATACGATTTATTCAAATGCAACAACTTAAGCTGAGGATTGTATTCTTTCCTTTGTTTTTAGTTATGAATCAATATCAATATCAATAACTTCAATTATAAAAGCACTATTGCTCTTAGCAAGTGTTCATTCTTAATGATTATATTCCAGTTAGAATTGTAAATGGTATTTATAGTCTTATTGTTGACTTTTATAAATGCATAAATTTGTATAAAATTGATACAAAGGTGATGACTTGAATAATATAATTGACATGTCAATATTGCAAAAATCAATGATGAAACAAAAAAATGATGGAAGACAGTTTGAACAAGAGTTCCTATTTTAATGAGAAATTTGACGTAACAAATACAAATGCTATTTTCTGACTATCAGAAAAGGAATAAAAACATCCTTAAACAAAAAAAGGTGTTTAGAATACGTGTATGTATAAAAGTTACAGTAGTTCGTAAGCTAGCAATTAATGCTTCAAATGAATTAACGAACCAAGTATACACAATGCAAACTTATTATCATATCCACTAATATCTCAATTATTAAATATTTTTTAAATGTACATATATTATATAGATATACTGACTACATTCGGTAAAATTATATATTACCATTAAGTTAACCGAGTAAGCCTAAAAATAAGATCACTTTTAAAAATGGTGTCCGTTTTTTCTCAACTGTCAAAGCTTGAATAATTTTACGGTGGCTGAATGCATTGTTTTTGTTCTGGCGGCCTAATTTTTACTAAAAATATCCTGATTAAAACTTATCTTACGTCATAAGAAGATTTACTCAATCATAATACACACTTTCGGAAACTCATCGGTGTATTACGACAAAAATTTTAACAAACGCAATCACCGTGAAATTATTCATGTTTTGACAGTTGAGAAAAAAGAACAATACACTTATGTTGAACAAAACAAATACATGAAATACATGAATTTAAGAAACTACTGACGTTCGATAGCAAATTATAAGCAATTGTCGACGAAGAATCCCATTTAAACACATTCCTCATTAGAAATGTTGTCGTAAATAACATTAACTTAAAACTATTTTCCACAAAAAGTCGTCAATGAGCGGTTTGTCCCCAATTACATTCGATGTTTTACTTATCATCCCCAACAGAAATAGTTTATATTACGTGATCAAATATTGCAAATTTATTTTATAATGAAAATTTTAATATTCGTGTTATCATGCTTCCATATGAGCATAAACAGAGAACGCACATTTAACAATCAAATACAGGAAAAACATTACAAATTATACCAAATAATACTGAAAATTTTAGTAGGGAACGTATAAAACTGGCCTGCAATATGACTATATATTGAACGATCGTTTCATTTATTAGCTTTTTCATTGATAACTATTGAACATGCACGCAATAAATTTCCGTTTGTCGTCTAAAACTTCGGTTATACGCCGTCGATCATTTGAAATGACCAAGATATTCGTTTTAAACATTTTACACGATTAACAAAGTGAGCGTTGTTTAAGTTCTAAATTTAGATCTACGTAAACTTCAGAATGCGCATTGAGTGCTATGTTAATACTTATTGACAATATGAAAGCACACAACTTAAATATACAAAATACAAACAAACAATATTGCGATAAAAATTAACTTAATTACAAATTTGATCTAATGTATAGAGGCTAGCTATAAATTATTCATCTTCTCATGTAAAGACCAGCTTCACTTTAAACAAATTACAAATTTTGAAAAATTATTTTTGACCACTTGGATAATATGAAATGTGTTATGGACAAGCTTTTTAGTGTTCATTAATCACCAATTTTATTCTTATCACGGTTTTAAAAGTTTAAGGAGGCCCATGCCAAAAATCTAGCACCGTTTTAAAAATATAATGTAAATACATCACTAACACGTTTATAGTGATTATTCATTAACAGTTTTTCGTTAGCAAGACGTTTGATTCAATATTTTAGCACTGTTTCAAAGGTTGTTGTGGCACATGCATAAAACATAGCACCGTTTATATATATATATATATATACATACTATGTGCAAGTGTATTTAGTTTATATTGTAAAAATCACAGCACTTAAAATATATAGAAATTATGTTCAAATTCAATGTCAAGATAAAAAAGTCACTTAAATGCGTATCTCGGAATGGCAGCACAACGAAAATGTCGGAATAATCCCAAAGTTACATATCACTAAAACCATAGTCGAAATTTCATCAGTCTTCGCTCTTATTAAAAATTGGTGGACATCCCTCTATCAGTGCGATTTGTACGCGAAACAGGTTTTCCGCGATGAAAGTCAGTATCAATTATATATCCGTTGCTATGGTATCCATTTCCCTGAAATAAAAAAGTTGCAACGATGAAAAGTGTTTTTCACATGATATGAACGGTATTTTTTCCACAACAGAAAGTATCTAAAATAGATATCTTCATTCGAGTATGGTGATTGATAAACAAGAATCTAAGAACTGGTCGAGTAGAAGTAGATCTTCCTCGGTAACCCAGGGTATTACGTCAACGACAGTATTCATAATGCACGAGTACCGTGGATTTCCGACGATGGAAGTAAATTTGCCTGGTGACGATTATAGTTAGAATCTAAAAAAATATCATACGTCTGTAATAAGTGAATTGAAATTGAAAAAACC
Source organism: Mactra quadrangularis (assembly GCA_025267735.1). Taxonomy (NCBI): domain Eukaryota; kingdom Metazoa; phylum Mollusca; class Bivalvia; order Venerida; family Mactridae; genus Mactra; species Mactra quadrangularis. Next base: position 17,746,662 of record CM046295.1, on the reverse strand, counting down.
AAATAACTGCCCGGCTAGCTCAGTTAGTAGCACGCAAGTCTACAGATCGGGGAGTCGTGGGGTTCGATTCCCGGGCGGGGCAGATTTTCGTGGATCGTGGACATGAAGCTATTTCTACGACCATTCTACCTCCCACAGATGATTTTTAATTATGTAAGACAGTTTTCATTTACTGGCGAAAGTTTGCTCCTAGTAGTTGGTTAACAGCTAAATCCAGAGATTTAGCCTTTCCAGGAGGAGTGAGATGGTGGACTGACCGCCATGATATAACCTATACAATATGTTGCCACGGCGATAAACTCAACAAACAAACGAAAAACCAAGTCTTACCACTCCACTATCCTTGGAATCATATGATGCGTCTCGATGTTTATAATCAGGCTTTGGTGACCTTGGAGCGTCATAATCAGGAACTGGTGATCTTCTGCCTTGATTAGGGTTATCTCGGTTGTCATGGTGACTTCTTGGACGATTTAAGGCTGGGGGTGGACTGTAGACATTATAGGAAAATGGCTGGCTACTATCTACATATCGATTACCGGCGACGTCAGGTAGTGAGTTATGATAGCTTGGTCTAGTCATTGGAGAAGGTCTATCAACGTTTAGTCCACGGTGTTCGTAGGAACGGCTTGTTCCGTTTGGAATGTGTCCATTCCTGGTGAAACCATTTGACATTCTGTAAGATAGTGAAACTCAAATCAATACAGAATTTAACGGGTAAGTTTCAAAAGTTGCTAAAATAGGAGAAAGAAAACTGTCGGCAACGGTAAACATACATAGACCGTCCACACAGCTAAAAGTAAAGAGTAATATGTTTTGGATTTTAAACTTTTGAAATACTTTTATTTGCCCGCCACAAACAAATAATGGAATTAAAAATGCGAATGGTTTCCGTCTTGGAATATGCAGTTTTCCAATTTCCACTTGTGATTTACAAAATTTGTGGTTATAATGAAGTTGTTGAATTAGCAATTAAGAAAATTGTAGGCATGAGATTGTCATTCTTGTATATAAGACGCTAATGTCCCCATTATAGAATCTACAATAGTCTTAGATGATTTTTATGACTTCGTAATTTAAACATATAAACAGTTAGATGCGAAAACTTCTAGTTCCCTACTCACGCAGACCCACATGGGGTAAAAAATCAAGGAAATACCTTTGACTGCTGATAGAACCATTCCTATGATTCGGCATATACTGTTCTGTTAAGTATTCATTATCAAAACCACCAAATCTACTGTTTTCTAAATGACCCATAGATATCTTCTCGGCTTCTTTGATCTTTGCTGCACGCCATCTGAAACATCAAGTATTGTTTAAGAATTCCTTCTTCAAAGTCAAAATTGTAACGTAGACATTATCACAGTTATTTATCTAATTTTATAAATTACCCTTCAGTCTATACAACGCTCTTATTTGGTTGAGTCTGAAATGCATGCGATTGCAAACTTTGGTAAAGTCTTCCAGGAGTGACCAACATACTTTCATCGAGCTTGATGATGAACGGTCATTCTCAATAGATAGGTCCATCGGACAAAACAATACATAACTCAATGTTAGTAAGTAAGAAAATACTTTTAAGTATTTCGTCCATTGCCTAATAGATGTCCAATGTTTGTGCATAAAAATGACAAAAATCGGACTATTAATAAAATCGTAACCACCATTTTAGACCCTTATTTTAAATTTCCGTTACTGTCGCCAGTCCACCCTTGTGTTGTTTGCAATAAAATTGTAGAGAACACGGTCACTGAAAGAGTTAAATTTGCATGCATATACAGTGGTAATCGATTGAAATTTGTGTTTAAAAGGCTCCATAAAACAGTAAGTCAGACATTTTTTAAATATCTTATGCAGAGTGCATGTCGCTAGAATTTATACTTTTCATAAAATTTCCGATACCGTATCTACTACAGCTTGATTGGAAGGCAAAATATCAACACAGAATAAAAAGGAACGTGTAAAAGTTATCTTAGTTCCATTGATTCTTAAACAATTTGACAAAAACCTGTGGTATGTATGAAATAAAAAAAAACAGTTGAATGACAAAAGTGAAAGGGGTCAATAAAAAGTAAATAAGCAAAATTTCCGTTACCGGTATTATTGAAAATACCAGTCACATCGAAACGGTATAATGGCGATTGATACATCAATTGACTATAACTGTTTATAGATGATCGAATAATTCATCGTTTATAACACGGTAGAGCTCAAACGACGTAAATTCAATACGAATTTAAAATTTCCGTTATTTAAATTTCCGTTACCACGTTTGGTGTATAAATCATATTTCTTTTCGCAGGGACGCAGCACCAATCAGTACATCATATATTTACGTCATTTATGACTTCAAAATGCCTCGTGGTTAAATAATACATCATAAAGTGTGTAAAATGGTGGAGAAATAGCTTAATTATGAAGACTTTTTTCAAGTCTACTGTACTTTTACTAATTGCGATGTTAGTTATATGTTTGGCTGAAAATAGTGTACTTATTATAAATTATTACCTACGAGCAGACACATGTCTTTAAATTGAAATATTGATTAACGCCAAGAAATGATAAAAATACGACTTTCAGAGATTATAAGTTTAAAAAATTTCCGTTACTATGTGGTAACGGATATTTATCTTTTTTTGTAAGTAATAAAACAGCGTGGTAATTAAGTTTGAAAATGGATTCAAGTCAATACTATTTTTACCAAAGGTTAATAACAGACTCGTAGAAGTCTGAAACAAGTTCACCAAATACCATTAGACAATAGCTTATGGCAGAATTTTTACGTTTTAGCTCATCGGAGCACGAACTGTTATAGGTTAGCTATTCTGATCGGTGTGTGTCCGTCGTCCGTCAACAATTTCTTAAAAATTACAATAAAAATATGTAATGTAATGTAAAAAATAGAATTGCCAAATATTTAAAGCTGATAGTTACCAACTTCTGCGCAAAGCAACTCATAAAGGTCATCGACAAAGATTTTGCCACTGGGGTCAATATTGACGCCTCCCCAGGGGTCATCAGATTAAATATTGGCCCTACCCAGAGGTAACAAGGATAAACATGAAGTTATGTAAAGAAATATTTAGAATAATTTCTTTAACTGTATGGCCTAGTGCTTTATTTTTTTGCATTGTGAACTCAAAGTCACAATTTTTTACAGCTAAATATGAATGTGTTAAAAGATTGCGAGTCAGATGCCTTTAGAATCTGGTGCTCTGGTGAGCGATCCAGGCACCGTAGAACCCCCTCTATACCCTTTTTATATTTCAATATAAATATACAAATATGTAAAAAAAACATCAGCTTATTGAATTAAAATAAACGTCATTTTGGTTAAATATTGTTTCAGAGATCAAACAATATCAGGAGGCAGAAATCTTCGTGAACAAAATTTCCGTTACTATGTTGTTGTTTTTTGCGGATAAGCGCTTTTTACTGAGTTATAATCTTCCCTATGCTTAATTAAAGTCTTAATTTCTAATGTTTCAACTGAACGTCGTCATCTGTTCATCAAACTCATTACAGTTTTCAAATTTATTACTTGTTTGTTATATTAGTAATAAAGCAGTTTTCCTATGTAGAACAAATGATATGAAAAAGATAACGCTTTATTCATGTTAGCTGCGTGACTAAGCAATAAAATGCAACTTAAAAGTAACACATTTGTTGGTTCAATTTATGTCTTGAAGGATTTGACGCTATTTTAAACCTACATAATCAGTCTAAAATTTCCGTTACCGTTGCACTTGTTCATTTTACATGTACATGCCGTCTAAGTATGCAGCTTAACACAGGTAATATGAACATTTTTTGTATTGACAATGATCAAAGTCAAGTATAAGAAACAGCAGGTTATCATTACGACACCCACAAATAATAGGAAACAAATGGATTGTCAACAATTATTACACTGTTGATTTCATCATTAGTATTGAAAAGTGTTCCCAAAGTTTAGTGTAGAGTTATGGCTTAACAAATAAGCCTTTCAAGTCGTATTTTTGATTTCTAGACAGAGATATGTATACTTGTTGAAAACCAAATCAGTTATTTGGTACAAAAGTACATATTTGTGAATACACATTTATTGTGTTCAATGAGGGTGCAGCATCAGATATCAAAAACGAATAGTCAAATTTTTACACCTTATCCTCTTCATATGGTCATAGCACTGGAAATAAGATAGTTATGCATCCAGAAACTTAGATTAACATCCCTGATACATGCATAATAACGAACAAAACATTTGCAACTGATTTGTTTGAAGTTGATTTTTCACATTTTCACAAACCCAGATGGACCTATCTAATGAGAATAACCGTGAAATATAGTCTACGAATTTAGACCGGGCCTTCGCTGTATCAACACGTTAAAGTCTTTACGTTCTTAATAATTATCCATATTAACTCTACCACACACGATTTATACAAAATAAATATATATATACACCACTTATCACTGACGGTAGAAATGCTTTGATTGCCAAAAGTGTCAAATAAAGAACTATGTGAAAATAATAATTTGACAAAAATATCATCTTTCCTCCATAGAGAAGGTTTATAGAGAGAAGGCGGTCTTGTTAGAGAAACGTTGAATGCCGGTTATAGGAAGGGAACATAAAAGCTAGGGATGGTGTGCTGGCCGCCATAATATAACCTAAAATATATTGACATTGCATTTAACCAAGTATAAAAAACTGTTGGACACATAATTAACATAACGCCCGACCTCCCATTTCTAAATATCTATAATCCATTATGCAATGGAAGATTAGAGTATACCTAGACTTTGGGTACAAAGGATTACTACTTTTTGTTAAAAAAACTAGTCACTTGTCTAAAGGTGTGGTTATAATAGTCTCAAGGTTATGTCCTTTAATTATATCATTGTTGAAAAGACCAAAGAAACAAATACCTGCATACAACTATCATAACAATCACAAGTATCACAACTAAACCTCCAAGTGAACTTCCAGTAGCTATCAGTATTGTCTTATCATCTGTAAAGGAGATACGCAACTGACATGAATTTAAGAACTTCAGATCTAATGCAGGGAAAAATAACGTCAGAAGTCTGCTTTTAATGTTTTAATGGAGACCACAGGTAGCTCTATTTGATATTTATTATAAAATGTATTCGATTGAAAATTGAAGTTAATTATCCATTTTTTACTACTGCGTTAATTCATATTTTGGTATAGGAGTAGTTTAACATACTATGCAGTAATTAATTGTATTGTTTAGTTTTATTTTATATACTGAATTAATCCTTAATAAATCCTATAACAGAAAGTCAACAACTTTTAAGCAAACGTAGCAAAATTCATACTAAAAGTATAAACAAATAAAATTTTATCTACAGATCAAAAACGATAATTAAATTGTTGTAAATGTCAGACAGTTTTGTGATGGTGTTGGGAAATAATAGTTTTGGCTAAGTATAGGGATACATAATACTAAATATAAAAGACTTTCAAACTTACCACTGCTTGCGTTGTTTTTATCAACTGTTTCGATTTCAGTTTCACAATATATTCCTGTACTTCCTTTTGCACATCTAAAATAGACAATAAATACAATGTTTTACGTCGAAAACTGAAATGAAAACAAATACTTTAAAATTGTTTGAACTAATAGCTTCTTAAAAATTAAATATTTAATCAAAGGCGATAAGAGTAAATGAACATACCCGCATTTGTATCCATCCTCGTTATCAAATCTTGTACAAATTGATGATTTATAACATTTCGATTCTGTACATGGATCTGCAATAGTTGATATACATATATATTTTTGTTTTCTCACATAAGAGCAAACTAAATCAAAGTCGGTTCTGGCGTACTATTTTTTGATTGCCTGAGTGAGCTATATATATTTCAAGGAGTTACGTAATGAGAAGGAATATGTCATATGTTGAATTATTAATGCGTTCAAAAAAGTAATAAATAATGTTATTGTTTTTCCTATATTTTTTTCTGTTTCTTGTTTTTATTACCATTTCTGGATCTTATAAGCTGAATAAATTTTTTTCACGACGTTTTGTTCAATGATTTTAATCAACAATTATACGGCAAAAGAATTTTGCTTTTTTAATAAGCCGTGTCTTTTTTACGGACTAAATGGCTGCAGTCTCGATTACAATTTATGTCGATGTTGGGCGCCGTAAAACCAACACAAACAAACAATTGATGTTAAAGTTGTTTTTATTTAAATACCGTTAACCTCAAAACAACATCTGTACAGTTGACCAGCTATGTCAGATTTTATTTTTGTTTTATTACATATTAAGTGTTAATAGCAAATTATATTATATTAAACACAAGTTTTAATTAAGTTATACTGTCTCAAGTTATGTCGGCTTCATTTAACGTAAAGCAATGTAAAGTTATAGAGTTTAATCTCAGATACTAACTCTTCGGTTCTTAAAAAGTTCACCGAAATGTTTATACTATCAAAAGTTATTACCGCGAAAACATGTGTAGCATTTTCTTTACAGAGAATAGCAACTTTACACTAAATGCTTAAAATACTACAACAATTTATTGATTTGCGATGTCAAATCATGGACAAACCATGTATACATCCATCGGTCGAGTTGGGTAATGTTTTAGATGTCAACATCCTATTAAACGTTATATCATGCAGTTATTTATCTGTCAGAGTTGTCATACACGAACGAAAGCATGGAGATAGTATGTAGTTACAAACCTTTATTGAAATAATTGTTTAGAGACAGTCAAAAGAAGTACTTAATATCGGAATTTAGTGTACAATTGTACAAGTATGTGTTTAAGTATTCATAGTACAATCTCAGCATAGCTGCATCTGCAGAACAAATCCTCTGATAATTCTTAGGCGTAACCTTAAAATTTCCTCTGCAGAGCTACAACCTCTGAACAACATCGTACTTTAATCCCTCCGAATGAAATGTTGTTTTAAACGTTGTACTGTATAAACTATTAAAACACAATAACTGACTTACCAAAGCAAGAGTTTTCATCATTACTACTGATTCTTTTGAAGCCTTTTTTACAATCACAGCTAAAATAAGTGCTGTTGTAGTTACATAGAGTGCTGTTAGTATCACATTTCGTACACATATCTTTTCGTGGAATGCTTTCAGGTTGAGCCTCAAGTGTAGTAATATAATTTGGTATTTTGAACGAATTTTTTGTATCATTAAATACAGTTTTCAGTTGATCTGTTGATTTATTCTGCGCTGTATGTACAATATATTTAACCCCTACTTTACTGCCAATCGCTCTTCTTCGCCTGCAATTTATGCAAAACAAAATATTTTCAAGGATATCTTTTATAACATTTGCATTTTCACTTCTGATGATGATATAATTAAAAAAAAACTTGTCGTTATGTAGCCAATAGAGAAGACTGTGACCTGAAAATGAGTACATATTCATAGGTTCAATTTTGCACTGTGTACGTATTATGCATATTTATGCCTATATGGTCCATGTGCTCATGTTATCAATGAAGTTCTACGTATGAAAGTTTTAAACGTATGCTTAATATTTCAAAAAGGTATTGATTAATAAACAAACAAATTTTTCATTAAGAATACTAGATAAAAAGTACATTGCAGTGCAACCTCTCTAGAACAACAACTACAGGGAGAATCTGTGGTCAAAGGTTGTTGCACAGCAAAGGATGAATTCACTTAAAATAAACTGTTAGGAAAATATCAAAGCTGTTGTGCCTAGCATTTGTTCTGCACATGTCAGACTGTATCTTGAAAAAGATTACCTTGCACTGTTGTCAATTATAATGTCGAAGATCTCAATCCACAAATCATTATCGTTCAACGAAATTCTGTATTGATCTTCCAACTAAAACATAAAATGTGACTAATATATAGAGTGCCGTCCACAATTACCTTTCAATGCTGGTTTTTTTTTCATTATTGCATTTTAATTCAGATGATATTATGCATTGGCAAAATTGTAATAGATTTTAACATGCAAAAGAATAATGATGATAATCTATACACTTATAATTATTATAATCTCGAAAATCATTGTATCGCTTACGTTTCAATATCTGCATTACAAAAAATTAAAATGTGTATAAATAATATTTTTAACTGTTTTGATGGTTTTGTTTCAGTCAAAACTGATCTTCAAAGCGCTCGTTTGTAAATTGTTTTCTAAACTACATGTATATGATTGATATCTAGTGAACGGACGCTCTAAATAGTTTCGAAGAAATGAATATACCTGTGTTTGTAATGATAACTTGATGACAGATTTATTTAGATCTGGTCCAGAGATGGTAAGGCTAAGTGAAAATGGATATGTATAAACATCACCTGAAATAAAAAACACATCGAGTTAAAATGGAAACACATTCACCCTTATACATAAAGAAGACCAATTATAATGTCATACATACAACATTTAAAATTATATATATGTATCACATATTGTTATATATATAACTTGCGAATGTTAATAAAAGTTCTGTTCTTGTCAAAATTATGCAATTGGTATTAATTAATCCGATGCAAATCGAGTTTCAAACGATAATTAAACAGCTTTTTCTAAAGCACATAGTTAAAAAAAATAGGTTGTTACATTTAATTGATAAGCAATGAGTCTGAAAAATTGTTACCTTGTACCATGTAAAAATAAAAGAAAAATTAATTATTACCTTTACAAGTAAAATTGTCTTTAGAGTTTTCGAAAAGTTTATATCCGGGTTTGCAGTCACATGACCAACTACCAGGAGTGTTGTTACAAATAGCAGAACCACCACTGCATTGAAACCTGTTGTCATCACATTCATCGATATCTGAAATTAAAAAATCAACAATACATGTATTTAGAACTGATTGAGATTTTTAAAAAGTACTGACTGCATATGCACGTGTATCACCAAGCTAATAAACAATATTATAAGTATTTATTTCAATTTTCATTCAGACTAACATGTTTTAAACGAACGTTCATTATTTAACATTAGTTGACTCTTTCTTTGTGTCGTATGGGAGCGTGCAGAACTCTGAATCCAGACATGTGTGGACAGATACAAAACATTCATGAAATGAACTGGTAACACACAGTAACTATAACACAAATTCAAACTTTTTCATATAAAGTTGGTGACTGTCTGATTTGCCATGAATATATTGGAACGGTAGTTGCGTAATAATAGGTTTTAAGTTGACTCGGAAAACGTAATAAAACGTCTAATCAGTATTGAAAACAACTATATAAATGACTAACAAGTTAAGTAGACTTATACATACATATCTAGGGTAAAACTAGACTAGAACTATATACTGCACATTTTTATAACAACCCCTCCCCCCCCCCAAAAAAAAATGTCAACCAACCTTCACAAATTTTGGTTGATGCATTAAGTTTCTTAGCTTCTAACCCATCTCCACACGTACACATCCAGTCACCAGGTAGATTTTCACAATGCAGTGACCTTATACAAGCATTATCTGCTTTACATTCATTTATATCTGGAAGGATTAATAAGATATCAGACAATGTTGACAACTACAAATGTAATATCTAAATGATATTAAGGCTCAAACTGGACTTAGTATACTCTTTGTGCCAAAGAATGGTAAATTAACACTGTTTTCCCTAACTTAGAATTAAAGAAACATAAAACTGAGAAATGAATTGCTTTGAGACTGTTTCTTTCTTAACAAAAACAAGATATCAATTCATGAAGAAACCGTCTGCTTAAAATCTGTCAGCATTGCTTTTGACATGTGTTATTTGATATATTTGTATGTGTTCTTGTTTCAAGGTGTGTTCTTTCAAAGTATCAGAACTACCTTGACAGCCGTACTTATCGTCATGGGAATTATTAACAAGATTGTATCCATGTTCACAGCTACAAGAGTAATTTCCAAGATGGTTATGACAGGTTGACCCAATTACACAGGGTTTCCTTTCAACACATTCATCAATATCTGTTTTCGAAACAAATATTCATATACTTAGTTGAATTACAAAAATTTCAATCCGATACTCTTGATCAAAATACCTATTTCTATTAGATGTTATATATACGAGTGTTAACAGAAGAAAATTCATACGTTTGGTATTCATCTTATTCACATGATGTCTACACATTTATATATAGAATATATTTTAGAAAAAAGGAAAATGCCAGTACTATGTAAAACAAGTAGTATTTCTAAGGCAATATAGCTTGTTTCAAGTTTACATAACTTTAGATTTTGGTAGGAGTACGAACAAGTAAATATCAACTTACCTTCGCACGTTTTTGTGTGTGTTTCATTAATTGCTAGTTTAAAACCTGAGGCGCAATTACATTGCCAACTACCTATTGTATTGTTACACTTGGCGGAAGTATTCGTAGGACCATCGCATGTATACTGGTTATCATCGCATTCATTTATATCTAATGACAAAAACAATTATAAAACATGAATTTTTGAATTTTAGTGCTGGATGTATCAACGAATATGCGATTGTTTGTATTCGATAACGTCTGATTTTAGCCACTTACACGCGTGTTTCATTTGACCTCCACGTGTAATATGCAAATGAAGCATTGTTTATATTATCAAGATACAAGTAATGGCAGATCATTATGCGTCCAAACACCATCAATGACTGACTTGAGAACCAGTGCTTAGAGGTAGAATGGCATTAGAAAAATGTAAAACAAGTAGTATTTTTAAGGCAATATAGCTTGTTTCAAGTTTATATAACTTTAGAATTTTGGTAGGAGTACAATCAAGTAAATATCTACATACCTTCGCACGTTTATAAAGTCGCGTAACAACAGTTATTTTATTTCATTTATGAAGATTATATGGACATCGAGTGCCAGTTTAATACTGTTTGCCAATACGAGCCGCAGGGATGCATACATATCTATAATACTCTTCATAAATAAAATAAATGTTGTTACGCGACTTTAATTTGTTCAGCAGTAATTTTAGAGTAATCATAGCTTGTAGAGTTACAAACTACTAATCGCTCGGTCGTGGGTTCGAATCCAGATCATTTTATATTCACCTCTTTCATGCATTTGTCAAGTTTGTTCGAAAAGTTATCTCAACATCCATTTTTGAATACATTTGTATCCAGCGTGTGTGCGTATTACATTGTAAGTGATGGTTTCCAAAGCTAAGGGGGTTATCCAGGGACACTGAGTAGGATTACTAACTGATTCAATGTTACTGGTTACTAACGGCCTAAAGCAATCTAAGACATGCTTTTTTTTCTTTTCAGAATACCATATCCATACGGTCGATCTTATGTAACAAAATACATCATTCAATACGCTCTCAAAATGAATGCAAGTGATTTAAAACTTATAAAAAAATTCTACAGAAAAAACACATGCCCAGACGGGTGTCAATACGACACGATAGGGAAAAATAATGTCATGTTTTGGGGTACCAATATACGACAATTCAGAGATTTGTGATACGCCTAGAAATGTTTGAAATGAGACGGTTTCCACTTGCGTTAGTAATGAAGGACAACTAGATTGTGAATGTAAAATTGGATATATGAAAACTTCAAACAACAGCTTTCAGTGTGAAGGTATGTGAATTTCCTCTTGTTTATCACTTCTGATCCTCATTTGATGTTGTTCATTTCAAACCACCATTAACATGTCAGTACAGGATTATTTAAATGCAGGAATTTGTAACCAACTCATATTAGTTTTAAGAGGAAAGTTACAAATGAAGAAACACCGTGGTTTTTACAAAATCATGCAATAATGTGACGATTTTTTGTTCCAAAATGCTTTAGGGGGGGGGTAAGTGTCCTTATAATGGAACTTCACTGCATTTATTTAGACTTGATTGTTAAACGAGTGTTCATATGTTAGTCATCGTGTTTTGTGTATGATTAATATTTATTGCCTTAAAGATGTATTTATGTGCGTAATGTAACATCAGTCAATGTTGGTGCACAAGTTTATACTACACTCTGCAATGTCATAATTAAGTATTTAGACAAGCAAGTGGTTACCAAAGTATGTGGAATACAGTTTATCCCACATTGGAACCAAAAGTGAATCCTGACGAGGAATTGATTTAAGGTTTGTTTTCTATAAATATACAAAAGTTCATAAATTGTATAAACCGCATTAAAATTATAGGCTAAAATATGCAGATGTTCATTTTTGCCTTAATATTCACTAGTCGCCCTTTTTTTCCAACGTGTATGTGTGTTTTATAGTATAAGACTAACCTTCACATCCATATGTCCCATTAGGATGATTAATAAGATTATACCCCCGCTCACAGCTACAAGAGTAATTGCCAGGATGGTTATGACAGGTTGACCCATTTACACAAGGTATCTGTTCAGCACATTCATCAACATCTGTTATAAGATAAACATTCGTAGTAATATAATTAGTTGAATTACAAAAAGTTCACTCCGATACTCTAAATCAAAAGACCTTCTTCTTTGTAAAGAAAACGTCAACTTCTCATGAATATTAAAAATATGGCAGCCCTTTTTTGAGTATATATTGAACAGCCCTCGTAGGTGATTATTTTTACGAGTGTTAACAGAAGAAATTTTATACGTATAGTTTTCATCTTATTCACATGACGTCTATATACTTATATAAAAAGATATTTTAGATAAAAGGAAAATGCCAGTACTATGTTATACAAGTAGTATATTTTAAGGAAATATAGCTTGTTTCAAGTGTACATAAATTTTGGTTATTTTGGTAGGAGTACGAACAAGTAAATATCAACTTACCTTCGCACGTTTTTGTGTGTGTTCCATTTATTGCTGTTTTAAAACCTGAGGCGCAATTACATTGCCAACTACCTATTGTATTGTTACACTTGGCGGAAGTATTCGTAGGACCATTGCATGTATACTGGTTATCATCGCATTCATTTATATCTAATGACAAAAACAATTATAAAACATGAATTTTTTAATTTTAGTGCTGGATGTATCAACGAATATGCGATAGTTTGTATTCGATAACGTCTGATTTTAGCCACTTACACGCGTGTTTCATTTGACCTCCACGTGTAATATGCAAATGAAGCATTGTTTATATTATCAAGATACAAGTAATGGCAGATCATTATGCGTCCAAACACCATCAATGACTGACTTGAGAACCAGTGCTTAGAGGGAGAATGGCATTAGAAATTATTTCATGAACTAAATAAAGAGCTGTCAGAGGAGATAGCATGGTTGACTTAGAAAGTATTTTCAAAGGAGATGTGGATGATGATAAGGAACATAAATATTTTAGAATTTGAAAATATGAACCTTAACAAATTTAAAGTAAATAAATAAATAAAAAATAAAGAAATTTTATGTTCATGGAGGAATAACTATGACAAAAATGTATTTGGAGTTATGATTCTGGTCACAGGAGATGTGGTTGATAATAAGTAACATATATTTAAAGTTTGAAGTTAATATCTTAAGAAATAAATCAGTTGCAGTAAAAACAAATATTTTTTAAAATAGATTTCTAAGTTCAAGGGGAGAAATATCGAAAAAAATGTATTTGGAGTTATGAACCTTGTCACATGAGATGTGGTTGGTAATAAGTAACAAACATTTAAAGTTTGAAGTCAATATCACAATTACTTAAACTGTTGCAGTAAAAAACAAACATTTCTTAAAGAAAACTCTAAGTTCAAGGGGGATACTTCTGAAAAAATATATTTGGAATTACTAACCTTGTCACACGAAATGTGATTGATAATAAGGAACATATATTTCAAGTTTGAAGTTAATATCTTAAGAAATAACAAAAGTATTTTACTGCACAAAAAGTTTAATCTGTGCACAAAAACTTTAATCAGTTCAAGAGGAGATAATTCTGAAAAAATGTGTTTGGAGTTATGAACCTTGTCACATGAGATGTGGTTGATAGTAAGCAATATAAATTTAAGGTTTGAAGTTAATTTCTTAAGAAATAACAAAAATAGAAGGAAGTTTTTTACTGCACCAAAACTTTAATCTCTGCATAAAAAACTTTAATTAGAAATTTCGACGCGGACGCCGACGCCGGGGCGAGTTGGACAGCTCTACATTACAACTTAAAGTCCAGCTAAAAAAGTATGCCCAATCCGGGCATTGAACTAACGACATTCTGATCAATGTATATCAGCAGAATGGTGGAAAACAAATGAGTTCATAGATATTTGTCAAAACCATAATATATGAAATTCGATCAATTTAGCGACGGAACCACATTTTTTCTTTAAGTAGACCAATTAAAATGTCATGCATTCAGCAGTTATTCAGCGTGTATTATTAATCTGATACAAATCGAGTTTCTTACGAGGTTTACAGCTTTTCCTAAAGCAAATTGTTATGAAGCCAAGAAGTGGCTGTTAGATTTAATTGATATGCAATTGGTTTGTAAAACTGTAAAGCTTGTACCATGTAAAAATGACAAAATAAATCAATTATTACCTTTACAGGTAAAGTTGTCTTCAGAGTTTTCGAAAAATTTATATCCGGGGTTGCAGTCACATGACCAACTGCCAGGAATGTTGTTACAAATACCAGAACCACTGCATTGAAATCTGTTGTCATGGCATTCATCGATATCTGGAATAAAAACATCAACATTATTAGGAACTGATTCACTTGTATGTATCTTTGCTGTTTTCCAAGTTAATGGTTATTCTCATTACGACTTCACTGGACGTAATTCCAATACACAAGTTAAGCATGTCTACTGCCACATGTTCAACTGATTTTCCCCCGACAACTTTGTGCGATAGCCCATTACATAATATATGCAAATTATTTTACGGCGTGTTTTCCCGCACAGAATTAATTTACACCACCTGTGTGGAGTAAAACAACTAAACGTAAGGGTTTTGCTTAATACCCCTGTTACACCAAACTCGTTCTCACTACGTTGTGTAAAAATTTGACCAAACGAGTTCCAACTGTATGCAAACGGACTGGACTTTTTTAAGAAGAAATCATAATCATACATTTTTACATACAAAAACAAAAGAATAAAAGTAAAAAAGAATATCAAACATTTATTATTACATTATTCAATTGTTAATATATATATATATATATGTATATATAATATATATATATATATATAGTATTTCATGTACAATGCACTAATCTAAAGAATATTGTGTTTATAAATATAATGCACCATGTATACCTGGCAATACTTCATAACGTCTTAGCTTACTTATATGATTTTTGAAAATTTTCTTCTTATAGAATATAAGAATGTTTTTAAAGAGGAGTAGAGATGATTTTTTTGAATTCATAAAAAACAGTAGAAAAAACAGATAGTTGTTGGTTTTAAAAACCAGATAGATGAGAGAGAGAGGGGGGGAGTTTTGTTAACATATATATACAAGAAATTTTACTGGAGGTTGGTATGCTTTCCCTACTTAAGTCGAATATGATTTTGATTGCGGATTTTAAGTACAGTTTATAAAATCAAGTTAAAGAAAATAATTTAACGATATTGACCCTTTTTAAAACGGACTGGACTTAGTAGCAACTTTCTACGGTCTGCGTACGGACGTTATGGACGAGCTCGGACGGGTTTGAACGGGAATGGGGTTTCAGAACTTAAAACTTTTTCACGACTCAAAAAGATGTGAACTCGACACAAACGGACTTCAAACGGGATAAAAACGAATTGCACATATCGGGAACTGGTTTTGAACGAACTATAATCGTAATAGCTGACATAGTCCGACTTACACGGTACGTTCTTGTTCGTTCACGATCAGTTTCGTAATATTTTAGGACGGGATCGAATGTTCTGGGAACTAGTTTGGTGTAACGGGGCCTTAAGGAAATTCACGAGTGAGATATGCATACGTTCATGGAGTTTAGTCATGAAGTATTCTCCTTGTTAATTTCCGCATTCCTCGTGATATAAATGACAATAGTAGAAATAACACCGCAAAATTATTCTTATAAACAAATCTTTATTATAAAGCAAGAAAAATATGTAAGAAACGAATTGTTCATAAATTTTAGAATCAAATAAGTATTCTCTTAACTCGTTGTTTTGTTTCTTTAGGATTTGAAATGAAAAATTATTATTCCTGCACCAAAAACGACGAATAAATTGTGAACACTCGATTAGCAATTGAGTCTATATAAAAAAAGCGAAATCCCATTATAAGGACACTCAAAACCGTTTTTCCCAAAACGAAGCATTTTGGAACAAAAAATCGTCAAAATATCGCATGATTTTGAGAAAAAAAAACATGGTGTTTCTTCACTTGTAACTTTTCTCTTTAAACTAATAGGAATGTGTTACAAATTGCTGCATTTAAATATACCTCAACCGACACGTTAATGGTGATTTGAATTCAACAACATCAAATACGGGTCAAAAGTGATAAAAAGGAGATTCTCATACCTTCACACTGAAAGCTGTTGTTTGTAGTTTTCATATATCCATTTTTACATTCACAATCAAGTTGTCCTTCATTACTAACGCAAGTGGAAACCGCCTCATTACAAACATTTCTAGGCGTATCACAAATCTCTGAATTGTTGTATATTGTTATACCCCCAAACACGACATTATTTTTCCCTATCGTGTCGGGTAGACATGTTAGAGGGCAAGTGTTATTTCTGTAGAAATTTTCTATAAGTTGTAAATCACTCGCATTCATTTTTACAGCGTATTGAATGATGTATTTTGTTACATAACGTCGACCGTCCACACCAGGTAATCTAAAAAGAAGAATTTATGTTTTAAATATGTTTTAGGCCGTTAGTAACCAGTAACATTGAGTCAGTTAGTAATCCGAATCAGTGACCCTGGATAACTCCCTTTGGAAACCACCACTTAATAAGCACACACTTGTACAAGTGGATAAAAATTGTCATACTGGATACTGGTGTATTAAAAAATGGCTATAGAAATAACTTTTCGACCGAACTTAAAAATGTATGAAAGTGATTAATATATATAGATCTGGTTTCGAACCCACGACCGAACGATTAGCTCTACGGGCTAAGATGACTCTTAAATAGTGCAAAAAGGCTTTTTTAAATAACTGCTAAACAAATGAAAATAGCGTAACAACAGTTGTTTTATTTATTCGTTTATGAAGAGTCTAATAAATATGTTTGCATCCTTGCAACTCGTATTGTCGAACAGTATTAAACTGACACTCGATTTCCGAATGAAATCAAAAGAAGTTCATCTGCATCCGGCACTAACATAAAATGACGTTTTTCTTGCTTTTAATAATTTGCACGATAATGAAAGTGAGTGATGTTTTTAAGTTTTAATTTTAATCAACATAAACATCCAAATACGCATTGAGCGCATGGTCAAAACTTTTTTACTATAAAAAGGCCTAATGTTTTTTAGGTTCGCGTGCATTTTATACTTACTGTGGACGCTCCTTTGTTGACAGAAGATCAATCTGAATAAGTTGATCATTGTAAACTTCTCTATATAGCCCTTGCAACTAGAGAACATACAAATAATAAAACTAATGTGTACAAAGCTATATCTAAGGATGTTTTTACTTAATGTCTAAATCAACACAGTCATCAATTTCTTGTAGTTCGACTTCATTGTGCGAATATTTCAAACGTATAACACATTTACGCCATTTTGCATATATCTTACTTTACCACATTAAAATCGTGACAATTTTTCACGTAATGAAACATGTTTGAATGAACAATATCAGAATCTAAGTCGATTTATATAGCTAAGATTTATAATCTGTGCTTTCACATGTGATTTACATACAAACTCATACAATTAATCAAGAAATTAGATTAAACCTTTTAACATGTATTCATATACTTTGAGGTTAGATAAAAGTTAGGTTATTTTTGTCTGAGTGCTTTCGTTCACATAGGTTTTAAGACGTATGAAAGAGCGTTCAACTAATAATAGCATTACTAACTGAACTATCGGCAATACTGCTATCTTGGAGCAGCAAACTCAACACTTCCATACTTCAAGTTTCACTTACCTTAGGTTCTAGATAGTCATTATACGTATATACATCACTGACGCTGCCGATAACATTGAAAATGATTTCAGCAACATACTGGTATCCTCCTTGAAAAAGAAATACAGGAACTATTACCAGAAATGTTTCAAGAATTAAAAAGTGTGGATAAGTGGGCATTTATGAAAAAGGGCGTAGCTGATTTTATTGTTGGCTCAATCATTCAAGAGTGGTACGTTTGAAATTTGCTTAGAGAACAGTACAATTGTACCACTTGGTTAATAAATCTGAAATTGATTTTTTTATTCTTACTTGAATATTTTAAAAGAACCTTCGTTTAATCAAAATGACTCTTTGTTCGTGTAGCAGTGATTTAGTGCCAGTCTACGAATCTAGAAATATTTGGATAGATGACAGTTCACCTACAAATCATACATGGAATGCATCAATTACAGACTTCAAATTTAGATGTGTTCATACATTTTTACTTTAAGCTAATTTCTTCGAGCAACAAATACAAACTGCAATTTGTCCGACTAGCTATTAATAGATTGGAAAAGGTGATACATAAGTCGAGACTTAAAATAAAGAATGTGCAAAAAATATAAAACAGTATTGATTATAAGTACCTGAATAACTTACACATTGAATAATACAATATTAATTAAGAAAATAAATCCCTGTTGAATAAACTACGTTTTTTGAATAGTTATCCCCCCTCAAAAAAGTTTAAACAAACCTCCACAAATTTTGGTTGATGCATTAAGTTTCATTACTTCTAGCCCATGTCCACACGTACACAACCAGTCACCAGGTATATTTTCACAATGCAGTGACCTAATACAAGCATTGTCTGCTTTACATTCATCAATATCTAAAAGTATTAATATTGTCTTCGTTATAAAATATGTTTTGCTAAATTGTAATATATATGGTTTTTTCAGAATTTAGTGGTAATCATCATAAATATAGCAAATGGTAACACGCATACATGTATTTAAGCCGTTTTTGTCTGAAACGATGTATTCATGTGTGCATTGTTGGTCAATGTTGGTTCACAAGTATACTAGTATGTATAAATTAACTTTATACTTCACTATGCAATGCTATAATAAAGTATTTAGACAAACAACTATATACCAAAGTATGTGGAACACAACACAGTTTATCCCACCTTGGGACCAAACGTGAATTCTGACGAGGAAATAATTAAAGGTTTGTTTTCTATAAATATACAAAAGTTCATTCATTGTATAAACCGTAATAAATTCTATGCTAAAAATTTACAGATGTTCAGTTTCGCCTTTAATATTCACTAGTCGCCCTTCTTTTTCAACGTGTGTGTTATATAGTATAAGACTTACCTTCACATCCATATATCCCATTATGATATTTAATACGATTATACCCTCGCTCACAGCTACAAGAGTAATTGCCAGGATGGTTTTGACAAGTTGACCCATTTACACAGGGGTTCCTTTCAACACATTCATCAATATCTGTTTTAGAAACGAATATTCATATACTTAGTTGAATTACAAAAAGTTCAATCCGATACTCTAAATCAAAAGACCTTCTTCTTTTAGATGTTATATATACGAGTGCTAACAGAAGAAAATTCATACGTTTAGTTTTCATCTTATTCACATGACGTCTACACATTTATATATAAAAGATATTTTAGATGTAAGTACAATGCCAGTACTATGTAATACAAGTATTATTTTTTAAGGAAATATAGCTTGTTTCAAGTTTACATAACTTTAGATTTTGGTAGGAGTACGAACAAGTAAATATCAACTTACCTTCGCACGTTTTTGTGTGTGTTCCATTTCTTCCTAGTTTAAAACCTGAGGCGCAATTACATTGCCAACTACCTATTGTATTGATACACTTGGCGGCAGTATTCGTAGGACCATCGCATGTATACTGGTTATCATCGCATTCATTAATATCTAATGACAACAACAATTATAAAACATGAATTTATGAATTTTAGTGCTGGATGTATCAACGAACATGCGATTGTTTGCATTCGATAACGTCTGATTTTAGCCACTTACACACGTGTTTCATTTGATCTCCACGAGCAATATGCAAATAAAACATTGTTTATATTATTAAGATACAACTAATGGCACAATATAATGCGTTCAAACGCCATCAATGATTGACTTTAGAACCAGTGCTAAGAGGGAGAATGGTATTAGAAAATATTTCATGCACTAAATCAAAAACGTATGCCCAATCCGGGCAGTGAACAAACGACATCCCGATCAATATAATTATATCAGCAGAATGGTGGAAAACAAATGAGTCCATAGATATTTTTCAAAACCAGGAAATATCAGATTAGACCGATTTTACGACGGAAACATATATTCTCTAGCTTTGATAATACACCGGAAAAGTAGATACTGGATTCTGCTAGATTTTAATAAAGCATTCAGATAAAATTATAACTCCTTTTACCGTCAAATTGAAAAATACCTATTATAATTGATAGTTTAAAAAAATGTAATGTTAATTTTAAGAAAAAAAAACTGAATAAGCTACAGTCACCTGTGCAATTGATGTATGATTGATTTATTCTTTCTTCAGTAAAGCCGGTAGGACAAACACATGACCAATTTCCTATTGAATCCTTACACGTACCTCCATTCGTACAATGGTATCTACTGTTATCCCTACATTCGTCTATATCTGGTAAAAGTAGCATGACTATATCATTACATTCGTTAAATTTATAAGTACTCTAATTGAGTGTTAAGTTTAGTGAAAACAATTGTATGAAACATTTATTGATTTCCCTGCAAAAATTATTAAGCCTTATTTATATAAAATATATAAAAATGGTATTGTATTTTATGACAATGGGTTTTTTGTTTTATAGAAATGAGCATTACTACCTAGTCGTACGCAGAAAAGAAGAAAAAGATTGCATTATTACTAAGTTGTACTGAAAAGTAGGGAGAAAAAGATAAACATTAACAACAAAAATATAATGAAACAACTTGTACCTGAAATGTGTTTATGATTACAATCTATGTAATCATACATATGTATTTTTTAAAGTAATAAATAATTACTAAATATATATATATGGGAAGGTAATGTTAGGTTTCTATGATTTTTGAAAATAAGGCGGTAATGTTTTTTTACAATGTTTCATTATTTTCAAAACTATGTTCGACTACTTACTGTCACAAGTGTAAGGATCTGATGTTTTCTCAAATCCATCTTTACAGTCACACGTATAACTTCCGTTATGAACAAGACAGTCAGTTGAGTCGAGATGACATTTTGTCTTACCCTCTACATCACATAAATTGTATCCACTCTCTACAAATACAGACATACAAGAACATAGAGAATGAATGCTCGAAAATGATATTTTTTTAACTTAGACTTGTAGCTGCGGTCGTGGCGTAGTGGTTAGCATGTCTGACTTCGAATCCGGAGATCCCGGGTTCGAATCCCGGTCGCGGCAGATCATACCCTACACATGAGTTGTCAGCCTCGTGGTAGGGTAAGTTAGTACTGGTGATGGAAAAGAGTCCAAGAAATCTATTGTAGGAAGAGCTGGCCGTCGTGTATATGTGTTGAATGTGACGTTAAAAAACAACAAAAAAACTAAGACTTCTTATTTTAACGTCAATTGTATGAAATAATACCAGAAATATAATTACACGAAATGAACTTTCATTATGTGATCATTGTAAAAGTCTTATATTGAAAAAAAGAAACACAATGAATGCATCTTTTAAGAAAGTAATTCATACAGATGTTGGCATCATGATAATGATCTAGGCAATAATGCTTAACCATTTTTTATTGTTTTATAATTACAATCTCTTTTCGAGTATGGCAGATTTTCTAATAAAAGAATGGGTTTCAACATTATTTTTTTTTCAATTTTGACTTCAGATTACACATTTTTCTAGAAAAGATATCTGGGTGAAACTTTGTTGGTAGAATGTCCATATGTAGATATGCATTTGTTGAAACTTTGGTAGTAGCATGGTAGCGTATGTCGGAGATTTCTGGATTTGCAAACGTCCTCTTGACTTTGCTACAGTTAAAATATTTAAATCTTACCACTAAATAGTACAGTCTCAAGTCTCACTTGTATATCATAAAAGCTTGGCTTTAACGTCGTAGATACAGCATACGTCGAATTAACGGCAAACGCTGCCACAGGCTCCCCAATGTGGAGAATGAACTTTAAAAAGAAACTCTTCACCGGAGCAACATAACTACAAGAAAACATAAGCGTAATATCATATGTAATGACTTCAAATACATTTAAATAATTAGTATCGACGATTGGGTTGCGTCGTTTTTATAACAATATGCAACATAATACATAAAACTTAACATTTTGTGTTACATTTATTGAGAAATGAATACGTTTGTTTAATTCTTAAACCTGTACCTTTTCGTCCTTTGTGAATTTCTTGAACTGCCAATTAAGCTTTACCGGGTAAGTGCAACGTTTGTCCGTGATAAATACATGTAACATACCTGGAGTTTAGTGAATTGTTGACAAGCTCAAGGGACCGAAATATATCGGACATACTAACACTTATAGTTGATAATTGAACTGAATTATTTTTACTTCCAAATAGCTTAGTAACCTGTAATAAAAGAAAACGACTTTAGAGTATAAAAAGGCTCCAGTGTTCAGCCGAATAGACAAATTACGCATGATAATCATTGACCATTGAAATTATCTCATAGTAGATGATCCCTTACAGTACACATTTGCATCAAGGAGGAGAGCAACTACAGTAAAAAATTCCTTGCTCAAAATATAAGAAATGCCACTAGTGCAGTAAGAACCAGGGTCATCCCGATCCATTTAAAACTCAAGTTTTACGTGAGGCTTCAACTGAACATAATAAGTCAAGAATTATCATTCGAACTGTATTCACGCTGGCTAAAAAACAAAAATCACTCAAATTCACGCTTGGTAGAAGAGAAGAGATCAAATAAAAGAAGCAAATGAATAACAAGGCAAGTTTATCTTAACTTACATTGGTATTAAAAATGTCGATAATGACAGAAGAACTAATGTTGTGAATAGTTGTAAACTTCATCTCTCCCACATACTGAAAGTCTCCTAAAAGATTTATAAAGCAGAATGGAAACATGTCAATAACAACAGCAGGAAAAAATAATACAAAGTCAAATTATCAAAGGGGTTCTGCATTGGAAAGGACAACGTGGAAACATGTATCAATGGGAATGTAATCCAAAGGCCGTACAACTGTTAAGATCTAGCCGTTGAGTTATACAATAAGCTTTTAACATAAACTGAGTATTATTGTCAGTTATTTTATTTTGACTTGAGTTCAGGAGCGATTTTGTTGAATAATGATTGAAACTTGAGCGATCGTTGATAAATGGTGTAGCTCTTGTTCGATATGCGACTGTTAATGACGACGGATATATGCAGCCTGTTTGAGAGATAATCGTTGAGTTGATAATTTGGTAAGCTTAACTCAAACTGAATATGATATTAAACCAGCGTCTGTTCTTCAGTTGGTACAGATTTCGAATCTAGTATCCGAGAGGTGGTACTATTTCTTACACCATTTAATGCAGTTACATTATTTCATAAATCTATATTTCTCCATAAATAAAGCATATTGAAAAGATTGCCAGTCTTTAGGAAGAGAAAGTGTGTACTTTACATAGACAAAGAATAAAATAATGCTTACCCATGCACCTGTAGCTGTCCTGTGTTTTCTTGTATGGATAATAACTGGTGTTATTGCAGCGACATGACCAATTGCCAATACTATTTATACAATAACCACCAATACAACGTGTTGTGGTGTCGTTGCATTCGTTTATATCTGAAAGCAATCCAAATAAAACCATTGCATATAAGCACAGTGCATTTCTTCACATTTAAACATTCTCTAGCCACATCACAGCTTTCAGTAATTCTACTCTTAATATTTGGATTGATTTAGGTGATTGGTTGATCTTTCGGCTGGGGTTTACGTCGTAGCAACGGGTTAGCAGTCAGTCAGCAAACACAACGTTCCTGAAACATGTTTGGATATAGCTGTTAACCAATTACTAAGTGCATATATCGTCAGTGACTGACTTCTGCCTTACATTATTTATAATCTGTGCTAGGGCGGATAATGGCCGTAGAAATTATTTCATGTCGTTACGCAACGAAACTATTCTCGGCCTGGAAATCGTACAGATGACTTCTGGAACTATAATCCGACGGATGTTTCCGACTGAGCTTACATAGTTAGCAAAATAATTACAAAATAGATTGTAATTAAACTACAATGAGTTTGTTGAAACACTGAATAAAAGTAAAGTGATCAATCTATACCCACTTACCTACACATGTTATATTCATATTATTATTTTCGGAACGTTCATACCCTGCAGGACATGTACAATTCCAAGATCCTTTAGTGTTTGCACATTTTCCACCACAATAATAGCTTGAGTTCGAACATTCGTCTATATCTGAAGAATAAAACAATCAAGAGTTACTCCTCATGAGCATGTAAGAGTACAATGCCAGTACTATGTAATACAAGTATTATTTTTTAAGGAAATATAGCTTGTTCCAAGTTTACATAACTTTAGATTTTGGTAGGAGTACGAACAAGTAAATATCAACTTACCTTCGCACGTTTTTGTGTGTGTTCCATTTCTTCCTAGTTTAAAACCTGAGGCGCAATTACATTGCCAACTACCTATTGTATTGATGCACTTGGCGGAAGTATTCGTAGGACCATCGCATGTATACTGGTTATCATTGCATTCATTTATATCTAATGACAAAAACAATTATAAAACATGAATTTATGAATTTTAGTGCTGGATGTATCAACGAACATGCGATTGTTTGTATTCGATAACGTCTGATTTTAGCCACTTACACACGTGTTTCATTTGATCTCCACGAGCAATATGCAAATAAAACATTGTTTATATTATTAAGATACAACTAATGGCACAATATAATGCGTTCAAACGCCATCAATGATTCACTTTAGAACCAGTACTAAGAGGGAGAATGGTATTAGAAAATATTTCATGCACTAAATCAAAAACGTATGCCCAATCCGGGCAGTGAACAAACGACATCCCGATCAATATAATTATATCAGCAGAATGGTGGAAAACAAATGAGTCCATAGATATTTTTCAAAACCAGGAAATATCAGATTAGACCGATTTTACGACGGAAACATATATTCTCTAGCTTTGATAATACACCGGAAAAGTAGATACTGGATTCTGCTAGATTTTAATAAAGCATTCAGATAAAATTATAACTCCTTTTACCGTCAAATTGAAAAATACCTATTATAATTGATAGTTTAAAAAAATGTAATGTTAATTTTAAGAAAAAAAAAACTGAATAAGCTACATTCACCTGTGCAATTGATGTATGATTGATTTATTCTTTCTTCAGTAAAGCCGGTAGGACAAACACATGACCAATTTCCTATTGAATCCTTACACGTACCTCCATTCGTACAATGGTATCTACTGTTATCCCTACATTCGTCTATATCTGGTAAAAGTAGCATGACTATATCATTACATTCGTTAAATTTATAAGTACTCTAATTGAGTGTTAAGTTTAGTGAAAACAATTGTATGAAACATTTATTGATTTCCCTGCAAAAATTATTAAGCCTTATTTATATAAAATATATAAAAATGGTATTGTATTTTATGACAATGGGTTTTTTGTTTTATAGAAATGAGCATTACTACCTAGTCGTACGCAGAAAAGAAGAAAAAGATTGCATTATTACTAAGTTGTACTGAAAAGTAGGGAGAAAAAGATAAACATTAACAACAAAAATATAATGAAACAACTTGTACCTGAAATGTGTTTATGATTACAATCTATGTAATCATACATATGTATTTTTTAAAGTAATAAATAATTACTAAATATATATATATGGGAAGGTAATGTTAGGTTTCTATGATTTTTGAAAATAAGGCGGTACTGTTTTTTTACAATGTTTCATTATTTTCAAAACTATGTTCGACTACTTACTGTCACAAGTGTAAGGATCTGATGTTTTCTCAAATCCATCTTTACAGTCACACGTATAACTTCCGTTATGAACAAGACAGTCAGTTGAGTCGAGATGACATTTTGTCTTACCCTCTACATCACATAAATTGTATCCACTCTCTACAAATACAGACATACAAGAACAAAGAGAATGAATGCTCGAAAATGATATTTTTTTAACTTAGACTTGTAGCTGCGGTCGTGGCGTAGTGGTTAGCATGTCTGACTTCGAATCCGGAGATCCCGGGTTCGAATCCCGGTCGCGGCAGATCATACCCTACACATGAGTTGTCAGCCTCGTGGTAGGGTAAGTTAGTACTGGTGATGGAAAAGAGTCCAAGAAATCTATTGTAGGAAGAGCTGGCCGTCGTGTATATGTGTTGAATGTGACGTTAAAAAACAACAAAAAAACTAAGACTTCTTATTTTAACGTCAATTGTATGAAATAATACCAGAAATATAATTACACGAAATGAACTTTCATTATGTGATCATTGTAAAAGTCTTATATTGAAAAAAAAGAAACACAATGAATGCATCTTTTAAGAAAGTAATTCATACAGATGTTGGCATCATGATAATGATCTAGGCAATAATGCTTAACCATTTTTTATTGTTTTATAATTACAATCTCTTTTCGAGTATGGCAGATTTTCTAATAAAAGAATGGGTTTCAACATTATTTTTTTTTCAATTTTGACTTCAGATTACACATTTTTCTAGAAAAGATATCTGGGTGAAACTTTGTTGGTAGAATGTCCATATGTAGATATGCATTTGTTGAAACTTTGGTAGTAGCATGGTAGCGTATGTCGGAGATTTCTGGATTTGCAAACGTCCTCTTGACTTTGCTACAGTTAAAATATTTAAATCTTACCACTAAATAGTACAGTCTCAAGTCTCACTTGTATATCATAAAAGCTTGGCTTTAACGTCGTAGATACAGCATACGTCGAATTAACGGCAAACGCTGCCACAGGCTCCCCAATGTGGAGAATGAACTTTAAAAAGAAACTCTTCACCGGAGCAACATAACTACAAGAAAACATAAGCGTAATATCATATGTAATGACTTCAAATACATTTAAATAATTAGTATCGACGATTGGGTTGCGTCGTTTTTATAACAATATGCAACATAATACATAAAACTTAACATTTTGTGTTACATTTATTGAGAAATGAATACGTTTGTTTAATTCTTAAACCTGTACCTTTTCGTCCTTTGTGAATTTCTTGAACTGCCAATTAAGCTTTATCGGGTAAGTGCAACGTTTGTCCGTGATAAATACATGTAACATACCTGGAGTTTATTGAATTGTTGACAAGCTCAAGGGACCGAAATATATCGGACATACCAACATTTTTAGTTGATAATTGAACTGAATTATTTTTACTTCCAAATAGCTTAGTAACCTGTAATAAAAGAAAACGAATTTAGAGTATAAAAAGGCTCCAGTGTTCAGCCGAATAGACAAATTACGCATGATAATCATTGACCATTGAAATTATCTCTTAGTAGATGATCCCTTACAGTACACATTTGCATCCAGGAGGAGAGCAACTACAGTAAAAAATTCCTTGCTCAAAATATAAGAAATGCCACTAGTGCAGTAAGAACCAGGGTCATCCCGATCCATTTAAAACTCAAGTTTTACGTGAGACTTCAACTGAACATAATAAGTCAAGAATTATCATTCGAACTGTATTCACGCTGGCTAAAAAACAAAAATCACTCAAATTCACGCTTGGTAGAAGAGAAGAGATCAAATAAAAGAAGCAACTGAATAACAAGGCAAGTTTATCTTAACTTACATTGGTATTAAAAATGTCGATAATGACAGAAGAACTAATGTTGTCAAAAGTTGTAAACTTCATCTCTCCCACATACTGAAAGTCTCCTAAAAGATTTATAAAGCAGAATGGAAACATGTCAATAACAACAGCAGTAAAATAATATAAAGTCAAATTATCAAAAGGGGTTCTGCATTGGAAAGGACAACGTGGAAACATGTATCAATGGGAATGTAATCCAAAGGCCGTACAACTGTTAAGATCTAGCCGTTGAGTTATACAATAAGTTTTTAACATAAACTGAGTATTATTGTCAGTTATTTTATTTTGACTTGAGTTCAGGAGCGATTTTGTTGAATAATGATTGAAACTTGAGCGATCGTTGATAAATGGTGTAGCTCTTGTTCGATATGCGACTGTTAATGACGACGGATATATGCAGCCTGTTTGAGAGATAATCGTTGAGTTGATAATTTGGTAAGCTTAACTCAAACTGAATATGATAATAAACCAGCGTCTGTTCTTCAGTTGGTACAGATTTCGAATCTAGTATCCGAGAGGTGGTACTATTTCTTACACCATTTAATGCAGTTACATTATTTCATAAATCTATATTTCTCCATAAATAAAGCATATTGAAAAGATTGCCAGTCTTTAGGAAGAGAAAGTGTGTACTTTACATAGACAAAGAATAAAATAATGCTTACCCATGCACCTGTAGCTGTCCTGTGTTTTCTTGTGTGGATAATAACTGGTGTTATTGCAGCGACATGACCAATTGCCAATACTATTTATACAATAACCACCAATACAACGTGTTGTGGTGTCGTTGCATTCGTTTATATCTGAAAGCAATCCAAATAAAACCATTGCATATAAGCACAGTGCATTTCTTCACATTTAAACATTCTCTAGCCACATCACAGCTTTCAGTAATTCTACGCTTAATATTTGGATTGATTTAGGTGATTGGTTGATCTTTCGGCTGGGGTTTACGTCGTAGCAACGGGTTAGCAGTCAGTCAGCAAACACAACGTTCCTGAAACATGTTTGGATATAGCTGTTAACCAATTACTAAGTGCATATATCGTCAGTGACTGACTTCTGCCTTACATTATTTATAATCTGTGCTAGGGCGGATAATGGCCGTAGAAATTATTTCATGTCGTTACGCAACGAAACTATTCTCGGCCTGGAAATCGTACAGATGACTTCTGGAACTATAATCCGACGGATGTTTCCGACTGAGCTTACATAGTTAGCAAAATAATTACAAAATAGATTGTAATTAAACTACAATGAGTTTGTTGAAACACTGAATAAAAGTAAAGTGATCAATCTATACCCACTTACCTACACATGTTATATTCATATTATTATTTTCGGAACGTTTATACCCTGCAGGACATGTACAATTCCAAGATCCTTTAGTGTTTGCACATTTTCCACCACAATAATAGCTTGAGTTCGAACATTCGTCTATATCTGAAGAATAAAACAATCAAGAGTTACTCCTCATGAGCATGTAAGAGTTATATCCCTTTATTTCAAAAGTTTATTATCGTTCATGAATTAGATTAGAGGGTTTTCTCATGTGTTTATGATAAACTAAATACAGAATGACATAATCCTAAAACTCTTACGTTCATTTTTTTCATCACATACAATGTTATTTGATGAAATATACCATTTGGAAAAGCTTAGTATTTCATTTGAATTGAAAATGACGACACTTTACAAGGAACATTTGGGAATCATCTTATAGAATCCATTACGTCGTGTTACGATTTTTAAAAGACAAAAATTACCGAAAAAACATAGTATTTGTTATTTGGGGATCGGATTTGATAACTTATGAGCTCAAAAAAATCATATTTCACTTCACTGGTTGATATATATTACTTTTGAAAAAACAATCTGAGCTCACTCAGTAAAACAGAAAATCGATCTTCCGCTAAAGATGATAAATCGCCTCTATATAAATGAGTTTTTTGAAATTGTCATAGTTACCAATACATTGGACGGTGTAATCATTGATCTTCGTCCATATGTAGCCAGTACCATTACAACTACAAGTCCAATCACCATCCGTATTATTACAAGCACCATCCATACATTTGTACAGGTCAGTTTTGCATTCGTCGATATCTACATATAAACCATAAGGAAAATATCAAACACAGCTGCCATAAACTCAAAAAGGTAACGGGGTATTTAGATTAGCACTCGTTTGATTGTACGTTCGCTTAATAAAAAGAGCTCACCTTTTAAAACATTATAAGTTTAATGACTACCCAATTTGTTTTAAAGAATTGTTAAAATATATACCAAAAAGAAATATTTGAATTATTAAGCTAATAGTAATGCAAATTTAATCTCGACACTTAATGTTAAACAACAAAAATACTATCACATGTTTGTAAATACAGTATAACATCTGTTGAGCGATCCTTTTCAAAACAAATCCTTAGTATAACAACATAATTTGACATTTCCTTTAGGCATTATCTTAATTGAATTTAGTCTCTGCAGAGCAACATACTCTGACCAGCTACACAATTTAGTCCATAAAATGGGTGTTGTTCTAGAGATGTTATACTGTAGCAAATTGTAGATTGTTCCAAAATTGGTAAATACAATTATTAACTTACCTTCACATGTGACATTCAACGGGTTAGTTGCATTTTCCTTGTAACCTTTGTTGCATTCACATGAAAAACCATAATGTTTATTATTGCATTTTCCAAGACCAGAACATGTTTTGTTTTCATATACATTGCATTCGTTA
The DNA here is from genome assembly GCA_025267735.1 of Mactra quadrangularis. Lineage (NCBI taxonomy): Eukaryota > Metazoa > Mollusca > Bivalvia > Venerida > Mactridae > Mactra > Mactra quadrangularis. The sequence continues at coordinate 17,716,057 of CM046295.1, read as the reverse complement.
ATATCTGAAATGAGATGATAATTGTCAGAATTGACTTACGTGCATCACAAGCGTGTAACTATTAATAAATCAAAACTATATTCCTAATATTTGTGTCGACATATCGGGTGTTTGGTGCCCTTTTTTATGATTTACTTCCTTTTTAAATGATTCTTTACTCGATACTCGTTTTATATGATGACAGAACAGTGCTTACCTACTTTTCTCACTTGATTCAACAAAAGCTCCCTCTATGAAGTGGGCACCACCCACCTCTAGCAATTGAAGCAAGAACCTCTACACCTGAAACCTCTGCCCAACAACTGCGTCTTGGCAATGATCAATGCTGTATAATATCAACATGATAAACAGTTTCTACTTAATCACAGTTACGTATTTGTTTACAAAAATACTAAACGCTGTGGTCAATAGAATGTAAGACCAGTTGATGCTTACCTGAGCAGAATTTAGCAGAGTCAGAATTTTTATCAAATCCATCTTTACATTTACAAGTAGTAGAACCGTTTATCTGTTTACACGTAGTAGTATCAGTGTCACAGCCTCCATTGTTTGTTAACTCACATAACTTATTATCAGACTCTACAAAAATACAAAACAAATATTTAGTTTATTTTCAATCTAGAAAATAAGATGATGTCCAGTTTTCCAGGTCAACCACTTAATTTAGTCTGGTAACCAAAAATATAGGAATATGATCTTGTGATTGCAGCAGCAATAATCTGTTAGGACCACTACTCTCATATCTGGATTTTTTAGACTTTATGTTTAACCAAGATTGAAATTTTTGTAACGACAATACATGTATGTTCATATTATAAACATTTATAGGTAAAAGTTCACTTGAAGTATTTTGCAAGTGATGTAAACGTGATAACTTTGTATGTACAAAAGGTTTAACCTTAAAGAATGCCTTGATATGAAACTGAATGACAGAAATGAAATATGTATTTCTGAAACATACAGCGCATATGTAAAGTCCTAGCCAAAACAATACTACATGGAAAATCACAGAATTACATTACGAAATATATATAAGATTTATAACTAAACGAAAAAATCACTAGCATGTATGAACCTCTTACCATTGTAAACAACAAACGTTGAAAATGTAGCATTTTTGTTGACAAAATGTTTTGATGACAACACATTGTCAATGTAATTTATATTTACAATTTTTCCCATTTGTATTGTATAGTTTGCTGTCACTTGCATACTATCACCTGTGGAACTGCAAAAAGACGAAAAAAAATATCAACATTAATAAAGTTGAGTTAGATTCGTTAATACATGTAGATTTATCTCTTTGGAGAATAGTGAGGCTAGCTTTTTCTGTTCTAGGTATTTCAATATTGACGACGGTTAAATTTTTTAAAATGATTTTTCGTTCAAAAGATTCATATACAAATTAGACTTAAAATATCACACAGTTATGTCTACAAGATTACCAAAGAAATTCAATACCAAATTCCATTAATCTAGCATGACTTGTAGATAAAATTATATATCTTTCATATATGAAACCTTGATCAATTTCCTGGTAAATAGAAAACAACAGAAAATACACATTATTAGTACCTTGTTTTATTAAACTCTACTACTGTAGCCGTCACCATTAAGTCACTGATTAATGTACCGTCTGTATCAGTAATGTTTGACTGCCTGAATAAGTTTATAACCTGCAAAATATCATAAAAGTGACAAATAGTCTCGAAAACTTATTAGTAACATTTTAATTAACAAATAATACATGGCCATGAGGGCAATATGCAAGTTTACGGACTGATTGGTCAGACTGAGGAAGGTATATCGCCCAAAGCGCTGCAGAGGGTCATATAGCTTCCGAGGACTGAACAACCAGTCCGTAAATTTGCATATTGCCCGTAAGGCCATGTGTTATTTGTTATATTATAACGAATTTAAATCCTTTCACCACTCATGTTGCTGACATTTTAATACGAGTATAATAATGTGTCTTTAAATAATTACTTTCGTCTTCGATATTTCAAATATCTAAAACCCAGTCTGACATTCATTTTCACGCAACGTAGCAAGATAACATGCTCTTCTTGATATATTTCATTTTTTTAATCGACTTAGCCATTTCGTCTGTTTGTGTTGCCGTGTAATTAGCACAACATGAAGGTCGCGTTAAATCAGACTGGATGACGTCATAAAACGGTCAATATAAAATTATGGACTGGCTAGCCGGTCAATATGCGATTTATGGACCGGATGACGTCACATTAGATATAGAGGACGTTATGCAAATGAGGAGTAAATACAAAACATTCCAATGACCCACTACAGCGAAAATTTAGTTTGAATGTGTTTGACCTGTCGACAGATAACTTAGTGTACCTAAAAATGTCTATCTATACTAATTTGTAATATATAATATATATATAATATATTTATTGTTATTTTCTCCCATCGTTTCGCAATAACTACTCTGAAAATTGATATATCAGATGAAGACCTTTTAATATACATAGATCGTATCTCATTTCTTATCGCCAACTGTGTGAGCAATAAAAGATTTAGTCGCGTATAAAACATTAAGGCTACTCTGAGGCAGTAGGCGAAGGATAATTCAGAGCCCGTGGTTGCAAATATAAATAATCATTACCTCGTTTTGAATTTCTGATTTGATTTCATCTGTATCGTTAGTTCCTTCCCATATCAGTTTCGTATAACCAATATAACTGTAGTTGCCTAAAAGAAACCAACAAAATTAGAAAAGTCGACTAATGTTGTAAACTTCATCTCTCCAACATACTGAAAATCCCCTGAAAGATTTATAAAAACAGACTGAAAGCATGGAATGATCAGCAGCATTTAAAGAGCACAGACTTCCAAATTTCGTCAAAAAGCAATGGTGTTTACGCATTTGAACGGATTTTTTCGAAACAATTGTAAATGGGGAACTCATCCAATGATCGTCTTTTTACAAGTAAAAAAGATAATTTTAAATAGCGATGTGTAAGTCTCTTAAAACAATATTGGAAGCAGCATGCGTATGTCAATTCAATTTAATTGCTCAAACTCTCAGAAATGAATCCTGGGTCTCTGGATTCAATATGCTGTAAAAAGACTTACCCATACACCTATAGGTATCATTTGTCTTCTTGATAGGTAAATAACTGGTCATATTGCAGCCACATGACCAAGAACCTACAGTATTTAAACAATAGCCACCGATACACCGTGTTATGTTGTCCTTGCACTCGTCTATATCTGAAATCATTTTTTTAAACTATTGAATGAGAATATTGTAACGAATATTTTGCTGCATTTAGATATGGTACAGCCATTTAAGGACTGGCAGTCATTTTTCAGGTGATCATTTGATTGACTTTGTTCTCTGGACCAATTTAGCTAAGTACTAAACGTATAATCTAATGGCTGACAACCGGAACTTTGTTACAGAGACATGCGGGAAAATAGCTGTAGAAAACTGAAAAGTTTTACTTCAAACTTCCCGACGGTATGATGGTATTGCCCAAGAGGCAAACCACGAATGAAGCGTGGTCACTTATCATACGGGTGTTACCGAATGACATTACGTGGTTGGCAAAACAATTAAATACTACTTTGTTATCGGACATCTTGTTTGACCAGTTGTTTGACTTTATTCTTAATGTCGAACCCTGTATTTGAGCGAAGTGATTAATATTCATTGTAATAAAACATTTAGCTACACATGTTATACATGTATATACCAATATGTGTAAATAAAAGAGAAATAACATCATCTTAGAAAAAATGATGCCACATTATATTTGTATATTAACTGTTTGTCGATTAATTAACATCTGACGAAGCATGGAGTTACTAAGAATGTTCTTCAAGGTGGGGCAGCTGACTCATGATTGGTGTATTATTGATAAGCCGTAGTTTAAAAAGTTCGGTTTAGACCGACTCAATTTACAGAATGGTTAATATTGAAAACTGGTTTTGAGCTTAGTGATCAATAGGGCTGTCACAATATACCGGTATATTGCAATACACAGCTGCAGCAATACGTACCGCGGTACGATTTTAATGTACCGGTATGTGGCGATATTTTTTTATTTCATTGGAAATTTTTTTCTTCCCGAAATAAAGGTTGCCAAACCTCAGTTTTTCCATTGTTCATTCCATTTAACCTAAAGTTGCAATTATTAAACCGATTGGGGCCCGTCTCAGTCCTAAATGACTATAAACACTTAAGGAGGCTAGCTTCTATCAGTAGCTGCATAAAGGATTTGCAATTGTTCTGTTAATACAGCGGAGGAACAACGAATCTAAAAGCCCGCAATATACCATGGTACGTATCGCGATACGATGACAGCGTCTTGCAATATATCGCGGTCCGCTTCTGGCGTATCGTGACAGCCCTAGTAATCAATCTATAACCACTTACCTACACACGTTATATTCATATTCATATTACTATTTTCATGACGTTTATACCCTGCATGACATGTACAATCCCATGATCCTTTAGTGTTTGAACATTTTCCATCACAATGATAGCTTGTGTTACTACATTCGTCTATATCTGAAGAATAAAACAATCAAGAGTTACTTCCCATGAGCATGTAAAAGTTACATCCCTTTATTTCGAAAGTTTTCAATCGTTCATGGATTAGATAAGAGGGTTTTCTCATGTGTTATACAAATACAATGTTATTTGATGAAAACATACCATTAATCTTAAACGCTTTGTATTTCATTTGAATTGAAAATGACGACACTTTACAAGGAACATTAGGGAATCATCTTATAGAATCCATTGCGTCGTGTTACATTTGTAAAAGGAAACTTGCAATAAAGCAATGAAAAAAAGAAAACAACAGGATATTCGTGTTTTGGGATAGGATTTTAATTATCAGCTCCAAAACTTTTTATTTCGCGTCAATTGTGGCTATATATCACTATTGAAAAACAATCTGAGCTCACTCAGTGAAACAGAAAATAACTCCTAAAGATGATAAGTCGCCCCTAAGTAAATATGCAATATGAAATGGTCATAATTACCAATACATTGGACAGTATAATCATTAATTCTCTTCCATATGTAGCCAGTATTACAACTACAAGTCCAATTACCATCCGTATTATTGCAAGAACCATCAATACATTCATATTGGTCAGAATTGCATTCGTCAATATCTGTTAATAAACCATAAGGAAATATCAAACACAGTCGCCAAAAACTCAAATGATAATACCGGGGCATTTAAATAAGCACTCGCTAATTTTAACATCGTGAACAAAATGCCTAATGGTGCAATTCTTGATTTTAAAACATTGGACATGTTTGCGAAATGAGACATTGTGAGACAAAATTACTGATAAATCCTAATTCGCAATGTTAATTTATCTATTTCTAAGGATATGGCTAGTATAATTTCATTGTGATCAAGAATGATTTTCAGTAAATGTGTGATTATAACGTTGTTGACATAACACCAATTTATATTACTAAAACCTATCTCTGTAGTTCATCAAAATTTACTCTGCACAATAGATTAATAAAACTCATTTGTTTTTACCTTCGCATCTGACATCCAATGGGTTACTTGTATTTTCCTTGAAACCTTCATCGCATGCACATGAAAACCCATAATGTTTATTGGTACAATTTCCATGTCCAGAGCATGTCTTGTTTAATTTTTTGCATTCATCAATATCTAAAATATTAAACAAAAAATGTCAAACCAGTGGCTAGCTCAATTGGAAGCTTGTCTGGCTATGATTCTGACATTTGTCGGTTTGATTTACTCATGTGACTTCATTACATCAAGGATTTTTGTCAGTCAAATAGTTTCTGTGAATACTTTCCCATCTATTGTTCTTTAAGTAGGGAAGCTATGAGCTAAGTGCGAGAGAGTGCTTAGTACTAGATTAAAGACTAAACCTGGAGAGATATAGCGCTATCAAAGGACGATTGAGCTCAATTATTTGACAGCAACGTCATTTATATTGAATATTAGAATTAAGTGTATTAATTGCAATTATAACATAAATCGCACCTTTGAGTTATAAGTATGTAAACATGATGCAGTAAAGGTGATATCTGATGATATAACATTATACAAAATAAATATTGAATAGTATCACTTAAAAGTGCGAAATTGAGACCAAAAAACCAATTGCAAACACAACGTGCACTCCATTTTTACCAATTAAACCAATTTAATGGGATTGCGTATTTTATTTCACTATATGCACAGATATATTTCTGCTAACCAGTGTATTATCATTTCATTGTGATCATCGGATCTACGAATCACAGTATCACGTTTAAAGATCATTCAACTGTTTTTTTAAAAATGTGTGAGAGAAATAATACTTACCCGAGCAAAATTTAGCAGAGTCAGAATTTTTCTCAAATCCATCTTTACATATACAAGTAGTAGAACCATTTATCTGTTTACACGTCGTACTATCAGTGTCACAGCCTCCATTGTTTGTTAACTCACATAACTTATTATCAGACTCTACAAAAATAAAAATCAAATATTTGGTTTTTATATAATCTAGAAAATAAGCTGATGTCCGGTTTTCCAGGTCAACCACTTAATAGGTCTAGCAACCAAAAATCAAGGATTATGATCTAGTGATTGCAGCTAAAATACTCTGTTACAATTACTACTCTCATATCTGGATTTTTTTACTTCATGTTTAACCAAGATAGAAATTTTCATAAGGACAATACAAGAATGTTCATACTAAAAAAAATATAGGTAAAGATTCACTTGAAGTATTTTTTCAAGTGATGTTAACGTATTAATTTCGTATGTATAAAAAGTTTTAACCTTAAATAATGTCTTGATATAAAACTGGATGACAGAAGTGAAATGTGTATTTCTGAAACATAAAGTGCATTCGTAAAGTCCTAGTCAAAACAATATTACATGGAAAATCGATGAATAACATAATGAAGTATAACATTTATGACTAAACGAAAGAATCACTAGCATGTATGAACTCACCTTTGTAAACAAGAAACGTTAAAAATGTGGCAATTTTGTTGGTAATATTCTTATTTGATGACAACACATCTTCAATGTAGCTTATATTTACAATTTGTCCCATTTGTATTGTATAGTTTGCTGTCCCTTGCAGCTTACTACTATCTGAGGAACTGCAAAAAGACGAAGAAAAAATATCAACATTAATAAAGTTGAGTTTGATTCGTTATTAGATTTATCTCTTTGGAGAATAGTGAGGCTAGCTTGCTCTGGTCTAGGTAAATTTCAATATTGACGATGGTTTAAAACTTTTTAATGATTTTTCGTTCAAAAGATTCATATACAAATTAAACTTAAGATATTCCACAGTTATGTCTACATGATTACCAAAGAAATTCAAATACCAAATTCCATTGCTCTAGCATGACTTGTAGATGAATTATATATCTTTCATGTATGAAACCTTGATCAATTTCCTGACAAATAGAAAACACAGAAAATACACATTATTAGTACCTTGTTTTTTTAAACTCTACTACTTTAGCCGTCACCATTAAGTCACTGATTAATGTTCCATCTGTATCCATAATGTCTGACTGCCTGAATAAGTGTATAACCTGCAAAATATCATAAAAGTGACAAATAGTCTCGAAAACTTATTAGTAACATTTTAATTAACAAATAATACATGGCCATGAGGGCAATATGCAAGTTTACGGACTGGTTGGTCAGACTGAGGAAGGTATATGGCCCGAAGCGAAGCAGAGGGTCATATAACTTCCGAGGACTGAACAACCAGTCCGTAAATTTGCATATTGCCCGTAAGGCCAAGTGTTATTTGTTATATTATACCGAATTTAAATCCTTTTACCACTCATGTTGCTGACATTTTAATACGAGTATAATAATGTGTTTTTAAATAATTACTTTCTTCTTCGATATTTCAAATATCTAAAACCCAGTCTGACATTCATTTTCACGCAACGTAGCAAGATAACATGCTCTTCTTGATATATTTCATTTTTTTAATCGACTTAGCCATTTCGTCTGTTCGTGTTGCCGTGTAATTAGCACAACATGAAGGTCGCGTTAAATCAGACTGGATGACGTCATAAAACGGTCAATATAAAATTATGGACTGGCTAGCCGGTCAATATGCGATTTATGGACCGGATGACGTCACATTAGATATAGAGGACGTTATGCAAATGAGGAGTAAATACAAAACATTCCAATGACCCACTACAGCGAAAATTTAGTTTGAATGTGTTTGATTTGTCGACAGATAACTTAGTGTACCTAAAAATGTCTATCTATACTAATTTGTAATATATAATATATATATAATATATTTATTGTTATTTTCTCCGTTCGTTTCGCAATAACTACTCTGGAAATTGATATATCAGATGAAGACCTTTTAATATACATAGATCGTATCTCATTTCTTATCGCCAACTGTGTGAGCAATAAAAGATTTAGTCGCGTATAAAACATTAAGGCTACTCTGAGGCAGTAGGCGAAGGATAATTCAGAGCCCGTGGTTGCAAATATAAATAATCATTACCTCGTTTTGAATTTCTGATTTGATTTCATCTGTATCGTTAGTTCCTTCCCATATCAGTTTCGTATAACCAATATAACTGTAGTTGCCTAAAAGAAACCAACAAAATTAGAAAAGTCGACTAATGTTGTAAACTTCATCTCTCCAACATACTGAAAATCCCCTGAAAGATTTATAAAAACAGACTGAAAGCATGGAATGATCAGCAGCATTTAAAGAACACAGACTTCCAAATTTAGTCAAAAAGCAATGGTGTTTACGCATTTGAACGGATTTTTTCGAAACAATTGTAAATGGGGAACTCATCCAATGATCGTCTTTTTACAAGTAAAAAAGATAATTTTAAATAGCGATGTGTAAGTCTCTTAAAACAATATTGGAAGCAGCATGCGTATGTCAATTCAATTTAATTGCTCAAACTCTCAGAAATGAATCCTGGGTCTCTGGATTCAATATGCTGTAAAAAGACTTACCCATACACCTATAGGTATCATTTGTCTTCTTGATAGGTAAATAACTGGTCATATTGCAGCCACATGACCAAGAACCTACAGTATTTAAACAATAGCCACCGATACACCGTGTTATGTTGTCCTTGCACTCGTCTATATCTGAAATCATTTTTTTAAACTATTGAATGAGAATATTGTAACGAATATTTTGCTGCATTTAGATATGGTACAGCCATTTAAGGACTGGCAGTCATTTTTCAGGTGATCATTTGATTGACTTTGTTCTCTGGACCAATTTAGCTAAGTACTAAACGTATAATCTAATGGCTGACAACCGGAACTTTGTTACAGAGAAATGCGGGAAAATAGCTGTAGAAAACTGAAACATTTTTACTTCAAACTTCTCGACGGTATGATGGTATTGCCCAAGAGGCAAACCACGAATGAAGCGTGGTCACGTATCATACGGGTGTTACCGAATGACATTACGTGGTTGGCAAAACAATTAAATACTACTTTGTTATCGGACATCTTGTTTGACCAGTTGTTTGACTTTATTCTTAATGTCGAACCCTGTATTTGAGCGAAGTGATTAATATTCATTGTAATAAAACATTTAGCTACACATGTTATACATGTATATACCAATATGTGTCAATAAAAGAGAAATAACATCATCTTAGAAAAAATGATGCCACATTATATTTGTATATTAACTGTTTGTCGATTAATTAACATCTGACGAAGCATGGAGTTACTAAGAATGTTCTTCAAGGTGGGGCAGCTGACTCATGATTGGTGTATTATTGATAAGCCGTAGTTAAAAAAGTTCGGTTTAGACCGACTCAATTTACAGAATGGTTAATATTGAAAACTGGTTTTGAGCTTAGTGATCAATAGGGCTGTCACAATATACCGGTATATTGCAATACACAGCTGCAGCAATACGTACCGCGGTACGATTTTAATGTACCGGTATGTGGCGATATTTTTTTATTTCATTGGAAATTTTTTCTCATCCCGAAATAAAGTTAGCCAAACCTCAGTTTTTCCATTGTTCATTCCATTTAACCTAAAGTTGCAATTATTAAACCGATTGGGGCCCGTCTCAGTCCTAAATGACTATAAACACTTAAGGAGGCTAGCTTCTATCAGTAGCTGCATAAAGGATTTGCAATTTTTCTGTTAAATACAGCGGAGGAACAACGAATCTAAAAGCCCGCAATATACCATGGTACGTATCGCGATACGATGACAGCGTCTTGCAATATATCGCGGTCCGCTTCTGGCGTATCGTGACAGCCCTAGTAATCAATCTATAACCACTTACCTACACACGTTATATTCATATTCATATTACTATTTTCATGACGTTTATACCCTGCATGACATGTACAATCCCATGATCCTTTAGTGTTTGAACATTTTCCATCACAATGATAGCTTGTGTTACTACATTCGTCTATATCTGAAGAATAAAACAATCAAGAGTTACTTCCCATGAGCATGTAAAAGTTACATCCCTTTATTTCGAAAGTTTTTAATCGTTCATGGATTAGATAAGAGGGTTTTTTCATGTGTTATACAAATACAATGTTATTTGATGAAAACATACCATTAATCTTAAACGCTTTGTATTTCATTTGAATTGAAAATGACGACACTTTACAAGGAACATTAGGGAATCATCTTATAGAATCCATTGCGTCGTGTTACATTTGTAAAAGGAAACTTGCAATAAAGCAATGAAAAAAAAGAAAACAACAGGATATTCGTGTTTTAAGATATGATTTTAATTATCAGCTCCAAAACTTTTTATTTCGCGTCAATTGTGGCTATATATCAATATTGAAGAACAATCTGAGCTCACTCAGTGAAACAGAAAATCACTCCTAGTCCTAAAGATGATAAGTCGCCCCTAAGTAAATATGCAATATGAAATGGTCATAATTACCAATACATTGGACAGTATAATCATTAATTCTCTTCCATATGTAGCCAGTATTACAACTACAAGTCCAATTACCATCCGTATTATTGCAAGAACCATCAATACATTCATATTGGTCAGAATTGCATTCGTCAATATCTGTTAATAAACCATAAGGAAATATCAAACACAGTCGCCAAAAACTCAAATGATAATACCGGGGCATTTAAATAAGCACTCGCTAATTTTAACATCGTGAACAAAATGCCTAATGGTGCAATTCTTAATTTTAAAACAATGGACAATGAGACATTGTGAGACAAAATTACTGATAAATCCTAATTCGCAATGTTAATTTATCTATTTCTAAAGATATGGCTAGTATAATTTCATTGTGATCAAGAATGATTTTCAGTAAATGTGTGATTATAACGTTGTTGACATAACACCAATTTATATTACTAAAATCTATCTCTGTAGTTTATCAAAATTTACTCTGCACAATAGATTAATAAAAATCATTTGTTTGTACCTTCGCATCTGACATCCAATGGGTTACTTGTATTTTCCTTGAAACCTTCATCGCATGCACATGAAAACCCATAATGTTTATTGGTACAATTTCCATGTCCAGAGCATGTGTTGTTTAATTTTTTGCATTCATCAATATCTAAAATATTAAACAAAAAATGTCAAACCTGTGGCTAGCTCAATTGGAAGCTTGTCTGGCTATGATTCTGATATTTGTCGGTTTGATTTACTCATGTGACTTCATTACATCAAGGATTTTTGTCAGTCAAATAGTTTCTGTGAATACTTTCCCATCTATTGTTCTTTAAGTAGGGAAGCTATGAGCTAAGTGCGAGAGAGTGCTTAGTACTAGATTAAAGCCTAAACCAGGAGAGATATAGCGCTATCAAAGGACGATTGAGCTCAATTATTTGACAGCAACGTCATTTATATTGAATATTAGAATTAAGTGTATTAATTGCAATTATAACATAAATCGCACCTTTGAGTTGTTAGTATGAAAACATGATGCAGTAAAGGTGATATCTGATGATATAACATTATACAAAATAAATATTGAATAGTATCACTTAAAAGTGCGAAATTAAGACCAAAAAACCAATTGCAAACACAACGTGCACTCCATTTTTACCAATTAAACCAATTTAATGGGATTGCGTATTTTATTTCACTATATGCACAGATATATTTCTGCTAACCAGTGTATTATCATTTCATTGTAATCAACGGATCTACGAATCGCAGTATCACGTTTAAAGATCATTCAACTGTATTTTTAAAAAGTGTGAGAGAAATAATACTTACCCGAGCAAAATTTAGCAGAGTCAGAATTTTTCTCAAATCCATCTTTACATTTACAAGTAGTAGAACCATTTATCTGTTTGCACGACGTACTATCAGTGTCACAGCCTCCATTGTTTGTTAACTCACATAACTTATTATCAGACTCTACAAAAATACAAATCAAATATTTGGTTTTTATATAATCTAGAAAATAAGCTGATGTCCGGTTTTCCAGGTCAACCACTTAATAGGTCTAGCAACCAAAAATCAAGGATTATGATCTAGTGATTGCAGCTAAAATACTCTGTTACAATTACTACTCTCATATCTGGATTTTTTTAGTTTATGTTTAACCAAGATAGAAACTTTCATAAGGACAATACAAGAATGTTCATACTATAAAAAAATATAGGTAAAGGTTCACTTGAAGTATTTTTCAAGTGATGTTAACGTATTAATTTCGTATGTATAAAAAGTTTTAACCTTAAATAATGTCTTGATATAAAACTGGATGACAGAAGTGAAATGTGTATTTCTGAAACATAAAGTGCATTCGTAAAGTCCTAGTCAAAACAATATTACATGGAAAATCGATGAATAACATTATGAAATATAACATTTATGACTAAACGAAAGAATCACTAGCATGTATGAACTCACCTTTGTAAACAAGGAACGTTAAAAATGTGGCAATTTTGTTGGTAATATTCTTATTTGATGACAACACATCTTCAATGTAGCTTATATTTACAATTTGTCCCATTTGTATTGTATAGTTTGCTGTCACTTGCAGCTTACTACTATCTGAGGAACTGCAAAAAGACGAAGAAAAGATATCAACATTAATAAAGTTGAGTTTGATTCCTTATAAGATTTATCTCTTTGGAGAATAGTGAGGCTAGCTTGCTCTGATCTAGGTAAATTTCAATATTGACGATGGTTTAAAACTTTTTTAATGATTTTTCGTTCAAAAGATTCATATACAAATTAAACTTAAAATATTCCACAGTTATGTCTACATGATTACCAAAGAAATTCAAATACCAAATTCCATTGCTCTAGCATGACTGGTAGATGAATTATATATCTTTCATGTATGAAACCTTGATCAATTTCCTGACAAATAGAAAACACAGAAAATACACATTTTTAGTACCTTGTTTTATTAAGCTCTACTACTGTAGCCGTCACCATTAAGTCACTGATTAATGTTCCATCTGTATCCATAATTTCTGACTGCCTGAATAAGTGTATAACCTGCAAAATATCATAAAAGTGACAAATAGTCTCGAAAACTTATTAGTAACATTTTGATTAACAAATAATACATGGCCATAAGGGCAATATGCAAGTTTACGGACTGGTTGGTCAGACTGAGGAAGGTATATGGCCCGAAGCGAAGCAGAGGGTCAAATAGCTTCCGAGGACTGAACAACCAGTCCGTAAACTTGCATATTGCCCGTAAGGCCATGTGTTATTGGTTATATTATACCGAATTTAAATCCTTTTAGCACTCATGTTGCTGACATTTTACTACGAGTATAATAATATGTTTTCAAATAATTACTTTATCTTCAGTATGTCAAATAACTAAAACCCCATTCTGACTTTCATTTTAACGCAACATAGCCAGATACCATGCTCTCCTCGTTATATTTCATTTTTTATCTACCTAGTCATTTCGTCTGTTTGTGTTTGCGTGTAATTAGCACAACATGAAGGTCGCGTTAAATCAGACTGGATGACGTCATAAACGGTCAATATAAAATTATGGACTGGTTAGCCGGTCAATATGCGGTTTAAGGACCGGATGACGTCACATTTAATATAGAGGGCGTTATGCAAATGAGGTATAATATTGATAAGTAAGGAGTAAATGCAAAACATTCCAGTGACCTTCTACTGCGCAAATTAAGTTCGAATATATTTGACCCGTCGACTGATAACTTATTGTACCTTAAATTGTCTATCTAAAATAATTTGTTAATATATATCTATTGTTATTTTCTCCCATCGTTTCGCAATTACTACTCTGGAAATTGATGACTAAGATGAAGACATTTTAAGATAGATAGATCGTATTTCATTTCTTATCGTCCACTGTGTAAGCAATAAACAAATTTAGTCGCGTATAAAACATTAAGGCTACGCTGGGACAATAGGCGAAGGATAATTCAGAGACCCTGGTTGCAAATATCAAATATGAATAATCATTACCTCATTTTGAATTTCTGATTTAATTTCATCTGTATCGTTAGTTCCTTCCCATATAAGTTTCGTATAACCAATATAACTGTAGTTGCCTATTAGAAAACCAACAAAATTAGAAGACATATATATCAAATTATTCTGTGGGAGTCTTAAAGCTTGATTTTCATGGTTTACTGCATGAGCCTGACCGGTTTTATTGAGTATCTGGGGGATATTTTTATATTATAGCTTATCTTAGATAAAATTTGTTTTGTTTGTTTGTATTGTTAAGTTTAACGGTCTGACGCTTATGTTTAACTTTGCCTTAGTTTTTTAGAAAACCAATACAAGGCTTTCATCAAACGTAAGCAAATATCTTCCCGCATAGGGAATAATAGTCTAGAAAATGAAATGAAAGCGTTGTTATTCTTTTTTGACAAATAGGCTTCACTGATTCGACGGGTTTATAGTTTACTTGATTTTGACGATGAATAACATATTTCATTAAAATATAAGACAATGAGCCTATATTGAGCCCGCCAATGAGGCTTATATTGATTGAGGATTTAAAAAACAACAACAAAACAAAAAAGGCAATTAAAATAAGGCATTGGTATTTGCATAATTTTATATAGTTGCATCTTTCAAATTTTGCTAGTTTTATCTTAATGGCAAAAGTACCTATATAATACAACTTGAATTGTATTATTTTTATCGGTATAAGTTATAATTGATTGCTTTATAATTTATAAATACAATAAATTCAACACACAATATACCTTGGCATCTATACATTGGATATGTTTCATTTACAACGTTCTGCCAGGTCTTGTCAAAGGGACACGTACAGTTCCATGAACCAACTTGATTTAAACATGTTCCATCGATACACCTATCAGCTTCTGTGACATCGCCCTCAGAACATTCATTGATATCTGGAATGATTATGTAATAGGCAATCATAACATGAGTTAGTATTAAAAGGTGCGAAATTGAGACCAAAAAACCAATTGCAAACACAACGTGCACTCCATTTTTACCAATTTAACCAATTTAATGGGATTGCGTATTTTATTTCACGTATTTATTTCTGCTAACCAGTGTATTATCATTTCATTGTGATCAACGGATCTATTGAATCACAGTATCACGTTTAAAGATCCTTCAACTAGTTTTTAAAAAGTATGAGAGAAATAATACTTACCCGAGCAAAATTTAGCAGAGTCAGAATTTTTCTCAAATCCATCTTTACATTTACAAGTAGTAGAACCATTTATCTGTTTACACGCTGTACTATCAGTGTCACAGCCTCCATTGTTTGTTAACTCACATAACTTATTATCAGACTCTACAAAAATACAAATCAAATATTTGGTTTATATATAATCTAGAAAATAAGCTGATGTCCGGTTTTCCAGGTCAACCACTTAATAGGTCTAGCAACCAAAAGTCTAAGAATATGATCTAGTGATTGCAGCTAAAATACTCTGTTAAGCCTCAGTCCCATAAAATCGTGGCTTGTTGCGGACCCGTACGCGCAAACAGCCGTAGGCCGTGGGAAGCCTTGCGTGTGTACGGTCCCTCTACGGGTTTGTGGTCGCATAAATTTTAGAGCCGTGCGGTCAATCGTAAGAGCGGCAGTACGGGCATCGTACGGGCTACTTACGGATGTAGAAGACTCCCGTGCGGCCGCCGCAAGGACTATGGGCGAATACATTTTGTCTAATAGGATGATGACGTAAAGCCTGTTAAGAAAACAAAGAGAAACGAAATACGTATCGTATGACCCGTACGAATGCCGCACGGGACCCGTACGTCGCTCGTAATGAACCGTACGACTGAAAGCGATTTCATTATAGGCTGTAAGCCGTAAGACCGCAAGGATGTGGTCACAATAGCGAAATAATGTTGTTTACGGACATGTAAGGGCTAGAATCGTTGATGACCGTGCGGGCTGTCGTGCGGGTAACGTACGGGTCCGTAAGAAGAATTGAATAAAAACGAGTCGTAAAGACCCGTGTCTGGAAGATGTGCATGCACATCTTCCAGACACGATCACGCACGGCACTTACCCGTAAATAGAGTCGTGAACAATCGTACGGAGATCTTGCGGGCCACTTGCGGGGTACGCACGATACCTTAGCGCAACAACGGCACATTAATTTCGTAGGTTTCATGATTGTAAAATATTTATTGTTCACTAGTTGAGTTAAAAATGACACGAATACGTACACTACGCTTGTTTGTTTTGTTGAATGTTCAAATGGGAAAAGTTGAGAAAAGGAATAGAGCAGTTCTATATTGTCTGATTAGGTGGAGATTCCTGTATTACTGGTGTTTAAGGTACTGTCCCCCCACCTTGCACGTTGTACTGAGTAGAAGACTCAGTAATGATAGTTTTTGCAGCTCGCCTTCCCTTTCTTTGGCCCCATATTTACTTATAAACGACTCTACATCTTTAACATTTATAAAAGCAATAATAGAAACGTTGACAATCTTCTCATTTATGTCAGCGAATGGCATAGACCCGGTTATATGCTACTTTTCATGCAGGGTGAAATAGACGTTGCGCATCGTCCATGTCTCAATACATCATGACCAAGATAAGTGATCAAAGCTCATTCCTGCCATAAATAACGCGTGCAATCCCTTCATCTAACTGCAATTTATTAGCAATCCTTTGGTACTTAAATAAGTGATGCCTTCTTGTTTGACTCACATACAACAGACCCAAAGTTTCCTTATTATAGTATATATAGAGAAATTTGGGTCTGTCACCTGTGGTTTGACTAGAAGAGGTTCAGTGGAGTTGCCACCAAGATTTTATGATCTACCCTCTTGAAAACTTTCTATGGAAACGTTTTAACTAACTTTTCACTAAATTGTTGGATCATTGTTGATGAAATTATATCCGAATCGGCACCACCGCAGCAACCAAGAGAGTGTGGGAGGAGAACATTATAAGCCTCCAATATTATGATACGCAGTACATGTGTGCTGAGTGTACACATTGAGGGTACACGACTTTCGGCAAACCCTGTACATTTGTGTTATAGTGACTACATGTACTTCGTTTTTCATTCAGTTGAGAAAGTAAAAACATATTCCAATTCACTAATTTGAGAGGTATAAGTTATAAGTACATGTATGCAAAACGATACATTTTACTTAATTTTGACCATTAGCTTCGGTCTCATAGAAGAGACAGGTATTTATATTTAAGTATAGGACTGTACATAATAAATGTATCATATGAGAACGAAATGTCGGGCGCTTAAATTAATCTTTTACTTGTTGTGACATGGGCAAGAATAGCACATTTTTTTCACATTAATGCGACAGGACATTTTCAAGATGTTCTTATTTCACTACTAAGTGACTGACAGATATACAGCATAGCAAGATTCTTCTTTTTTCAGTCCAAAATTTGCATTTCATACATGCATTTTCCCAAAATGATGTGTAAAGTGCCAGTAGTTTACAAAAGCTGAAAACATATTTACTTATCACCATTTTGCGCCATTCTTCTGCACTCAATAGCCCCGATTTTTTCTGGCGATGAAGGGCGCTGTGCATTTTAAACCCCAGTGACAAAGTGGAGAATTCTAATAGATGCATGTATAGTGCCTGTAATCTTGACGCAATTGTAAAAATTGTCGTTTTAATTCAAATGCAGTAGTTTTTCATAAAATGCTTTAATGAGACATTTACCAGTAGCTCTTTTATACAATCACACATTTATTCATGCATGCGACGATAAACGGTCATTTTATTCAAAATCAGCTGTTGCACGCGTGTATCTTATACATCGCACGAAATTTAATTATACGTAATCATGTCGCACGTGATCATTAAGGTGACCGTACAAACATGGCTTAAAACAACACACCCGTACGGAGCCGTAGCTGGAAGATATGCAATTTTATTCCATGCTTATCCACGATTTTGTTCACGATTTGACTTTAAAACTGATACGTGTATCCACGGCTCATCTCACGGACACTGGTAAAAACGTAGCAGTCCGTACGGGTACGCAAGAGTTCGTACGGGGCCTTACGATGCTTGGTCGCACGGCGCCCGTACGGTGCCCTTACGGCTATTTTTATGTTTATGAGACTGTAGCTTTACGATCACTACTCTCAAATCTGTTTTTTAGACTTTATGTTTAACCAAGATTGAAATTTTCATAAGGACAATACATGTATGTTTATACTATAAAACTATAAGTAAAAGTTTACTTGAAGTATTTTTCAAGTGATGTTAAAGTGTTAATTTCGTATGTATCAGAAGTTTTAACCTTAAATAATGTCTTGATATGAAACTGGATGACAGAAGTGAAATGTGTATTTCTGAAACATTCAGTGCATTCGTAAAGTCCTATCCAAAACAATATTATATGGAAAATCACAGAATAACATTACGAAATATATATAAGATTTATAACTAAACGAAAGAATCACTAGCATGTATGAACCTCTTACCATTGTAAACAAGGAACGTTGAAAATGTGGCATTTTTGTCGACAATATTCTTTTTTGATGACAACACATCGTCAATGTAGCTTATATTTACAATTTGTCCCATTTGTATTGTATAGTTTGCTGTCACTTGCATACTATCATCTGAGAAACTGCAAAAAGACGAAGTAAAAATATCAACATTAATAAAGTTGAGTTTGATTCGTTAGTATTTTTTTCTCTTTGTAAAATAGTGAGGCTGGCTTTCTCTGTTCTAGGTAAATTTCAATATTGACGACGGTTTAAAACTTTTTAATGATTTTTCGTTCAAAAGATTCATATACAAATTAAACTTAAAATATCACACAGTTATGTCTACATGATTACCAAAGATATTGAAATACCAAATTCCATTACTCTAGCATGACTTGTAGATGAATTATATATCTTTCATGTATGAAACCTTGATCAATTTCCTGACAAATAGAAAACACAGAAAATACACATTATTAGTACCTTGTTTTTTTAAACTCTACTACTTTAGCCGTCACCATTAAGTCACTGATTAATGTTCCATCTGTATCCATAATGTCTGACTGCCTGAATAAGTGTATAACCTGCAAAATATCATAAAAGTGACAAATAGTCTCGAAAACTTATTAGTAACATTTTAATTAACAAATAATACATTGCCATGAGGGCAGTATGCAAGTTTACGGACTGGTTGGTCAGACTGAGGAAGGTATATGGCCCGAAGCGAAGCAGAGGGTCATATAGCTTCCGAGGCCATTTCGACAGTTTGTGTTGCTGTGTAATTAGAACAACATGAATGTCGCGTTAAATCAGACTGGATGACGTCATAAATGGTCAATATAAAATTATGGACTTGCTAGCCGGTCAATATGCGATTTATGGAACAGATAACGTCACTTGAAATATAGAGGACGTTATGCAAACGAGGAGTAAATATAAAACATTCCAATGACCCACTACAGCGAAAATTTAGTTAGAATGTGTTGACCTGTCGACAGATAACTTAGTGTACTTTAAAATGACTATCTATAATAGTTTGTTGATATATATTTATTGTTATTTTCTCCCATCGTTTCGCAATAACTACTCTGGAAATTGATGACTAAGATGAAGACATTTTAATAAAGATAGATCATATCTCATTTCTTATCGTCCACTGTGTAAGCAATAAACACATTTAGTCGCGTGTAAAACATTAAGGCTACGCTGGGACAATAGGCGAATGATAAATCAGAGACCCTGGTTGCAAATATCAAATATGAACAATCATTACCTCATTTTGAATTTCTGATTTAATTTCATCTGTATCGTTCGTTCCTTTCCATGTCAGATTCGTATAACCAATATAACTGTAGTTGCCTAAAAGAAACCAACGAAATTAGAAGATATATATATCAACTTATTCGGTGGGAGTCTTAATGCTTGGTTTTCATGGTT
The DNA here is from genome assembly GCA_025267735.1 of Mactra quadrangularis. Lineage (NCBI taxonomy): Eukaryota > Metazoa > Mollusca > Bivalvia > Venerida > Mactridae > Mactra > Mactra quadrangularis. The sequence goes on along the minus strand of CM046295.1, from coordinate 17,695,721 downwards.
TACTGCACGAGCCTGGTCGGTTTCATTGAGTATCTGGGGGATATTTTTATATTTTAGCTTAACTTAGATAACATTTGTTTTGTTTGTTTGCATTCTTAAGTTTAACAGCCTGACGCTTATGTTTAACTTTGCCTTAGTTTTTTTAGAAAACCAATACAAGGCTTTCATCAAACGTAAGCAAATATCTTCCTGCATAGGAAATAATAGTCTAAAAATGAAATGAAAGCGTTGTTATTTTCTTTTTTTGACAAATAGGCTTCACTGATTCGACGGGTTTATAGTTTACTTGATTTTGACGATGAAAAACATACTTCATTAAAGTATAAGACAATGAGCCTATATTAAGCCCGCCACTGAGGCTTATATTGATTGTGGATTAAAAAAAACACAAAACAAAACAGGCAATTAAAATAAGGCATTGGTATTTGCATGATTATATTTAGGTTGCATCTTTCAAATTTTGCTAGTTTTATCTTAATGGCATAAGTACCTAGGTAATACAACTTGAATTGTATTATTTTTATCGGTATAAGTTATAATTGATTGCTTTATAATTTATAAATACAATAAATTCAACACATAATATACCTTGGCATCTATACATTGGATATGTTTCATTTCCAACGTTCTGCCAGGTCTTGTCAGAGGGACACGTACAGTTCCATGACCCAACTTGATTTAAACATGTTCCATCGATACACCTACCTTCTGTGACATCGCCTTCAGAACATTCATTGATATCTGGAATGAATATATAAATGGCAATCATAACATGAGTTAGTATTAAAATGGAATTTTAATTGACTGGCTTGATACTTTTAACCGGTGTCGTTCTAGAATGCATCAGTGGTATGAATTTCTCAAAAAGATAATCATATTATATTTGTGTATGCTTAGCATATGATATTAGATTTTCACTTCAACAATAAGGAGATGTCTGAAAATTGCATTGAAACATTTTGAAAAAAGTGTATTGGTGTTTTGATTATGAAACTTTATAATATTGTTTGGCATACAACTGTTAAAGAAAGTGACTCTGTGTCTACACAACCTACATTGTTAGAAAATATATATAATTTTTTATTACACAGTACAACTTTTGAATTCTATTATATAATTCGTACAATGCCTTGGTCAGTTTGCTATAATAAGTTTGAAAAGGCATTTTCTTAACATAATCACAGAAACTGAATGGTAATTGTTAAATAACAAAAAATTAATTAAATCAGTAAGTTAGTAGCTTTCATTTGTTAACTTTTATCGTCTTTAGTAGTACAAATAAACCAAATAATTCTAGAAGTCTGAAATCTAATGTTTTATTGGCATTAACATAGTTTATTGCCAAGAATAATTCTAGAGGTATTATACAAAATTACGTGTATACAAATTGGAATATGAAGCATATCATGCACAAAAGATATACTCGGTAGAATAGAGCGAAACAAAACACATATAACCAAACACTTATGAAACATTATAACCGAGCATCTCAAGTGTACAAAATGGGTATTCATATAAAAGAAAAACCAAAAACATGCATAAACAGGTATTAAACAGAAGATGAGAAAGAAAGAAGGCGTCTTATTGGCTACTTTGTTCTCTCTGATATTTTATCATGGACATGGTTTTCTATAGGTTTTACTTAAACATTGCAAAAAATGGAGCATACAGATGAAGAAAAAATATAAGTCACTGACCTGTACAATATTTTGGGCTTAACTCAACAACCTTAAATCCCGCTTTGCAACTACACTGAAATCCACCATTTGTATTAATGCAATCTGTACTTAGTGTGTCGCAATCTGATTTTTTAGGAACCTGACAGACTCCGGTGTCCGTACCTGAGAAAAATAAGATATATCGCTTTAACTTATTAATATTTCAGCACAATTACATATTGTGCTCCCAAAATCTCTCGGACAACTAAGATTTTCGAAAAAAGAGCATGTACGTATAGCAAATCTGATTAAAACCCGATCTAAAATGCTCCGCTCGTCTACTCGCTAATTTAGATCTGGCCCTTTTCAAGCTGAATGTGACCTATTCTCTTCATAATATTAATGGCGAATCATGATACGTAACTTGTTTACATAGCCTACGTCACGCAATTTAAAATGAGCTTTCCAATCGCAGGCTGTAAATAATACAGCTGTTAAATTAACTAGCAAACCTTGGTCTAAAAATAGAAATTACGAAATCAAAATGTTATTAATAGTGTTTCGCTACGCAATGAAAGGTCGACACAAAGTTCATCTCGACGTGACCTTCCACGGAGACAGTAGAGATCCAGTACCACAGCGGTCTACAGGATATCTGTTTACGTAGATTGTCGAATAGCCTAAGTATTTTCATTATATTTGTATAGTTAAAGCTTATGAACATAACATAGTCAAAAGCAAATTTTGATGAACAAATATTTACTTTGGAAATAAGCTGAGATGTCACTCTATTTTTTCATGTTCAAATGTCAATAAATTTGTCATAAAACAGGTTTTGCCCGAGAGATTTGAAATAGTATTTGCTTAGGTTTCCGAAAGTAACCTTTGTTTTTGAATCAATTAATTCTAGTAAATACTTCATCATGAATGGTAATAACTGTATTGAAAATGGATTGATTTTAAATTCATATGTGAAGGAATTGCAGACAATGAGGAATACATAATTCAGCATCGTCATGTTATATCCATGGATGATGATAGTGTAAATTCTAAGTTTTCGTTTTATAATTCTAACTATTTAGTGTGTAATAGTAATGTTAAAATGCATTTCCTTTCCATATTTATTGACAATGGTAGGTAATTTTAAAATATTAAACAATAAACCAAATCAAACAGTAAGTAGCTTTTACATGCAGTTAGTTCAATATATCTTATGTATCATCTTTTATACCAATAAAACATCTAAAAATATTAAGGTGTATGGTTTATAACAATGTCAAATGTGGAGAAAATACTGAGTGGTCTTTTGATTGTGTTAATAGTTTTTTACGTATGAAAGAGCTCTGTAATTATGATATTGATATACAGGCCTTATAAATTTTTAAGCCGTGTTGTTTAGACAATAAGTTGTAGGCACTGCTTCAATTTTACTCAATGAATCTGGGTTTTTGCAAATTTGGGTTATCGAAAATGTTTTACAAACGGGTTTAAAAGAGTAACAATGTTATTTATCGATCATTAATATACATTAAGTTAAAGACTATGAACAATAATGTTTTTAAATACAACTATATTTATATTAGTCATGCTATTTTCATGTACGCAAAGATTCAATTTAATAGGCTACATTATTATTGTTTTACCATTATTAATTTCCGTAGAAGCAGATTTAGGGTCCACATCAGCAATATCCGCAAGCTGAAATTTGTCGTCCGCTATTTCATTTCTGAAAACAATGACAGAGTCTCGCAAGCTTCTACCTACGTCGTCAGCAGTATCAGTATCATTTTTCCAATGAACAAGGTAGTCAGCATAAAGTGTTCCAGGATCCGTACTTCTCTTTCTTCGACTAAAATATATTACAGTACAAACTTGTAAATACATACTTTTTTGATAAAAAACATTAGCCAAATGGGAAAATTTATACATGCCCAAAGTTATTTTACCATACATTAAAGTATTATGCATGTTCGATCAATATGTTGGTAGTTCCTTGGCTCATTTGAAATAAAGCATAAAGGCAAATACGATTGGCTATGACCGAATGGCGTCTCCTTACTAATTTAGAGGGCGAAGATTAGATACCAAGGTTGGACTCAATGCAATGTAGCAGTTGATGGACACGCACTTAGGGATCGAGATGTCCAGTGTTCGAACCCATTTAGGGACACTGCTAATTTCCTTGAGCAAGACAGTTACCGAGAGTTGTTTTCACTCCACCAGGTGTTCATGAGTATGGTAAGGGGTCACCTGCCTGAGGTAGATTTCAGTAATCAGATGTTATCGTACGAAAGTGTAAAGTTGACTAAACATGTATATGGAAGCAGACTTGAAATCAAGCGCACTTCAACAGTTTACCTGATAGATTTATCAACATACCTTGAGCTTCCTCGGGTTACAACAATACTTAGTTTGAACACCTCGACACTCAGGAATCCTTCTGTTTTATTGAACATATAATGAAGCTGGCAAAGATACAATAATAATTATTCCATTTTGTTTTCTTTTACATTTTACAATGTGTGTGTTTTCATTCATATGTATCGTTCCTGTGAGCGCAGGTAATGTGATAGCGGAATCGCAACATATGTATAAAATAAGTAATTTTATAAAACATAACTGATTTAACGCAATGTATATTTGTTATATAATCGAATTGCAAAATTTTAATCATGTATCGTGTGTCTATCAACCCAATTGAAAGTGTGAACATGTGAATAAGCTATACAAAATTAGCCATCACTAAAGTTTCGAGTGGAATTTTTGTCCATACGCTTCTTTACTAACTGGTGTCTCGAAAATGACGCAAATGGGATCAACAATTTGCAAAACATAAATATAAAGTACCTTTGTTTGCACCTCATTCCTGTGTTCAAGTGTATCAACTGTTTTATTTAAATCTACGTCTGTCTTTGTTATTGTTATTTGAAACGATATAGAACCAACAAACATCGCTCCATCTAAAAGATAAAACATACAGTTTTTACGAAAAACCAATAAGCTGTCAATGTAAACAATACAATGAACTTATCCGCAATAAGGATTACTCAGGATGGCAATTAAATATAGAGTTTTAAGTTTAACATGTATTATGAGTGTCTTGTTGTAATGGTAGAGTTCTTCTAACAAAGGGTGTGGTGGTTTATCAACCACACTAAGTTTATTGAAGCTATATATATATACATCTTTTATTTTCAATACTGCCCTATCATTTTATACATCATATAACGGTGTTCAGACAACTTATCATTTCTGGAAAGGCTAAATCTATAGATTTAGCTATAAGCCAGTAACTAGGTACACACACTATCGTCAGTGGGTACAATTTGACACATATTTAATTACAAGCAATGCATTTTGAATGAATTTTTAATAAACAAAGGTGGCGTGTTAGATAATATGTTATGAGAAACTGGAATATTGGGCAAGATTCGAAAATGTATCTTTATGTAACATTAACGAAAGAGATATACCATTCGACACACTGAACAATTTATGCCCTTTATTTGATAAACATATGATAGTTTTGTAACTTTAGAAAACAGAAATGGAGAACACATAGAAATTAACAGGAGTAATTAAGTCCAAAGGATCTCACTATTAGGATTATAAAAAGCTATGATTTAATAGTGGAATGGTCTTAGTATTTAGAATATCTCCCAGACTAAACATTTTGCGCATAAAAATCGTCCAGTAATGTCAAGTTATTGCAATAACCAAGTTGGACTTAATGGCAGAACTTTACTGTAAATTACATTAGGTTTTAAACGTGTAACGCAAATGGCACATTTACCTCCAATCTCCTCACACGGTCCATTTTCTGATTTTCTCATAAAGTTTGGCATACAGTTACATGTAGCACTCCCTAATGTATTCACGCAAAGTTCATGTTGACGTGCTGAACATTTCTTAGTACCTTCCTTACATTCATCAATATCTAAAATGATAGATTAAACGTTGCATTAATGACAAACAGCATTGTTAAATACTACCAAATATTTTAGTCAACGAAAAAAATGAAGGCAAATAAGACTTATAGTAATAAGAATACAATTGAAATTTATTGTGTTAGTTTTATGATTATGCGTGTTAAAACATTCAACGGCTATTTTTTCTGGTTTTGGGGCTTCTAATTTGCTATTCTCCCTATGAGCAGCCATCGTAATTGTTCAACGATCTACAATTGCAAGTATCCATTTACGAATTGGTGAAATTAAGCAATCCCATGCACATTTCTTGCTAAGGAAAATTAAAAGTGCACCTAGTTGGTATGACACTGCCCAGGACTACTCGATCCTAAAGCGTGTGTCCTTCCGCTGGACTACTACCCCGACATGATATCATAACTTACCATCACATGTGAAATTGTCTTTATTAAGCCTGTAGCCTTCGTTACAATCACATTTAAAAGAACCGTCAGTATTGTAACAGGTTTGAGTACATTTATCAGTGCCATTGTATTTGTCATCACATTCGTCAACATCTGAAAACGATATAATATGTAAACTCACTATCTAAAAACTATGCTTCATGACAAATAAATAATATTAAAGATGATTTTATTTGCCATCAATAGATCATTTGTTATCATAATAGTTATAAACGTGATTTGAGTATCTTTATCTCTTTGGCTAAATATTCGCGAGCAAGAAGTGGATAAACCATAGTATGTGTTTTATTTTTTAAGAAAACTTTCTGTCTGATCCTAAATATAAAGCGGGGTTTGTCAAGTGGTTACATCGTTGGGAAAAATAGCATAACAAAAACAGATCAGCATTGGTTTTAATCTCATCAAAAGACTATTCTGTTGCGTTTTTAAACACGAAATGTTATCTTTCTGACTCAGCATTAAGCAACCAGGAAGCGAATTCGAGAATGATTGATATGAATTGTATATAAATTGATATAAACCCTGAACTAAAATAACAATTACAATTTGATTTTTCATTTTTGTCCTTACAGACTTATATGACAAAATAAAAAACCACACGTTTCATTTTGTGAAAAGCTTTTTCATACCTGTGCACATTCGACCGTCACCGTCGAAACCCTTTGGGCAAGGAAGGCAAGGATCTTCTTCAATAGCAACTGAACTGTTACATCTGTTCTTGTAACATTTAGTTATTAAACAGGGATCGTTTTTGTTTTGGCAAAAAGTACCTTCAAAGCCAGTGATACAACTACAAGTACCCTTGATAATATGGCCTAAAAGAAAATGATAAATAGTGTTACGTTTCATTAATATTCTGATTTAACAAATAGACCTTTAAGCTAGCGCATACTCTTTATGACAACTTGACATGAATAAGGCTCGAAATCATGCCACGAGTAGGAGCGTTGTCTATTGGTAAGAAGCCTGCTTAGGGATCGAGAAGTCCCGGTTTGATTCCCTATAAGGGGCACTGTTAAAACCCCTGAGCAAATAATTTACATACGGTTGTTTCAAGGGATTACCTGCCTGAAGGTAACTTCAATGATTAGAAGTTATTGTAAAGTCGGCTGAACATGTAAATGGAAGCAGACTTTAAGCGCACTTTAACTTTTAACTTTAGAAAATTATACATTTTAATATAATTATACATTTTAATATAATTATACTATTGCACGTTGATCTACAATGAAACATTAATGTGTAACAATTTCACCTTAAGGAATATAGATGTACACTTATCTTAATTACTGATCAATTCAACACTGTTTTTTCTTTCATTTGTTAGATGAAATGAACCTTCCTACCTTCACCGCTAGGGTCAGTCTTCAGAAAATTATCTGGACATTCTGAGAGTCCATGCTCACAACCGCAGTATCTCACATACATACTATATTTAGCAACTTTCTCGTATTCGTCTGTTACAATAATATTCAATCTAGTAAGATTAATGTTTCTCAACGAATCAGTAAAATTCCAGATAAAAAGTCCTTCATCTGAAAAAGTATTGAAAGTGTAATTATAAATCGAGGATTTCCGCAATTTAACTTTTGTAAATTCTTCGTCATTTAAATATCATTGTTGTTTTAACCCCTTGTTACAAACTATGTTATAATTGCTAATCACAATGAACACGAACTGGTGTGCTATCAGCAAGACGTTAATCAAATGTTTGAATTTCTAAAAGTCTTCTCACTGCCTTAGCTTAATTCAGTTAAAATTATAATCGAATAACAAAACCAAACCTAATAAAACCTGTAAACAAGCAGGGTATGATAAAAATTTAACTAAATATGAATTCTAACTACATACCTGATATCGCAAAATCCCTAGTCGGTATTTCAGAGTCGATAGTGAAATTTAATCCTGACGTGGACTCGTTGTCTGATACGTATTTGGATAGATCTATTGTTATACTTTTATTGTCGCTATGTGGAACCACGTCTATTACACTAAGGTTCTTGTGGAAAAACGGAGCCGTATTATCTGAAATAATAAAAATTGAAACAAAAACAATATGAAAATCTAAAAAAGGATAATAAACGATAAAAATAGACCTCTCACACAGCAAAAAAGCAGAGAGGGGGGATTTAGATTTTTAACAAAATTTTGTTATAAAAAGGGACGCTACAAACAAATAATGGAAACAATGTCAAGCTTATAAGTTCACACCCTAAGCAACTTACTGTTGAAGCCTTAATTTTCGAAACCAAACTTCAAAGTTTAACCTAATTTCTTAGGACATATATTCACCAGCGTTTGACTATTGCCTAGCTTGATACAATGGTAGGCGGTAGAAGGCTGTATGAATTAGTTAGACATCATCAGATTGAAGCCTTTAGAGACATAAATATTATACATATGTTGAAGGTGACTGCATAATTAGTATAAAATAAGGACAAAATAAATCACAAATTAAATAAATGTTATAAACCGCATTTATTTATATATATGAAGTAAATGCTATCATGAAGAGATTTCTTTAAATTGGCTATATAATTACTTTTTGTAATCTCTTAAGAGATCTTCATAAGTAAACGTATTTTCATAAAAAACATATTTTGACAAAAATTTAGGGTTCATGTTGAAATGTGTATTAGTAGCGAAACCAACAACTACAGTAATAAAATGTATATCAAATTTATACTAAAAAATTCAAATTTAACATGTGTAAATAAACGTTTGAACCTCATGTTACTTGTTTAGGTACTTACGTGTTATTTCATATATCCTTCTTGTATCATTGACTTTTTTCATAACATTTACACCAAAGCTATAATTACTGTTTCTTGCAATGGCAAGAAGGCATTCGGTGTTAGGCTGGTGGTTCCAATAATTACGACAAGTTTCATTAAATTTAGTTATATCCTCGTCTGTAGAGTTTTTAAAGAGCTCATTTAAGTTACCCACAAGATCTTCTAGAAACCGTGGTCGTGTGTGATTCGAGTTGTAAAATGCATAGTCGCGTCCACCAGTCAAACTGTAGTTAAATAGGCTTTCTGATGGGTCTTGTAGTTGCCCTGAAGAAATGAATTTAAGAAAAAGTTAATATTCAAAAAGGAACGCGTACTTTACCTATATGAAGAGGCAAGTGTATTTCCAGAGAACACTTTAAGTTTTTACAGATTAGACATAACAAAACAATGCATTGAAGATAACGTTCAAATCATCCGTAAGACTGGTATGACTGAGTAGTCGTGAACGACAAGAAGAAGAAGGATAAGGTTCATGCGTAAAAAAGTCTCATTGTTAACAAAAGCGGACAGTTTTTTTCTTGTTGGACTCATGTCCGGGCGGCTGCAACTTTATCTATTCGATGATGAGTTTCTTTTATTAACACAATGAACAACATTTAAACAAAATATCTTATAAAACTATATATATATATATATATATTAATACGTCAAACAGGTCGTCGAACTCCTTGCCAACTAATTCACATTGAGTAGTCATACCGAAGGAATTCAATGGAACCGATTTTGAATTAAGAGTACAGCTAGATAGGGTTGCTATGTATTCTAAGAGTAACCAACGCGTTTGTTCCGTACTTAAAAATAATGAGAGGTTTCTATCACATCAAAACATTATGCGGAAGTCGAACTGACGGTAATTTTACTTTACCAGCACTGTTTACTTCTATTTTCATATCTTAGACTTACATGTTTCTCCAAAATCAAATATTACACCCTCTGTTGAATTTAAAGGTACCGTTGATTTACTTCTTAGTACATAACTATCATTAAAGGTTACACCGGCCAATCCCTGCATACTAGAATTAAGTGCATCTTTGTGCACATTATCAAATGTTATATCCATCATAGCTCCAGCAGTCAATGTAATCTACAAAATAAAAACTTATATTGTTAACAGTTTCTACCATAGCTAAAATAGCCAGCTGGCAAAAAATAACACGTGGTGGTTTAACTAGAGCAAAATATTTCAAACTGGTACAACATCCAAAGATTGAATTTTGTTTATAACCAGGGATTCCTTATTAGAGGGATTTGTAACGAAGTGCTTTTTTTAATTTTCACGGTCGTCACTGCCCATAACTGGCTGACACAGGCTGTACAAACTATTCTAGATTTTAAAAAAACTTGATTTATGTTTTTGTACATGTCTCCCGTGCAACTTGTAAATGTTTCTGTAGTTTTTGGCAAAAGAATTGTTGCTATTATTACCGAAAATATGACTTTAGGTGATGTAAAATGGGGCTAAAAATGGCAGATCGGCGGGAAAATGCATTATTTTGCGAAACAGTCTATGAGCGTAATTTACCTCAAAATCATCTAAAAACATAGTTTTCCTAACAGTTATGTCAATTTGAATGGTACTGGTACAAATTTCAAGTGAATATCTCTATTGAAACTTGTTAAACGTGTTTTCCGTATTGGCCGAAATAAAAGCGACGACAGTGAAATTTGATAAAAAATCTATTACATTTACTTATCGTTACAAATCCCTGTCATATAAAATCCCTGTTATAACTTATCTATAGAAAAAGATTATTTCAATTTTTGTAAAAATATTTTGGGTTCTAAGAAAATCATTCAAAATAATTCATTCATGGGAAACTAGGAGGGGTGTCTTTTAAAACCGTTCATCGAAAATAGTTTAGTATTGGTAAAGAATACTGCAATGAAAGATAACAAGAATATTCATATTATAACTAATGTATTAATGAATGACCATTGGCAGGTATCCAAATAAATCTGAATGGTGTTTAGATGTTAAAAGTTTACTTTAATCATTATTCATTGGGTTTATTAGGAGCTTGGATTTATCAGGGTGTTGGATATTATAAGTTTTCTTAAAAACATTGGTTAGACGAAGTATGGTCAAACAGATAGATCGTAATAATTCGGAATATAAAACAATACTTTAAAAATAGGACTGTACATTTACAATGAATTTATGCTAAGAGCTCTAAAATATATAATTTTGAAACTATATGTAAATACAAGTATAGTATAAATAAAACTATCTATCTATCATATATTTTTAATGATTGAATCTTCGTTACAATATAGTATAAAATAACTACATGTATGTTGAACATTGCTTACAATCTATATCACCAACATGAAAATACAATTCCGTAAACAAACAACTAAATACTATAGTATCAAAACACTCATATTAACCTGTTTCGCAAATGATTCAATACCACATTTCCTAGTATCAACAATAATAACTTTGTCTCCACCAGCTATTATCATCAAACAGTAACCGGTCGAATTGCAAGGAGCGGTTCTTGTATTTGATGAATTACACAATAACATACCATTGTTGTAAACTTGAATCACGTTAGAAGTTCGGTTAAAGTGGGTTTCAATTGAAATTCCTTTTTTCTAAAAATAAAAAATATATATATTACATTTTTTATATAAGCTCTATTAGTACTGCAGAAACTTAGCTATGAATAATATTACCCAAATATATCAATTATGCACTTACATACATTATTGAAGACATCAAAATTATTACTATTGACATTTGCCTTACATGGCTGTATTTCTGGTGTAAGGACAACATCGCATTAGGATTCTCTATCTTGAAAAATCTGAGGAATTGTTGAAAATAATACTTACCTAAATAGATGCTTATAAGAATATTACAAGCAATGAGTCTGTTTAGGTTTTACTGAACATAATTCTACAAAAGGCTCTTAGTGTGCCACTGACGTAGCACAAGGTATTTTTGTCCACAATACATGTTTGTTTTCTTGTTTGTCTTTTTAAACTCCTAAGAGACAGTGATTTAGATTTACACTTACTTCATTATGAAAGACAAATGCTGTAAACATCGTTGCATCTATGTTACCTTCAACTACATATTCTGTTCTAGCTTGGATTTGTATATCACTGAAAATGTAGTAGATGTTAATAACATGTATGTAGAACGTTCACATAAAGATAGCGATCAAAAGCAGAGCTTGTCTTCTATTTGACGGTGAAACATTATAAATATATGATAGTTTAGTTAGTTTAAATCTATTCTATTAACATAGCATCATAATTATGCAATTTACAATATACATAATGTAATATCTATAATAAATATTTAAGCATGTTAATGGGTCTGCTTAAATCCGTTAAATGATCGCCTTAATAATATAATGAATCAAGAATATTACTTACGAATGCCCTTAATTTGGTTTCATGAATCAAATTTCGACTTCTTAACCCATTTAACATTATCGAAATTCTAGAGGTAACAAAGAACCAATTACGAAAAAACTTAAATTAAGGACATTGAAGAAACTATATCACTAAAATTTTCTGTTGAAAATTTATTTTATACGTATATTTATCAAAGATTATGAAACAGTCTGAAAAGGACACATGCATCAAAGGTTTATTATTAAGCTGTTACCTGAATATAAATGACTTACCTCGTATTAAGAAAGACATACTCGCCATGCCCATTGAAAGAATACTTGTGACCGTCTAATGTTGTAATTAGAGGGTCTCCATATGATCTTGCTGTAAAGAAATGATATAAACACATAACTATAGTCTATTTTCATGTATTTATAAATATTTTCTTTTGGGGGAGGGTTAACGCCGTAGAAACAGATTGTAAACGTCATACCATGGCGGTCCGTCAATCTACTCACCGTACCTAGAAAGGCTAAATATAATTTAAGCTGTTAACCACTTACCAGACGCAAACAAGAATTTACCCCTACATTTAGTTAATGATTTAGAACTTCGTGATTTTCCCGTAAATATTAGATCGTTTAGGCAATAAGTGATGTTTCGTTTTTAGTATGCACATTTTAAAACATCACCCATTGCCTTAACGAACGCATATATGTGTATTAGATTAGGTTATTATAACTTTTAACAATAACGTTTAAGTTACATTGTAACAAATACTGTTATGACACATGAAATCTGCAGTAATTGCTGTGTACGTTTTCTCTTATTTATTTCTAAAAATGCGTTACCATTTTAGTGTAACACTTTGTAAAGTTTCATTTAACTATGTTTGTGTGCATGCTGCGTGAATGTAGCTATATGTGTATATATGAAAGTATGATCATGTAATTTATGTTTATGTATGTCTAAAAGATTGTACGTATGAGTCCATGTTTGAAAAAATTAATTGTACTTATGAGTTTATATATAATTGTATATACAAATGTACGTTTGTTTCAAACATGTATATAATTATATTTGAATGTATGTTTCGTTATAGACATGTATTTTAACTATATAATATTTAATACGTTTGGATGTACTTTGAGTATTTTGCCTAAAACATAAATAAATTTTATGTTTAAAACGTTACCAATTGTTTGTAGTTTGTTAAAATTAATCTTTTTTATCTTGACATCATAATGACATTTTTACGTTGAAGCGGCAATACTTGAACGTATACAGCGTAAAAAACGCCTCATATTCTGCCGCATAAAAGTCCGTTGACTAACTCAAATCATATTTAATTTTAGCAAAAATTTATCGGGGAGATTTTTAATAAAACAATTCGGAAGTCAATTTTTTGGGATTTTTTTTTTAGATTTAGCAAATTCGATTTTCTAGTCCCTTTAAAATATTGTGAAATAAAATATTTAGGAAGTGTAGTGTCTAGAAAATGACACCAGCTTAAGAATGATGTATAATTTGTTGTTGTGACGCAGAAAATAAGGACATAGCAACATACTTTAGACGTTTTCTGACCATTTACTGACGAAAAAAATGCGCGAGGTTGTCATGTTCACGACGTCATGGTAACGTCACTTGTAATAATGACGCCAAATAAAGCGTAGACTACGGTACCAAACATTATATGCAAATCTAGAAAAAGTCAGAAGTACCATACCACCTTAATACTTATCAACTATACATTTATGTGAGCCATTACTTATAGCAGTTGTGCTATCTGTATTGATGTCAAATACTTTAATATATATGACTATATATTTTTACACAAAAATTGTCAATATATGCAATTTACATGTTTTCCACATTAGTCTTGCCTTCAAACGACGGCTTACCCCGGGTGTTTCCGTCAATGATCTTATACAGTTTGAATGAATGGGAACTTAACTTCAGGGGTCTCAATAAGTGATCGACAATACTCGGAGACCTAAGATAATCCGGTTTTATTTAGAACAGTTTAGAAAACAATGTCTTGATAGAATGTTGACTTCGTTTATTTCCGATTATATTCGTTGAAGCTCGGAAACCTGTATGTGTATTAATATTTACCTGAGAAAGGAGTGACATATCTGCTACAATCATCTGATGGATTTATTTCATAAAATTGATGACATAGCTCGTGATCACCTTGACAACAGTTGCTATATACGTCAGTTATATTGTATGACGTGTTGTTAGGGATGACGTAACCTCCACCGTTAGGACCTGTTCTCAGAGTACCGTCCGTCCTAAAATGAAGAAACATTTTTTAGAATATCGAAATTTCAACTGTTCAAAGAAGGAAGCGATATGACGTCATAAATGTTTCCTGTTTATAGAATCACAATGATGAAATTAATAAAGGAAACCAAGTTAAGATAATAAGTTAAAGCAAACTACGATTGTTAAAACGAAAAACGAAAAAAATAAACATGGTTATATAAGGAGACATATTTAGGAAAATGGATAAAATAAATATGGTAAAGAAGGAAATCATGTTCAGGAAAATGGAAAATCATATACCTGTAACAACACATTTGTTTCACTCCGTCTTCATTAGGAAACCATTCTTCATAGCAACTTCCGGTTCCGGTTTTATTTAAATCTCCACTTCCGGTGTGTTTGAAAGTGTAATCTAATGACATAATTTTCTCCTGACATGGGCAAGGTGTCGCTTTATTTCTCCATGACGTCATTTGACCGTGAACTTCGTCATCCGATAAAAACTTGTTACACAAACAGTCTGAAACATAAAATCAATCGATGTTCTGGTTTCTGCAAGTAATGTATCCTGCTTTGTGTCGAATTTCAACATTTTTGCATATTTTAGCAGTCTGTCGGCTTTTTTTAAAAAATCCACAAGGAGTCAGCCTGTACATGTATATAAATATTCCAAACAAATGAGTACGCGCATTAGCATACTACGCTTATAGCTTTTCTTGTATTATGTCGTCTTATGTTTTCAACGGCTGTTTTACCTACCTGCTGTTTTCCGAAAGTAACCTTTGTTTTGAATCAATTAATTCTAGTAAAACCTTTGCCATGAAGGGCTATAACTATATCAAAAATGGATTGAATTTAAATTCATGTGTGAAGGAACTGCAGGAATACATAATTCAGCATCGTCAAGTCATCATATCCATGGATGATGATAACGTAAATTCTAAGTTTTCATTTTATAATTCTAACTATTCATAGGCCAGTTTGTAATAGTAATGTTAAAATGCATTTCTTTTTCATAGTTATTGACAATGGTAGGTAAAAATAAACCAAATCAAACAGTAAGTAGCTTTTACACGTCTTATGTATCATCTTTATATACCAATAGAAAATATCTTCAAGATAAAGGTGTATGGTTTATATCAATGTCAAATGTGGAGATAATGCTGAGTAGTCTTTTGATTATGTTTATAGTTTTTACGTATAAGAGGGCTCTGTAATAATGAAATTGCAAGATATACAGGCCTTATAAATTTTCAAGCCGTGTTGTTTATACTATAAGTTGTAGGCACTGCTTCAATTTTACTTATGAATCTGGGTTTTTTTGCAAATTTTGGTTAACGAAAATAGTACAAAAAACAGGTTTAAAAAACAATGTATTTTATCGATCCTTAATATACATGAAGTTAAATACTAAGCATAATCATGTTTTAGGTACAACTATATTTAAATTAGTCATGCTATTTCCATGTACGTAAAGATTCAATTTAATAGGTTACATTATTATTGTTTTACCATTATTATTTTTTGTAGTACAAGAGTTAGTGTCCACATCACCAACATCCGCAAGCTGAAATGTGTCGTTCGCGTTATCATTATTGAAAGCAATAACAGAGTCTCGCAAGCTTCTATCTACGTCGCCAGCAGTATCAGTATCATTTTTCCAATGAACAAGGTAGTCAGCATGAAGTGTTCCAGGATATGTACTTCTGAAATATAATATGTACGTGAAAATACATACTTTTTTTATAAAAAACATTACCCAAATGGAAAAACATATACATAACCAAAGTTATTTTACCATACATTAAAGTATTATGCATGTTCGATCAATATGTTGGTAGTTCATTGGCTCATTTGAAAAAAAAACGTAAAGGCAAATACGGTTGGCTTTGGCCGAATGGCGTCTCCTTACTAATTCAGAGGGCGAAGATTAGATTCCAAGGTTGGATTCAATGCAATGTTGCAGTTGATGGACACGCACTTAGGGATCGAAATGTACAGTGTTCGAACCCATTTAGGGACACTGCTAATTTCCTTGAGCAAGACAGTTACCGAGAGTTGTTTTCATTCCACCAGAAGCAAATGGGTACTGTGAGGGATCACCTGCCTGAAGTAGATTTCAGTGGTCAGATGTTATCGTACAAATGTGTAAAGTTGACTAAACATGTATATGGAAGCAGGCTTTCAACCGCACTTCAACAGTTTACCTGATATTTTTATCAACATACCTTGAGCTTCCTGGGGTTAAAACAATACTTAGTTTGAACACCTCGACACTCATGAATCCTTCTGTTTTATTGAACATGCAATGAAGCTGACAAAGATACAATAATAATAATTTCATTTTGTTTTCTTTTACATTTTACAATGTGTGAGTTTTCATTCATATGTATCGATCCTGTGAGCGCAGGTTATGTGATAGCGGAATCGCAACATGTGTATAAAATAATAAATTCTATAAAACAAAACTGATTTAACGCAATGTATATTTGTTATATAATCGAATTGCAAAATTTTAATCATGTATCGTGTGTCTATCAACCCAATTGAAAGTGAGAACATGTGAATAAGCTATACATAATTAGCCATTACCAAAGTTTCGAGTGGAATTTTTGTCCATACGCTTCTTTACTAACTGGTGTCTCGAAAATGACGCAAATGGGATCAACAATTAGCAAAACATAAATATCAAGTACCTTTGTTTGCACCTCATTCCTGTGGTCATTGGTATCCACTGTTTTATTTAAATCTTCATATGTCTTTGTTATTGTTATTTGAAACGATATTGAACCAACAAACATCGCTCCATCTAAAAGATAAAACATACTGTTTATACGAAAAGCTGTTAATGTAAACAATACAATGAAAGTATCAACACTAAAGATTACTCAGGATGGCAATTTAAGATAGAGTTTTAAGTTTAACATGTATTATGAGTGTGTTGTGTAATGGTAGAGTTCTTCTATTGCAAGCATGATTAACTAAGGGTGTGGTGGTCTATCAACCACATTAAGTTTATTTAAATAAATTTTCCACTTTTTTCAAAACTGCCCTGTCATTTTATACATCATATAAACAATACAATGAACGTATCAACACTAAAGACTACTCAGGATGGCAATTAAAGTATTTTATTTATTGGAGTTAACGCCGTATCAACACAATTTAGGCCATTTCACGGCGTCCAGCGCACCTAACTTAGCTTTCCTGGACCATTGTCTGTAACCAGTACTCACCAACCCTTCCACAAGGCCGGAAACTTCTCCATATTATCTAATCAATGGAGGAAAATCGACATTATTGTCAAATTTTCATGGAAGGGTATAACCTCCCCGGGTGGGATTCGAACCCGCACCCCCTAGGGCACGAGTATCCAAATCCCGGCGCTCTACCAACTGCGCTATCGACCCGGGTTAGCAATTAAAGATAGAGTTTTAAGTTTAACATGTATTATGAGTGTATTGTGTAATGGTAAAGTTCTATTGCAAGCATGATTAACTAAGGGTGTGGTGGTCTATCAACTTTCCACTTTTTTTCAAAACTGCCCTGTCATTTTATACATCATATAACGGCGGTCAGACAACTTATCGTTTCTGGAAAGGCTAAATCATTTGATTTAACTGTAAGCCAGTTACTTAGTGCACACTATCGTCGATGGGTACAATTTGGCACATATTTAATAACAAGCAATGGATTTTGAATACAGTTATGACAAAAAATATGGCGTGTTAGATAGTTTGATATGAGAAACTGGAATGTTGGGCAAGATTCGAAAATTAATATTTATGTAACATTAACGAAAGAGGTATACCATTCGATGCACTCAACAATTAATGCCCTTTACTTGATAAACATACGTTTGTTTTATAAATTTAGAAAATAGAAAAAGAAAAACATACAGAAATTAACAGGAGTAATTAAGTACAAAATTCTTATTATAAGGATCATAAAAAACTTTGATTTAATTGTGAAATGTCTAAAAATTTAGACTATTCCTAGATTAAGCATTTTTGGCTAAAAATCGTCCAGTAAGGTCAAGCTATTGAAATAATTTAGTTGGACTTTACTGTAAATTGCATTAGCTTTCAAAATTATATTACGCAAATGGCACATTTACCTCCGATCGGCTCACAAGGTCCGTTTTCTGATTTTCTCATAAAGTTTGGCATACAGTTACATGTAGCACTTCCTAATGTATTCACACAGAGTTCATTTTGACGTGCTGAACATTTCTTAGGACCTTCTTCACATTCGTCGATATCTAAATTGATAGGTTAATCGTTGATTTAATGACATTTCTAGTGCCTATACTTTAAATAAGTAATGTTTAAATACTACCAAATAATTTAGCCAATTCAGCAAAAACGAATGAAGGCATATAAGACTTACAGTAATAAGAATACAATTGAAATTTATTGTCCTATTTTCATGATGATGTGTGTTAAAACATTCAACAGCTATGAGTTCTGGTTTTCGGGCTACTTATTTGTTATTTACCCTATGAGCAGTCAACATAATTGTTCAACGATCTACAAAAGTTAAGCAATCGCATGTACTGTTCATGCTCAGGAAAATTAGCAGTGCACCTAGTGGGGGTACGAACCAAGGACCACTAGATCCTAAGGCGTGCGTCCTACCACTGGACTCTTGCCTCGAGCAGCTAATGAACGATAACTTACCGTCACATGTGAAATTGTCTTTATTAAGCCTGTAACCTCCGTTACAACCACATGTAAAAGAACCGTCAGTATTGTTACAGTTTTGAGTACATTTATCAGTGCCATTGTATTTGTCATCACATTCGTTAAGATCTAAAAACAATACAAATAAGGTATAATTTCCCTGTGTTAAGGCTATGTGCTATGACAAATTAATAATATTAAAATGATTGTATTTGCCATCAATAGATTATTGTTGTCAAAAATGTAAGAAAACGTGTTTTGAGTATTTTTATCTTCTTGGTTAAATATTCGCGAGCAAGAAGTGGATAAACCATAGTACGTGTTGTATTATTTTAAGAAAACTTTCTGTCTGATCCTATATAAAGTGGGTTTTGTCAAGTGGTAACATCGTTGGAAAAAATAGCATAACATAAACAGATCAGCATTGGTTTAAATCTCACCCAAAGACTATTCTGTTGCGCTTTTAAACAAGAAATATTATCTTTCTGACTCAGCATAAGGCAACCAGGAAGTGAATTCGAGAATGATTGATATAAATTGTAAGAGCTTGTCGCACAATTGAGATAAAATAAATTAGCATAAGCTAAAATAACAATTACAATTTGATTTTTCATTTTTTTATATGTTATATGATAACAAAAAAACCCACAAGTTTTATTTAGGAACATGTGAAAAGTTTGTTCATACCTGTGCACATTCGACCGTCACCGTTGTAACCCTTTGGACATGGAAGGCAAGGATCTTCTTCAATAGCAACTGAACTGTTACATCTGTTCTTGTAACATTTAGTTATTAAACAAGGATCTTGTCTGATTTGGCAATAAGTACCTTCAAAGCCAGTGATACAACTACAAGTACCCTTGATAATATGGTCTAAAAGAAAATGATAAATAGTTTTACGTTTCATTAATATTCTGATTTAACAAATAGACCTTTAAGCTAGCGCATACTCTTTATGGAAACTTGACATGAATAAGGCTCGAAATCATGCCACGAGTAGGAGCGTTGTCTAGTGGTAAGAAGCCTGCTTAGGGATCGAGAAGTCCCGGTTTGATTCCCTATAAGGGGCACTGTTAAAACCCCTGAGCAAATAATTTACATACGGTAGTTTCAATTCAACCAGGTGTAAATGGGAACTGTGAGGGATTACCTGCCTGAAGGTAACTTCAATGATTAGAAATTATTGTAAAGTCGGCTGAACATGTAAATGGAAGCAGACTTTAAGCGCACTTTAACTTTTAACTTTAGAAAATTATACATTTTAATATAATTATACATGTACTATTGCACGTTGATCTACAATGAAACATTAATGTGTCACAATTTCACTTTCACATTTGTTAGATGAAACCTTCCTACCTTTATCGCTAGGGACAGTCTCCAGAAAATCATCTGGACATTCTGAGAGTCCATGCTCACAACCACAGTATCTCACATACATACTATATTTAGCATTTTTGTCGTATTCGTCTGTTACAATAATATTCAATCTAGTAAGATTAATGTTTCTCAACAAATCAGTAAAATTCCAGATAAAAACTCCTTCATCTGAAAAAGGATTGAAACTGTAATTATAAATCGCGGAACTCGGCAATATACCTTCTGTAAATTCTTCGTCATTTAAATATCATTGTTGTTTTAACCCCTTGTTACAAATTATGTTTTAATTGCTAATTACAATGTTCATTGAAAACGAACTGGTGTCCTATCAACAAGACGTTAATCAAAAGTTTGAATTTCTTAAAGTCTTCTCACTGCCTTAGCTTAATTCAGTTAAAATTATAATCGAATAACAAAACAAAACCTAATAAAACCTGTAAACAAGCAGGGTATGATAAAAATTTAACTAAATATGAATTCTAACTACATACATGATATCGCAAAATCACTTGTTGGTATTTCAGAGTCGATAGTGAAATTTAATCCTGACGTGGACTCGTTGTCTGATACGTATTTGGATAGATCTATTGTTATACTTTTATTGTCGCTATGTGGAACTACGTCTATTATACTAAGGTTCTTGTGGAAAAACGGTGCCGTATTATCTGAAATAATAAAAATTGAAACAAAAACAAAATGAAAATCTAAAAAAAGGAATATAAACGATAAAAAGAGACCTCCCACACAACAAAAAAGCAGATAGGGGGGATTTAGATTTTTAACAAAATTTTGTCATAAAAAGGGACGCTAATAACAAATAATGGAAACAATGGCTTGCTTATAAGTTCACACCCTAAGTAACTAACTGTTGAAGCCTTGATTTTCGAAACCAAACTTCAAAGTTTAACCTCATTCTTAGGACATATATTCACCAGCGTTTGACAATTGTCTAGCTTGATACAATGGTAGGCAGTAGAAGGCTGAATGAATTAGTTAGACATCATCAGATCGAAGCCTTTAGAGACATAAATATTATATATATGTTGAAGATGATTACATAATTAGTATAAAATATGGACAAATGAATCACAAATTAAATAAATGTTATAACCGCATTTATTCATATATATATATATAAAAAAAGTCATTACAAAGAGATTTCTTTAAACTGGCTATATCAGCACTTTTTGTAAAGTAGTTGTCCTACGAGAACTCTAATAAAACATTATTATTAAAACACATTTGACAAACATTCAGAGTTCATGTTTAATTGTGTATCACTTATGAAATCAACAATTGCTTGTGAAGTAATGCATATCAAATTTATACTACAAATCAAATTTAACATGTGTAAATAAACGTTTGAACCTCATGCTACTTGTTTAGGTACTTACGTGTAATTTCATATATCCTTCTTGTGTCATTGACTTTTTTCATAACATTTACACCAAAGCTATAATCATTGTTTTTTGCAATGGCAAGAAGGCATTCGGTGTTAGGCTGATGGTCCCAATAATTACGACAAGTTTCATCAAATTTAGTAATATCCTCGTATGTGAAGTTTTTAAAGAGCTCAGTTAGGTTACCCACAAGATCTTCTAGAAACCGTGGTCGTGTGTGATTCGAGTTGTAGAATGCATAGTCGTGTCCACCAGTCAGATTGTAGTTAAATAGGCTTTTTGATGGGTTTTTTAGTTGCCCTGAAGAAATGAATTTAACAAAAAGTTAATATTCAAAAGGTAACGCGTACTTACCCTATATGAAGAGGCAAGTGTATTTCCATAGAACACTTAAAGTTTTTACTTGCATATTAATTGAGCTAAACATTTAATTTTTTGACATAGGTTAATTGCAACCCTGGTCTGAAAAGCTACAACTTTAGAAACGTATCATAAAAAATGTCGCGGACAATTACATTCGGTCATGCGCAGTCCAGATTAGACATAACAAAACAATGCATTGAGGATAACGTTCAGACTGACCGTTCAAATCATCCATAAGACTGGTATGACTGAGTAGTCGTGAACGACAAGAAGAAGAAGGATAGGGTTCATGCGTAAAAAGTCTCATTGTTAACAAAAGCGGACAGTTTTAAGATTTTGTCTTGTTGGACTCATGTCCGGGCGGCTGCAACTTTATCTATTCGATGATGAGTTTCTTTTATTAACACAATGAACAACATTTAAACAAAATATCTTATATATATATATATATATATATATATATATATATATATATATATATATATATACTAATACATATGTCCATCTACGGGGTATCGGTCTATTTGAAACCATACTTGTGGGGTCGATATTTCGTAAGGGGCATATATCAAGCCTCGCAATTCTAGCACCTTTTAAATGATGTAGGGGGGTGTAGGGTACCCTTCTAAAATAGTGTGCATAAGGCGGTTTTAATAGTGAATGGTATATGCCCCATTAAAGTGTATAATTTTTATGGGGTACTACATTTCTTGTCATACTGAAGTCACCTATTTTGAAATTAAATATATAGTTGATATATATTAGTTAGTACCCCTTAGGTCTATGTTTTGATAATATTCATTTTTTGCGTACATAGTGGCATATATCGAATCTGACTATGTGAAATAATGCCTCACAAGTCGGTCTTATATATGGTCCCCGTAGGTGGTCGTATGTCTAAATATATATATATATATATATATATATACTAATACATATGACCATCTACGGGGTATCCGTCTATTTGAAACCATACTTGTGGGGTCGATATTTCGTAAGGGGCATATATCAAACCTCGCAATTCTAGCACCTTTTAAATGATGTAGGGGGGTGTAGGGTACCCTACTAAAATAGTGTGCATAAGGCGGTTTTAATAGTAAATGGTATATGCCCCATTAATGTGTATAATTTTTATGGGGTACTACATTTCTTGTCATATTGAAGTCACCTATTTAGAAATTAAATATATATTTGATGTATTTTAGTAAGTACCCCTTAGGTCTATGTTTTGATAATGTTCATTTTTTGCGTACATAGTGGCATATATCGAAACTGACTATGTGAAATAATGCCTCACAAGTCGGTCTTATATATGGGCCCCGTAGGTGGTCGTATGTCTAAATATATATATATATATATATATATATATATATATATACGTCAAACAGGTCGTCGAACTCCTATCCAACTTATTCACATTGAGTAGTCATACCGAAGGAATTCAATGGAACCAATTTGTAAGAATACAGCTAGATAGGGTTGCTATGTATTCTATAAAGAGAAACCAACGCGTTTGTTCCGTACTTAAAAATAATGAGAGGTTTCTATCACATCAAAACATTATGCAGGTCGAACTGACGGTAATTTTACTTTACCAGCACTGTTTACTTCTATTTTCATATCTTAGACTTACAGGTTTCTCCAAAATCAAATATTACACCCTCTGTTGAATTTAAAGGTACCGTTGATTTATTTCTTAGTACATAACTATCATTAAAGGTTACACCGACCAATCCCTGCATACTAGAATTAAGTGCATCTTTGTGCACATTATCAAATGTTATATCCATCATAGCTCCAGCAGTCAATGTAATCTACAAAAAAAAATATTTATATTGTTAACAGTTTCTACCATAGCTAAAATAGCCAGCTGGCAAAAAATAACACGTTGTGGTTTAACTAGAGCAAAATATTTCAAACTGGTACAACATCCAAAGATTAAATTTTGTTTAAAACCAGGGATTCCATATTAAAGGGATTTGTAACGAAGTGCTTTTTTTAATTTTCACGGTCGTCACTGTCCATAACTGGCTGACACAGGCTGTACAAACTATTCTAGATTTTAAAACTTTGATTTATGTTTTTGTACATGTCTCCCGTGCAACTTGTAAATGTTTCTGTAGTTTTTGGCAAAAAAATTGTTGCTATTATTACCGAAAATATGACTTTAGGTGATGTAAAATGGGGCTAAAAATGGCAGATCGGCGGGAAAATGCATTATTTTGCGAAACAGTCTGTGAGCGTAATTTACCTCAAAATCATCTAAAAACATAGTTTTCCTAACAGTTATGTCAATTTGAATGGTACTAGTACAAATTTCAAGTGAATATCTCTATTGAAACTTGTTAAACGTGTTTTCTGTATTGGCCGAAATAAAAGCGACGACAGTGAAATTTGATAAAAAATCTATTACATTTACTTATCGTTACAAATCCCTGTCATATAAAATCCCTGTTAAAACTTATCTATAGAAAAAGATTATTTCAATTTTTGTAAAAATATTTTGGGTTCTAAGAAAATCATTCAAAATAATTCATTCATGGGAAACTAGGAGTGGTGTCTTTTAAAACCGTTCATCGAAAATAATTTAGTATTGGTAAAGAATACTGCAATGAAAGATAACAAGAATATTTATATTATAACTAATTTATTAATGAATGACCATTGGCAGGTATCCAAATAAATCTGAATGGTGTTTAGATGTTAAAAGTTTACGTTAATCATTATTCATTGGGTTTATTAGGAGCTTGGATTTATCAGGGTGTTGGATATTATAAGTTTTCTTAAAAACATTGGTTAGACGAAGTATGATCAAACTGATAGATCGTAATAATTCGGAATATAAAACAATACTTTAAAAATAGGACTGTACATTTACAATGAATTTATGCTAAGAGCTCTAAAATATATAATTTTGAAACTATATGTAAATACAAGTATAGTATAAATAAAACTATCTATCTATCATATCCT
Organism: Mactra quadrangularis; assembly: GCA_025267735.1. Taxonomy (NCBI): domain Eukaryota; kingdom Metazoa; phylum Mollusca; class Bivalvia; order Venerida; family Mactridae; genus Mactra; species Mactra quadrangularis. Next base: position 17,670,467 of record CM046295.1, on the reverse strand, counting down.
TTTAATGATTGAATCTTCGTTACAATATAGTATAAAATAACTACATGTATGTTGAACATTGCTTACAATTTATATCACCAACATGAAAATACAATGACGTAAACAACTAAATACTATAGTATCAAAACACTCATATTAACCTGTTTTGCGAATGATTTAATACCACATCTCCCAGTATCAAAAATAATAACTTTGTCTCCTCCAGCTATTATCATCAAACAGTAACCGGTCGAGCTACTGCAAGGAGCGGTTCTTGTATTTGATGAATTACACAGTAACATACCATTGTTGTAAACTTGAATCACTTTAGAAGTTCGGTTAAGGTGGGCTTCAATTGATATTTCTTTTTTCTGAAAAATACAAATATAATATATATTACATTTTATTATATAAGCTCTACTAGTACTGCAGAAATTTTGTTATGGGACATATGACCTAAATATATAATTTATGTACTAATATACATTATCGAAGGTAATAGAATTATTACAATTGATATTTGCCTTACATAGCTGTATTTCTGTTGTAAGGACAACATTGCAGAAAGAAATCCATTATCAAAAACATTAGGGGAATTGTTGAAAATTTAACTAAATTTTTTTACAATGCCTATATGATATTTAACAAAAACTATTGCAAGTATTGAAGTTGTAATGACGGAGGTGCTACAAAAAGCTCGTACTGTATCACTAGCGTAGCACAAAGTATTCTTGTCCACAATGCATTTACTGCTTTTTGTTTGTCTTTTTTAAACACTTAAGCGACATTGATTTAGATTTACACTTACTTCATTATGAAAAACAAATGCTGTAAACATCGTTACATCTTTGTTACCTACAATTACATATTCTGTTCTGGCTTGGATTTGTATATCACTGAAAATGTAGTAGATGTTGATAACATGTATGCAGATCGTTCACATAAAGATAGCGATTAAAAGCAGGGTTTGTCTTCTATTTGACGGTGAAACATTATAAATATATGATAGTTTATTAGTTTAAATCTTTTCTTTTTAACATAGCATCATAATTATGCAATTAACAATGTACATAATGTAATATCTATAATAAATGTTAAAGCATGTTAAGGGGTCTGCTTAAATCCGTTAACTGATTGCCTTAATTATATAATGAGTCAAGAATATTACTTACGAATACCCTTTATTTGGTTTCATGAATCAAATTTCGACTTCTTAACAAATCAGACATTACTTACGCAAAATACAAAATGTATATCTATTAATGTGTTGACATGACCCATTTCAAATTATCGAAATTGTAGAGGTAACAGAACCAATTACGAAAAAACTGAAATTAAGGACATTTAAGAAACTATATCACTAAAATTTTCTGTTGAAAAATTATATCGCACGTATATTTATTAAAGATTATGAAACAATCTAAAAAGGAGACATGAATTAAAGGTACATTATTCACATGTTACCTGAATATAAATGACTTACCTCGTATTCAGGAAGACATACTCGCCATGCCCATTGAAAGAATACTTGTGATCGTCTAATGTTGTGATTTGGGGATCACCATATGATCTTGCTGTAAAACATGATATACACACATAACTATAGTCTATTTTCATGTATTTAAAAATATTTTCTTTTGGGGGAGGGTTAACGCCGTAGAAACAGATTGTAAACGTCATACCATGGCGGTCCGTCAACCTACTCACCGTACCTAGAAAGGCTAAATATAATTTAAGCTGTTAACCACTTACCAGGCGCAAACAAGAATTTACCCCTACATTTTAGTTAATGATTTAGAACTTCGTGATTTTCCCGCAAATATATGATCGTTTAAGCAATGAGTCATGTTTCGTTTTTAGTATGTACATTTTAAAACATCACCCATTGCCTTAACGATCGCATATTTGTGTATTGGATTAGGTTATTATAACTTTTTACAATAACGTTTAAGTTACATTGTAACAAATACTTTGTTATGACACATGAAATCTGCAGTAATTGCTGTATACGTTTTTTCTTATTTATTTCTAAAAATGTGTTACCATTTTAGTGTAACACTCAGTAAAGTTTCATTTAACTATGTTTGTGTGCATGCTGTGTGAATGTAGATATATGTGTATATATGAAAGTATGATCATGTAATTTATGTTTATGTATGTCTAAAAGATTGTACGTATGAATCCATGTTTGAAAAATTGAATGAACTTATGAGTTTATATATAATTGTATATACAAATGTACGTTTGTTTCAAACATTTATATTATTATATTTGAATGTATGTTTTGTTATAGACATGTATTTTAACTATATAATATTTAATACGTTTTGATGTACTTTGAGTATTTTGCCTAAAACATTAATAAATTTTATGTTTAAAACGTTACCAATTGTTTGTAGTTTGTTGAAATGAATCTTTTTTATCATGACTTCATAATGACAATTTTTGACGTTGAAGTTGCAATACTTGAACGTATACAGCGAAAAACCGCACAGACAACTTTTCTCATATTCTGCCGCATAAAAGTCCGTCGACTGACTCAAATCTTATTAAATTTAAACAAAATATTATCGGGCAGATTTTTAATAAAGCATGTCAGAAGTCAATTCTTAGGGATTTTTTTAGATTAAGCAAATTCGATTTTCTAGTCCCTTTAAAATATTGTGATATAAAATATTTAGGAAGTATAGTGTGTAGAAAATGACACCAGCTTAAGAATGATGTATAATTTGTTGTTGTGACGCAGAAAATAAAGACATAGCAACATACTTTAGACGTTTTCTGACCATTTACTGACGAAACAAATGCGCGAGGTTGTCATGTTCACGACGTCATGGTAACGTCACTTGTAATAATGACGCCAAATAAAGCGTAGACTACGGTACCAAACATTATATGCAAATCTAGAAAAAGTCAGAAGTACCATACCACCTTAATACTTATCAACTATACATTTATGTGAGCCATTACTTATAGCAGTTGTGCTATCTGTATTGATGTCAAATACTTTAATATATATGACTTTATATTTTTACACAGAAAATTGTCAATATATGTAATTTACATGTTTTCCACATTAGTCTTGCCTTCAAACGACGGCTTACCCCGGGTGTTTCCGTCAATGATCTTATGCAGTTTGAATGAATATGAACTTAACTCTAGGGGTCTCAATAAGTGGTCGGCAATACTCGGAGTCCTAAGATAATCCGGTTTTATTGAGAACAGTTTAGAAAATAATGTCTTGATAGAATGTTGACTTCGTTTATTTCCGATTATATTCGTTGAAACTCGGAAACCTGTATGTGTATTAATATTTACCTGAGAAAGGAGTGACATATCTGCTACAATCATCTGACGGATTTATTTCATAAAATTGATGACATAGCTCGTGATCACCTTGACAACAGTTGCTATATACGTCAGTTATATTGTATGACGTGTTGTTAGGGATGACGTAACCTCCACCGTTAGGACCTGTTCTCAGAGTACCGTCCGTCCTAAAATGAAGAAACATTTTTTAGAATATCGAAATTTCAACTGTTCAAAGAAGGAAGCGATATGACGTCATAAATGTTTCCTGTTTATAGAATCACAATGATGAAATTAATAAAGGAAACCATGTTAAGATAATAAGTTAAAGCAAACTACGATTGTTAAAACGAAAAACGGAAAAAAATAAACATGGTTATAAAAGGAGACATATTTAGGAAACTGGATAAAATAAATATGGTAAAAAAAGGAAAGCATGTCAGGGAAAATGGAAAATCATATACATATACCTGTAACAACACATCTGTGTCACTCCGTCTTCATTAGGAAACCATTCTTCATAACAACTTCCGGTTCCGGTTTTACTCAAATCTCCACTTTCGGTGCGTTTGAAAGTGTAATCTAATGATATAATTTTCTCCTGACATGGGCAAGGTGTCGCTTTATTTCTCCATGACGTCATTTCACCTTGAACTTTGTCATCCGCCAAAAACTCTTTACACAAATGACCTGAAACATAAAATCAAGCCATGTTTTGGTATTTGCAAGTAATGTATCTGTATCGTGCTTTGTATCGAATTTCAACATTTGGCATATTTTAGCAGACTATCGGTCAACTCAGTAGGCACAAAAATAGGTCTTGCTCATTGGGCTCCAACTTTTAACATAGTGCTAAGCACATACACTCGCCAATGGTTGACAACTGCCCTCGTGGGACCGAAGAAGGCTGGAGAAATAGCTGTGGAAAATATTTCTTAACAAATTTCTGAAGAATGTTTGCATTCGCTTGTTACAAGCAGAGCCATTAAATTCCTGTCAAAGGCGTTTTGTTTCGGTAACTTTTATTGGTCGGGGGTAGTCAGTATGTTACGGCATTGCACGTGACCAAGCTATGGAATTAATATTTATAACTGAATATACAATGCAAACCATTACCTTTCCATTTGTAAAAACTGGGCTTTCATGATACAATTGAATTTGATTTAAGATGTTTTACGTTTTAGAATAGTTATAATGGAGTCCAACTTTGTAAAGGGTCTGAATGATATTTTATACAACTGTTATTGTTATAAATGTAAATGTATTTGAAGATAATGTTTATAACTTCTTATGTATTGGTAAGAAAAGGCAATCAAGAACAACTCACAAATTTACAAAAGGAGAAGGTAACTATGGATGGCGCTGTATACAAATGACATGATAAGATAAGAGGACAATTTAAGTATATAATTCATGTAGTACCTTTGCAGAAAATTTAATAAGAAAAAACTACTTGAGAAAATTTGACAATGAGCATGCGGCCGTGAGTAAGATTAAAAACATGTTTATCAACGTCAAAAATAAACAAACTGCAGAAAGCTTTAAAATTAGAAAGCTCCTGAGTGCTAAACGACGGAAAACTCTTTGATAAAAGCACATTAAAAGAGTATTACCATAAATAACCTTCAATATTAAACAAAATGGGAATCGTTTTTTAAACTTAATTCACGCCGTTAGGGTTTAATATTACATTACGTTCCATTTGGACACAAAAAAGCCGTATAATGATGACAAGTATACCAACGGGGTTTGTGATAAGGCACGTTGCAATATAAACTTTATTCCCAACCTACTTAAGTATCATGTGACTTCTGTAAAGGTCACGTGACCCCGTCTATATCAACACTTACCTTGGGGTGTAGTCGACATGATCAATGTGACTTTGGTCTTCTTATATCACGTACAGTGAAACCTTTTTGTTGAAGATTTCATCCACTTTTAAAGGGAAACATGACAGGGCCTATTTGATGTGGAGAGCCATCCGGCTAGCCAAGTCGGTGGTGCACAAGCTTACTGATCAAGGGATCATAGATTCGATTTCCGATAGGGGTATACTTTCATTGATCTTGGTCATGGAATAAATTTTACGGCCATTTGTCCGACCCTCCTCGTGCTACTGATTATAAGTAAAAATACATCATGCATAAGAAACACAATTAGCATGTTAACCCATTTTGCTTTCTAAAGCAAGTGTCGATTTCTTTAAAGAGGGATATCGTTTAATAAGAGCACACTGCATTCATGTTTTGTATTTATTTACTATAAACATGTATGCTCCAACAGTTACTTTTTGTGCTATTTGATTCAATTCAATTGTGTTTCTGGAAAAAGGAATGAGCTACATACAAAAATTAAGATTGTTTAATAAGCGACTGCTGAAGACCATGTGACTATAAGCCCAGGTTTTACTGTAAAATTGCTTCAGCTGTTATCAAATGTAATCACAGTATCATGTTAGGACAGCTTGTTCACACAAATAATTTTAATATTTTTGATGTTTGATGTTTGATAACGACTTCGTCATGTGACAGCTTTTAATGCTTCAAATAGTTTTAATTCATAGAAATCACGGTGTAGCGAGAACCACGTGATTTCATCCGGGCATCTTTAACTACATTGAAAAGAAGGTCATTGGACTGTTGTTTTTGACGGACGTTTCTAGAATAGGGCCACTAAAGACTATAATTAAAAAAAAAGGTTTTGCACTGTGGTACAAACAAACTTTACAGTCACAATGAAAATAAGTGTACAAAAAAACACAGGAGGATCTAATCCGTATTTTGTGCTTTTCAGCAATAATGTGTAATAAACTGCGTTTGTACCTCCAGCGCACGGACGGAAACCCATATTAATATGAATGCTGAATTAGGTCTATTGGCTAACAACTCCCTTCATTGCAACCCACATATTGTTTTGACTTATTTTAAGGCCTACATTAGGCTAACAAACCCCTTTTCCCTTGCACTCGAGATATAATAACTATCCGAGGCGGTTGTTTCTGAACGGTTACGGCGTTTGACTGGTAATCATTAAATAGCAAGTTTCGCGCTGGTTCTTATCACATAAACACCCAACCGCGTTGTATAAGAACCCATTTTTAGATACTTGCGGGAAAAAAATTGTAGCTTAGCTGTATGCAGCCAACACTTGACCTCATTTATTAACGATCAATGTTGGTATTCGTGCCAAATCACATGAGGTTACCTACTTTAACAATTCTTAAAGATTGTATCGTCTGGTTACCGAATTACGATCGGAATGACTCCGCATTTTCTGTACAGAAAAACTAACAATCGTTATAAATCGGTATTTTCCGTAGAGAACCAATAAAAGATACACAATCGGGAACTATCAACTTGTTTCGCAGCAAATTTTCAAAAAAATAAACGCTTGACAGATGCGCGCAAAATGTCGGTGTTAAAATAAATAAATTTGAAGACTTATGCCTTATTTGTAGATAGTTGAAAAAAAAAACAAATTATAAATTGCAAAACATAATTAGCTATTCTTTTGGATTTAAACTCGATGAGGTTGGTCCAACGGATGCAAATCATTATCTCGTTGTTGTTGTTTTTTTGGGGGGTCCATTATTTTTGTGAAGGAAAATAAATTATCATATTTTTTTCCAAATTACGACTTTTGGCTAAGTAGGGGGTAATGCGAATATTTTGTTGTGCCAAAGTATTTTATTAATGCATGCCACCGCTATCAGTTGATTATTTCAAATTTTAAGACCACTACTGCCGGGTGTTGTTTCTTCCGGCTGTTAACTCAACAAATTCTGACGACTTCCTGCTTGCATTTATTAATCAACGAGTAATCAAATACAAAACATGATAATTATCGATAACACTTGTTTTTTATCGTTTTTCATCGTGAAATTATATCAAATGCCGATAACATATGATACAATTTGTTTTCCGGGTTTGTAGAACCGAGCTTACAACCAGTTACAGGAAGTGAATGAACTGGCTGCTTGCAAGAACAATGGTGCTTTTCACAAACAATCTTTGACATCTTCAATGTCCGCATTTTTACTCCTTTTTGTGTCATCCTTGATGTATACTGTTGTTTGATATGGCTATTCAGTATTATATACATTATACTGTTTATTATTGAAACTTGTATGTTATTATTGTAACCTGTATGTTATTATTGAAACTTGTATGTTATTATTGTAACCTGTATGTTATTATTGTAACCTGTATGTTATTATTGAAACTTGTATGTTATTATTGTAACCTGTATGTTATTATTGAAACTTGTATGTTATTATTGTAACCTGTATGTTATTATTGTAACTTGTGTGTTATTATTGTAACTTGTGTGTTATTATCGCAACGTGTATTTTATTATTGTGACATGTATGTTATTATTGTAATTTGTATGTTTTTATTGTAACTTGTATGTTATTATTGTAATTTGTATGATATTATTGTAACTTGTATGTTATTATTGCAACGTGTATGTTATTATTGCAACTTGTATGTTATTATTGCAACGTGTATGTTATTATTGTAACTTGAATGTTGTTATTGTAACTTGTATGTTATTATTGTAACTTGTATGTTATTATTGTAACCTGTATGTTATTATTGTAACTTGTATGTTATTATTGTAATTTGTATGATATTATTGTAACTTGTATGATATTATTGTAACTTGTATGTTATTATTGTAATTAGTATGATATTATTGTAACTTGTATGATATTATTGTAACTTGTATGTTATTATTGTTATTTGTATGTTATTATTGTAATTTGTATGATATTATTGTAACTTGTATGATATTATTGTAACTTGTATGTGATTATTGTAACTTGTATGTTATTATTGTAACCTGTATGTGATTATTGTAACTTGTATGTTATTATTGTAACTTGTATGTTATTATTGTAACTTGTATGTGATTATTGTAACTTGTGTGTTATTATTGTAATTTGTGTGTTATTATTGTAATTTGTGTGCCATATTGTAATTTGTGTGCCATATTGTAACATTGTATGTAAAAATAAATCTAAATATAAATCTAATCCAATTTAAGTCAAAAACAAGAAACATTAATAACACCGTCATATTTGGACCAATCAATTTCAAATATTTTTATTAATTATTTAGTATATTACATGCCTTTTGTATATCATATCATAGTTATTTTATTATTATTCTGACATTGATCGGTAAAAATTATGAAATTGACATACGATAGCTTAATTTTAGTAAGATTTTTTTTGTGAAAAAAGATACACTGAACAGAACATACACATTATTTTCTCCCACCGAGATACATAGTGCATGTAAAATACAAATGAATACAGCATTGTACAAGCATGGATCACATGACAAAAACAGAACAAGAAACTTTGTCATACTAGCTCAATACTTGGGGACCAGGAGGCGGCCTCGAGAGTAATTGATCTAAAAATTTGTTTCATAATCGAGTTAAAATAAATTATTATATTAAACTAAGCCAATTTTAGGGACAATATTCCAGCCCCTTGTGGAAGGTTAAGCTAGTTTTTTGGTAAATTAAAGTACCCCGGGAACATTGAAAGGTTAGTCGAACGCTATACATCAAAACAATTTATAGGATTTTAGGCCTAAGCGATTCAAAATAGAAATGTCAATTTTTGTTTACTTCATGCCCCTCACAGCTTGATCCGCCCACGATCTTAGACATTTTTCAATGATTATGAATTTCATAATTTTCCGTTTACTGAAGAGCACTTGAATCGAATAAACTTTATCTGCCGTTTATAGACATTGGTCAGTGTTTAATCAATCAAGGAGGTCACCGACAAATTAAATCCTTCTAAAAATTCTTGGACATGTGAAATTTCAAATAATTTTGTTGGTATTGTGAATTTTTTCTTTAACTGTTATTGTCAGGTTCCCAGTCGTACTTTGACAGGTACAAGTACGTCAGGCAAAGCATGATCATGGCCGCACCCTAGGTAATGAATTAGGTATTGGATAATTATGTTTTCAAATGAACATTCTCACTACACAGGCTTCAATCAAACGATCATTGTACAAGAATTACAGTGGATACATTTTTATGCTAAATAAAGTATCCGAAATTCTAACGAAACTAATCCACATCCGAATTGTGTTCAAGTGAGACATATTTGAGTAAATATTTCGCTAAATATACGTGTAATCAAAAAATCGAAAGCGAATGACCTACATAGTATTGAACTCCTGCTAAACTTACTATCGTCAGCAAATGATCATGTAAGATCATGAAAACGAAATACCTGATTAATAACTGAGGAGGCCGCCATGATCACGGTTTGCCTGACCCGATAACGATAGTGGTAAGGGGCAGGTAAGCCAGACTATAACTGTTAGTGGTGTTTACATTAACCCCTATACCGTTAATAAATACGGCTAATTTTATAGACAGTAAGTACCGAAGTTATGTATCAAGTATTAAAATCAGCGAGGCTAATGTATGCGACAATGGCGGTTGAATAAAAAAAATCCTAACACGACCAAGGCTGTTGGCATGGGGCACATACGAAAAAAAATATGTATTTACAAACATGAGGCTACGTGACATTTTCTCTTCATATGCCAAATTCAAATTTTGAGACAAAATTCAGAATAAATTTAGATAATTAAAATGGCATTGGACTTGAACGTATTTTGTATTTTAATTCACGCCAATAACTGATAAAAATGTGTGAATGGCGTTCTGTTGAATGGCGATGCCTGAGTGATAATAAATCTTTCCTGGTGCGATGATTTGGTGAACTGTCCGCTACGTATGATTTTGGTGGTTCAAATAGGATGAAAAATTATAAATTTAGTATAGACTGTCATTGGATTGGTAGTTGGTAGATCGTTTTTTCATTTGGCTTCTTTGTTTATGAGATTTTCCGATAAATTCAACTTACTATACATATTTCTCATCTGTAAAAAAATATTCATTAGTTATTCAAAGTTATTCCGATTGTCTATGTTCTTTTTTATTGAATAACATCTTATAGTTGAAATGTTTTTCTTTCGTGGAATACCATTTAACAAATTCTAAAACTAACTTTTTATAAAAGAACATTTTACAATTTCCCTATAAACGTTTGACAGAATGACATATTTCAATTTCGCTACAATGTAGATTGGATATTATACTTTTATCAACCTGGGTCGATAGCCCAGTTTGTAGCGCGTCGGAATTTGGAATCTCGTGTCCCGAAGGGGGTAAGGGTTCGAATCCCACCCGGGGAGGTTATACCCTTCCATGAAAATTAGACTATTATGTCTATTTTCCTCCATTGATTAGATAATATGAAGAAGTTACCGGCCTTGTGGAAGGGTAGGTGAGTACTGGTTATAAACAATGGTCCAGGAAAGCTAGGTTAGGTGCGCTGGACGCCGTGAAATGACCTAAAATTGTGTTGAAACGGCGTAAAATCCAATTGAATAAATTAAATAAATATATACTTTTATCGAGTAAATAACGATTCAAAAGGGCATTTCTATCGAATAGCACTTTTGAGTTTCAATATATCGACTAACACTGTATAGTTTAACCATATAATTTCCATCGAATAGCATTCGATATTTTCGATGAAAAAGTGTTATCGAATAACGTTTTAATAATCAATTGGATATTTTCATCGAACAACATTAAACAAGTACAGTATACATATATACTTTGTATCGAATAACATTGATAATTCAAATATACATTTTTTATGGAATAATATTTTACATATTCAATGTATCAATTTCATCGATTAAGATGTTAATTCACTTTATAATATAAAGTAAATATTCCCTTACCACTGTTGTTGTCTGTATTTTTCTGTTCCAAACTCTGTGGCGTTATACATGGCACGAAAATTGTTAAAACAAAACTGACCAGCGTCAACACTGAACTTCTCATTGTTTTAAAACTTAGTTATTGTTAATTTAAAACATGAACTCACTTTCTGTAAAATCGATTGTTCGAAAAAGTAAAATCACATTTACACGAAAATCACCAAAATAACGAACAAACCACACGGAAGGCGTAAAAATCAAAGCACACGGGAATATCGAAATGATACGAAATTTATGAACATACACGTAACATTACGCGAAAATATCCTTTAATAAAATCACAATTAAAGTTCCATTCGCATTTAATTATTTAATTCTATTTTTGCTCGCGTGATTTTATTACAAAAGGTATTTTGTTTGTGTCGAAATAAACAAAGCGTCTATCAAAGTCAGATTACAGACAGTCATTAAAAGCACTTATTTTCCACCTTTGTTTAAGGGCAACACACTTTCAGATAAGGGCTAGTTTTAAATCCAATGACGAATTTCCGAAAATCTTCTTCATAAATGATAACTCAAAATGTAGTACAGCTTATTCGATAATATCCGGAATTTGTCGAACTTGATTTCGGATGTTTCCGGTACAGCTGGTAAGAAAATTATAATGAACTGTGACGGAAATCGCCGAAGTATAATCTTTTTTTCCGAAGTAATCTTAAACAACTGTGATAAAGGATTTTAATCTTTACGGACTTTGCCGAATGTTTATTCGGGTGATTTCGTATTGTCATAGTAACCTATTTAATCGTAGTTACGTGAATGTTATCAGTCTAGAGCGTTTGTCATTCAGAAAAATCGATGTAATCAGTTGTTAATGATAACCACGGAAAATTCCGATTATCATTCGACAATTTCCGTGAGATCTAATTATTTGTATTGATAAAAAATTAAGAAAAAAGCTCGGGCGAATCGAATCTGCATTCGATATGCCGTTAAGAAAATTCGGCTAATATCTAGATATTCTCTGTATAGGTGAAATGACGTCTTCTTATAGAATGGATTCGGTAGCGTGACCAACTCAGTTAATGGTTACGACGTTGGACAGGTAATAAGTGGATAACCAGCTCCACGTTAGTTCAAATCCCATCTAAAACATACCCCGTTTTCCCTGTGGAAGAAACTTTATCATACTAACTCAGTACTGGGGGACAAGGAAGTGGAAACTAATGTGAGCTGTAAGAACTTGTTTCACAATCGAGCTAAAACAACAAGTAAAAAGTTAAAAATATTGATAAATTGTACTCAATCCCGCTGATTTATATAAGATCTCTTAAAGAGCTCAAACTATTTTATTTATGGTGACCAGCTCACCTAACCCGGTTTTTTGTCACCATTTTGTAAATAAGCAAAACATTTACAAAATGGATACATATTTTAAAAAACATTCTGACGTCATTTTAAGTCAATGCAATATTTAACATATTTCTTTAACAAACTATTCAAGCCCTTATCTCAAACCCTTAATACCCCCTACCTTTGGGGTTAAAAGTTAATGGCACGCCCAAAATATTTTATCTTTCCTGTACAAATCAAAAACCCTAAAAACTAATAAAGCGTCATTTATTCATTTTAAAAATTAATACTAACCGACGAAAGGCCATTGCTGGAATTTACATGTACGAGGGTCAATTTTGCTTGATAAATAAATCCAAACTAAACTAATGTTATGAAATCGTTTTGACGAAACTTATTGATAAAGGCAAATATTTGGAATTTATAACAAAACCCAGGTGCGAAGTTGATAAATCTTTGCTGGGGTTTTAGTCAGATTCGTACACCCAAAATGTAAAGGTAAATTTTCTTGTAATAAATCTCTATTTAGTGATAAGGGTTTTGATATATACGGGGTTATTGGGTCAAACCCCTGATTGTACAAAGCTTAGAGTTATCGTTAGAAAGGGATTTTATAAGGGTTTTCTCCTGATACTAATTTAAGTCGACTTTTTGCTCCAGGAAAAAAATATTAAAAGATTCAAACAGGGCATGAAATAAGGTTACTGTTCCCTTTCCAGGACTTTGATTTAAGCTCGCATACTCGCAAAATGGGAGTGGATTTTGAAAACAGCGAGTAACTTTTAATTTAACTCGCAAATTTTCGCCAGTTGAAATCGACACACAAAAATATTACTGTCAAAAATGAAGCTCAAATCATCATTGAAACGGCCAGATCAATAAAATTAATTTAAGATTCAACATAAAAGCATGTTCGATATTCTTGGTCTATCTCACAAGAACGCCCTTTTTCTATCTACAGTTAATTAATATTACTACATAAATGGTGTTTGCACGAATATACGGTGGCATTGAGGTGACATGGAAATATATTTTATTTTTTACGTGGCCACGTAAAAGCTTTACGTGGCCACGCAGTAGCTATTACGTGCGCACGTAATAGCTTTACGTGGCCACGTAATAGCTTTACGTGCGCACGTAATAGCGTTTACGTGGCCACGTAATAGCTTTACTTGCGCACGTAATAATTGACCAATGAAGGTTGTCGAAAAATGGCCGCCAATTTCGACAACTCTCATTGGTCAATTATTACGTGCGCACGCAATAACGTTTACTAAGCTTTACTAAGCTGCGTGGCCACGTAAAGTTTAAATATATCTCCATGTCACCTCTATGCCACCGTACGAATATGATTAGTATCTATGTAAGCTATTAAAATCATATAGTTTGTGCCAGTATAAAAAACGCATGACTTTTTTGCGAGTTGTAAGAAATTAACTCGCAAAAATTTTCAAGTCAATTTTTTTGTTAAATTCGAGCCCTGCCTTTTCAGAAAATTCCAACACAAGCCTTGTATGTAGTTATTGTGTATCACGTGACAATAATCCACGAAGTTCCTGTCACATGGAAAAAGCTTCTTCTTTAAAGATTTGTATAAATCGAAATTTACCTGTCAGAATTTATAAAAGGGAAATGAGTTCTTAATATTTCAAGAATGCAGCAATAGACCATTCTCGTACCCAGAGTTTAGTAGGAGTATAGAGATTCTTATCAGTCTCTGGGTACGAGAATGCCATATCCTGTCCCAAGCCAGGTTGAGAAATGCAGAGGGGTCAACACTGCATCAACTGCCGTAGAAGCGCAGCCAGCAGAAGATGGAAGACTTCCCAAGATTGTCGACACTAGACACTTATTTTTTTTAATATACTGTAAGTTCTATAGCCAGGGCCTGCACATTATGCATCTTATAGAGCGGACGGACCCTGGTGAAAAGCCAAACGTCAAGCAAACAAACAAAACAAACAAAACAATATTTTCAAGACTAACAAATTAACCTATAGATGTTGAGAAATATGATAAAGTAATGAAATGCACTTGAATAATCTATCCTATAACTAACAGAGTAGGTTTTTATTAGGGTCGGGAAATATATTCGAATATTCAATTATTCGGATCGTCCCCGAATATTCGAATATTGAAAAACGAATACGAATATTCGAAATTCTCAGCATAAAATGTGCTTTTTCAGTTTATTTTGCCACACCAAGTTGTAATTAAAATTGTAGTTTAAGAAGCATTGGTGCTTTTCACAAAAATTCTCACGAAAAAAATCTTTGTAAGTCAGTTTCGTATAATTAGCACATCAAAGTCAGACAGATAATAAGCAAGCTATGATATGATATTCAAAACGTATACACAGTTCTACACAATTTGTGCAATATTTAGAATTGGTAAGCCAAAAATGAGCGTATTATTAATGTTTCTTGCATTTTACTTACTAAGATTTTTTTCGTAAGAATTTTTGTGAAAAGCACCACTTGTTTATAGCAGGCATTTATGTCAATTAGATAATTGTTATGATTCCCAATAACCTGTACACAACCTTGGTTATAGACAAATCATAAAGGATCTATTCAAGATTCATTGAAACTCCAGATATTGTTAATTCTAAATGAACCGAAGTGGCCTAGTATTCAGACAGATATACACAACTAGACATAAAAATTGCAATTTGAGGCACTAAAATGCTTGGAATCTTTTGAGCTTTATAAAAGCGAATATTCGAATATATTAGATAATGAAAAACGAATATTCGAACATCAAAATGTGTATTCGTTTCCATCCCTTGTTTATATACACGGACTCTTTGACTATCTTTAACAGTTTTATTTCAATTTGCAATATAATTTTTCTCCCAGAGCTTTTGGTTGGTGCTATCTATAGAGTAATAGATGTTCGAGACCAGGCCAGTCGCTTTTTGAAGCATGGTTTCAGCCAGTAGGTTAGCTCGAATTGAGAAAGTAAATAGTCCTTGAAATGTCCAAATTTTTTTGTTTGTTATTCATTTTTCAAAAATACGATAAACTGTCATAAGTTTGAAGATAACTTAGTGGGATGATTACAATCAAATATTTGTAGATAAAGTAAATATTTAAGTCTGACTTTGTACAGTTAAACCTGTCAATTTTGAACCAACTATCGTCCTTTGTCATTCAAAAGAAAATCCTTGTCAAATTTAAGTTGTGACAAGTATCTGCTTCCTACGCGCAGTTGGTAGCGCATCCGCGTTATATCGAAACAGTTCTCCCGAAAAGAGTACGGGATAGAATTCCACCCCAGTGTACGAAATTAGGATATGAAAGCGGTTGTCCGAACAAGTCATTTAAGTAGCAAGCACTTTATCTTGTTTGTAGATTTTTGGTTGCCCAAAAGAAACGTTTGGTTGCCCAAACTTAAAAAAGAAGTTGTCCCGGATATCCGGGCACCCGCTAATTCCGTAGATTGATCCCACCCAAAACGGTTCCACCCATACGTGAAAATTTGACAAAAATGTCGACCCCCCATTCATTAATAAAAAACAACTTACAGTTTTCGATGTTTTGTTGTATAATACATGTATAATATAGTCACGTGGTTTAATGTGCGCAGGAATAGAATTTAGAGTGTGGAGTATGAGTGATTCAAACAAGCGACCAGCGCACCTAACATATCATTTCTACACCCTTGTCTTTAACCAGCATATGTTTGCTTATTTGTTTCTCTTTTTTTTCAAACTGTACATATTTTATGTCAAAAAAACTATTATGCTTGCGCTAAATAAAATATTGAACTTGAACAATGCCGGAAACTCCATGTCAACGAAAGAAATTAACATTATTGTGAAATTTTTACTTTAGTGTTTAACTCCGGATAGGATTCAAACCGGTACCCCCTTTCGAAAAAAAAATTCGAAATACCGGCGCGCTTCCTACTGCGCAATGGACCAGGGTAAAATATTAGATTAAAACGTTTTGTAGTTGTACTCTGGTTGAAAAATATTCATGTTGCACCGTATCAGGTTTGGCTATATTTAAATTATCTCTTAAAATCGACTTTAATACTTAATCTTGATCCAGATGACTCAAACAGTTAGGTTAAGAGCTCTTGAGTTGATGATATGTTGATAAAGTCCATTTGGCACGTCCTGGGACCGGTATACCGTATCTCGTGGGTTCACGCGTTATCTGTCATAATTAATACGTACTAGTTAATTTACTGAAAATGCAGGCTTGGTTTAAAACTATCACGTACTTCGAAAATGACTACCAGTTCTCACAAAATATTCCAGAAGGCAGGCAACTGCTCCAGGTACCTAATGTTAACCCAATGAGAAAATATGCAGCCGTGACCGGCACTCGAACCTGGCACCGCTCGCTTACAAGGTGAGTGCTCTACTCACTGAGCTATCAGGTCGCTTACATATTCATCTTCCCATAATGTGATCAGTTAAGTAACTTGACATTTATTAAATACATTTTTGACATCACAGTCAACTTTTCATGGAGGATAAGACCGTCTAGGATGGTATCCGATAACTGTACTACTTCGGGAATCTTGATTCGAAATATATGGACGCTATCAACTGCACTACAAGCGCGAAAAAATAAACAACACATTTGTGTACATATTTATTAGATTACAAATAATTATATCAATAATTAAACATAAATAACCATAACCATTACACATAACAAAAAATGAATATTTTTATGAGCCAGAATAGTTTAAAATTTTGTCCTGCCTCTGGAACGATTCATAAATAAATCGTTTCAACCGATGATATACAATGTACTCCGTTTTTTCTCAACTGTCAAAACATGAATAATTTCACGGTAACTGAATGCATTGTTTTTGTTCTGGTGGCCCAATTGTTATAAAAATATAGCTTGACTAAAACATATCATACTGAATTAGCAGCCTTACTCGATCATAATACACACTTTCGGAAACTCATGGATGTATTACGGCAATAATTTTAACAAACGCATTCACCGTGAAATTATTCATGTTTGACAGTTAAGAAAAAAACGAACTATAATGATATACATGTAGTTTACATTTAAAACAAGAGAAATGCATTATTATAGTGAAGTTAAGTAATTAAAAGAAATCGAAATAAAACATCAATACTGTTACTAACAGGGTATGTGTTATACATAAAATCTTTACTTTAAAGTTCTATGTCAATTAGCACTAAAATTGACATTACTATAATTGATTTGCTACTTCCAAGATTTTGTATTTACAATTTTGATTTTTGATATCACTGGCACCAGAGTCCATACAAACACATTCCTATATATACTCTCCCTCATTTAACCCAACTTCACACAATTATGAAATTAAAGCTTCAACTTGTACAATGTACTCGATAATAAATACGAGATCGTTTTTAATTGTGTAGGTTGACAAATTATTATCATCAAAGCATATTGAAACATAATTGTGTTTATCTTAACGAATTTAAAGACTCTGGTACCAGTGGTTTTTATTTAAGCCGAAAAGTATCAAAAACGGCTTTAAATTCACAAATATCAAATCAAATAAATGAATACATAAGTATAGTCACAGATCATTGAAAACGTATAAAGTCACTTGCTATGGTCCATTGAACATAATCTGAAGTGAGTTACGTCTGTTTGCACATTAGCCTCAAAAACAATTGTTTCAGTCCCTTTTGTACATTAGGGTCCAAGATGGAGTATAGAATAGGGTTTATTATATGCTGTATGAAATAAAATCGTAAGAAAAAGAAGAACACAGCTTTCCCTCCGTCAGAAAGTTCGCTGACGACATTTCCTGCACTTCCAAGGATGCTGATCATCGTAAAATACAACACAGTGGTGACCATAAACGTCGCCGTTAATATAAACATTATTACTGCTTTTCTGCGAACTCGACTTGACTTGGAACCGGAAGTCGCTGGGTTGACCTTTTTTCTTCGGCTACTTTTAGAATGGATACTCCCCATCGCTGACATGGACGGATTTTTAACATTTTCACCAATTGTGCTTTCAGCCTCGTTTTCAGTGTTGGATGTTGTTTGTTTGCCATTTGGACTAGGAACGACACCATTGGTTTGTTTCTTATCATTAGCCTCGCTATCAAGAACTGATAGAGAAATGTCGCTTGCTGAGATTGCTGAAATAGTCTGCGTCACTTTTTTCTTTCCCGGCGTTCCTAACTTCTTCCGAGTGAACAATTTTCTAGCGACTGCGACGTTCAGGACAAGCATTGGAATTAGTATAGTAAAAATAATTGCTCCGACCATTGCTTCATAACCAAATGGATAATCAGTATTTTGGTAAGCCTGATCTTTCTCGCAGAGAGTCACAGTAATCGTTGTGTTTTTGTAGACCTTTTCATAGGAACGCATGCCCCAGAACACGTCAACAGGCGATGCAATAACAGCAGCTAATATTATCATAGCAATACAAAGTATAACCGCCATCTTGGGTGATATTTGCCACTTCAATGGACAGCAAACTTTTCTATATCGATCTATTGCTATAATAAACAATACCAAGGTCTCAGCTGACACGGTGAAAATATTAAAGAAGTCTTTGGTCTTGCAAATAACTGGAAATTGGTAATTATACCAAAACCGCTGTGTTACGATTTCCGCCGGCATCGTTGTCAGAGTACAAATAAAGTCAATCAGCCCCAAACAAATGTTAAAAGTCCTGTAGTTGCAGGCCTGGTAGTAGAACATGAAAACAAACACTGTTAAAAAATTTCCAATGAAACCAACAACTATTTCTATTCCAACAAAAATTGTCACCGGGATAAGAGTATCCGTAAATTCTGTATTTAGTTCAATAAGCAATGCGTCAACATCCGCATCAGCCGTTACGTTGTTAATAACTGTCGCATTCATTGTTGATCGTTTCGGTAAGTTCTAGTCGACGCTAAGAAATGTCTGTGTTTATATTTTTTCCTGTTGGTCACAAATTTTAATTAACACATGGTAACATGTTTGTTCTGGGTCAATGAGCCAAGTATTCAATTGTTCTCAGTCTAAAATGACTAATATTTATTTAAAAGCTAATTGTCTATCACTTAAGTTAAGCTTGGGTCGATCCTTAATTGTTTTATTGTTGGTTGTTTTTAATCATCATTTGCACTAAGAAAGAAAGAAAAAAATCACAATGTCGCTATTCATTGCGTTCCTTTAGAAGCATATTAACGAAAATCCTTATAATATAGTATTGTCAACAGTACAGCCGTTAATATGAAAAATAAATCCTAAGTTATGTGTTTCAACTGTAGAATTTCTCTAAACAACTGATTGCAAACGAGTAACATTGACTGTGAATGGTGACTTTAAAGGTTTGAAAAATGTTGCAACGATCACTTTTATAGGGAAAACAAAAAATCACTTCGTGTCAAGTAAATGTTTGGATCGGGTAGTTAAAAGCTGACCGAAAAAAAAGTCGCAAACTGCGCCAATAAACGATCAAATACTAATAACTTCCCGGAATGGATTTTCTCTTTGTGTTAAACATTTGTTTAATTAAACTGTATTCGTACAGTGCTCTCAAAACGTCCTCGGACAAATGAACTTTGAAGCAAAAACTAATTATATATATTTCAAGGTGTGTCAGTGTCACTATAATTAACTTTGATTCATGTAACAAAGTTTGATTTTTTTTTATTGGGTTTAACGCCGTATCAACACATTTCAGGTCATTTTACGGCGTCAAGCGCACCTAACCTAGCTTTCCTGGACCATTGTCTATAACCATTACTCACATACCCTTCCACAAGGCCAGAAACCTCTCCATATACCATATTAATGGAGGAAAATTGACATAATTTTCAAATTTTTATGGAAGGGTATGACCTCCCCGGATGAGATCCGAATCCGTAACCCCTTCGGGACACGAGATTCAAAATCCCGGCGCGATACCAACTGCGCTATCGACCCGTGTTAAACAAAGTTTGAATCATAATTATGTTGATAAGGGACTTTAGTCAGTTATTTTCCCTTGAATTCTCTTCAAATAGGTAGGTCCAATTAGTTGGATTACTCGGATTTTACCCTAACTTTTCAATGTCAATTTGCCAAAATTAATCTAAAATAACATTTTTGTAAATCATTTTATTTGTTTGAAATTCAAGCTAAGTATTTTTAGGGTACATAACTATCTAAATTTCATCACTTCTGTTAATATCTTTATTAACAAGAAAGATGTTGGAAGAAATATTTTGTTATCCTTACATAGAACTTCAATGATAAAATCCGAGGATTCAAACTAATAGGACCTACTTACCAATTGGATTGCTTCAGATTTTATCAGGGGAAGATAACTGACTAAGGTCCCTTATTAAAGTTGATTTTAGAATTTGCTCAGATGGCTGTTTGTCTCTTTTTATGGGTAAATGTGAATTGATTATTTAGTATTTTTAAACAGGATTTTGTCCAGGAACTTTTGGTGGACTCTATACATTACTTGTACAAAAATCACATGTTTAATTAAGCCACGTCGATTATTGCATATTAAGTAAACTTTTTTTTATGTCCAAATATCAATAACATACGAAGTAACAAGCGTATCGGGTAAAATTATAAATATGGAACGTCATAGTTGTTTTTCATGTTTTCGCAGATTTGTAAAAAAGCTTTAGCACATCAAACGTGTGTTTAGATATGTTTGTTTAGAAAGATTAATATAATTTCTTAGGCTGATAAGCCCCCCTAAAAAAACCCAACAACAAGACATACACATATTAACATGTTACAAAACAAACATAAAAGACGTACAATATGAAACACGGAGAAGGTACATGTATAAACATTTGTATGGTGCCATATTTGAACGATGGACGCTCACAAAATTAAAAATACGTGTCCACTTGTTGGCGTTATACCACACCAGTAATAGCTTTTTAGTGTGTATCGCTCAATGTGCGTCCATCGTCTAAAAACTTGTATGTCATGCAAAAAAGTACAATTCAGTTTGTAGTACAAATACGTTTATACATGTATATAATGTCTAAAAATGGTCAACTCGTTAATATGTATTTCGGCCATTGTTTCGTCCGAAAATCGTTACCAGAACACTTATAAATCTAAAAATACCTTTATGTTTATATGGCCATTGGATTTTATGTTCATAAAATTTATTTTGATTTAGATTAGCAATCTGTTAAACAATCTACCTCTCATCTTCGTTTAATCAATCTTTCGGCACATTCAGTATCTGCAGAATCCACATTCACGGATAATGTACGGCTTTCCATACTTAAATTATGTAATTTTTCAAATTTAATAATAGGAGCTTAGGGTTAACTACTTGTTTATTTTAAACTTACTTAATAAGGAAACTTGCATTTTTAATATAATTTGTTATAACATATTTCAAAACTGTTGATTTTGTCTTTCACTTGAAGTTAAATGTTTGTTTGCCGGCCTGTCTCCAAACAACGTTGTTCCGTATTTATATCAAAGCTTAGTTAGTCTGCCCTGCCGGATGTTTGATTAAAAAATATTGAAAAGGGCAAATTCATTTTTGTATAGTACTCTCCAAAAGTTCTGAACAACAAGTTTTAACTTTAATGTGTTTTAAAAATATTCAATGCCATAAAAATGATGGGAATGTATGAAATGTTCCAACATAAATTATCGTGGTTTTAAAGTAAAATTTATGATCAAAACATAAACTTGAGTTTGAGTACAAAGATGAGTTCGTAAAAGTGACGCAGCATAATTATAGTGTATTATAGTATATTTCATATTTGCAATAATTTGATTCAAAAATCAGAAAAAAGCCATTAATGCCACGTGCATTTTAATATGGTATCTGTCAAAAATATGATCTTTATGGATGATGATGATGATTTTCGATATAAATTCGAAGCAGAGGGCATGAACTTTAAACTTTTGTTAATTTATAAAATGGCGGATGAAGATGGGGGGATTTTATGGGGTTGTGGGGTTTTCGGGTCCATCTTCGAAAAAATGAAAAAAAAACTCAAATTTTCAAATACATACATGTATACTTGCAACAGTGTTTCAAAATGGTGTCTAGGCTTTTTGTTACACTGATCCTAGCATCCTTTGACAGAAAAGTTGCGCCCCTCTTAATTTTGATTCATGATCCGCGACTGTTAATATGAGTAAGAGTAAGTAGTCATTTTAAAGCAACTTTTAAAATTGCCACTTCAGGTTGGTTTCTGTGTTTGTTTTTTTTCTGTGCGTGAATATTTGGAATCAAATAGGTGAGTGGAATTTTCAAAGTTTACTATGAGTCTGTATTATTTAAGGTCTTACGACCTGTTTTGTCGCAAATCCGTAAAACTAAGTTTTTTTCTGCCATGGAACGCTTAATCCTTTATCAGTGAAAGGTCAGGCCACAACAAGTTGATTTTGTTTTATGCGGATTTTTCTGGACAAAAAAATGGGGTGCGCGAGCGAAGAAAAAACATCTTAATTCAGTTGCTTTATAAAGCGGATTGACCAAATTTTAAGAGCGAGCGAGGAAATAAAAATATTTTTTGTAAACCGTCAAAATTAAGGTGCAAGCGAATCCATAGAACACGTGATCAACTTGTTGTGGCCTTACAGTAATTTTAAAATCGGCTACGTTTAAAGTTTAAGCATGTTTTAAAGTCTGCTTCTATATACATGCTCAGTAGACCTTACAATTTAGTACTGTAACTCCTGACCATTTAAATCACCTTCAGACAGGTGATCCCTCGCAGTACCAACTAACACCTACGTGGAATGAAACAATCGTAGGTTAATTTCTTGCTCAAGGAATTTAACAGTGCCCATAGTTGGGATCGAACCCGGGACCTCTCGATCCCTAAGCGCGCGTCCTACTAATAGATCACCGCTTCTACAATATTGTACGATAAATCCTGTGATCATTATCATAAATCACCTTCAGGTAGGCGAGACACTCACAGTACCCATTTACACCTAGGTGGATTGAAACAATCGTAGGTTAATTTCTTGCTCAAGGAAATTTAGCAATGCTCCTAGTTGGGATCGAACCCGGGACCTCTTGATCCCTGAGCGCGTCCAGCCACCAGAACCCTACTCCTTCGCACGCGAGAAATGCTTTCGTTGGTTTAATCATTCGTAATCACTCGATTTTTGCATGTTTTTTTATTTCAGCCATGAAGGTAGAATATGTATTGCTCGGTGTAGTCTTGTGGTGTTTGATAATAAACGAACATGTCCGAATATCTCAGGCACAAGGTATCAATTATACAATTCCAAGTTTCATTGTTTTTTTTTTTAGTTTTAATATTTGCGATTAACAGTCAAATCAAACAAGCTCCAAAAAGTAAAATATATTTGTATCGTGTTGTTAAGATTTCATGCTAATGCAAGCTCATGGACTTTACAGCAAGAAAATTTCTTGCTCAATGAAATTAACATTGCTCCCTTGTGTATTTCGAACTTGGGACCTAGCGATCCTTTGATTAAGTACGCCTCCTATCACCGGACTATTGCTCAGTCTGTAGTCGAGACATGCAGTCCCACAAGTGTTCGAGCGATATACGATTTGTTTGAGCGCACGATTCGTAGAAATAGTTTTGAGGAGTTTCGAACTAAACAGTAGCCTGTTCAATTACCCTAAACGTTCCAAAACGTTCCGTAACGATAATTCGGAACTCCTCGGCCATTCGCTGCAAAGAATCTAATCTAATAAACAAATATACGATCGTTATGGCAATGAGTATGGCAATGTTTCAAAATTGACGGACTAAAAACGAAACATCATTCATTGCCTAAACGATCGTATATTTATTTACTTCAACACCGGTAGTTTCAAAATAGCGTCTAAATATGTCCGAGATTATTCGCAGCGAATGGCCGAGGAGTTCTGAATGTATCGTTACGGAACGTTTTGGAACGTTTTGGGTAATTGAACAGGCTACAGATGAATATTTCAATTTGAAATACAGATCTATCCTCTTTCGCGGATTTTAGCTCCTGTGAGCCTTATTATACATGTACATGTAGGTAAGGGCTTAGTTCCGTATTTCGGTATACTTGCAATGCCACGCTTTCAGCAAAATATGTTTGACTTTGGTTGGACAAATTCAACTATGTTTTATTAAGATTTGAAATCCATCAGCTTTGTTCACCCAAGAAATCATACTCTCAATTACTTCGATATGTGAAATACATTTAACCATCGGAATAAATTTGCTCACTTCATTTCATACGAGTAAACATTGGCCCTTAATGTCCCTTCTTTGCCAAAATAGTTGTCTCCGTAAACAGAGATCCTGTAGAGCGTTGTCGTACTGGATCACTACTTAGTCAATGCAAGGTCACGTCGAGATGAACTTTGTGTCGACCAATCAATGCGTAGCTTTCATCTAGACGAAAACACTATTAATCACATTTTGATTTTCGTAATTTCTATTTTTAGACCTATGTTTGCATGCTAATTTAACAGCAGTATTATTCACAGTCTGCGATTGGGCGGCTCATTTCAAATTTCGTGACGTAGACGATGTAAACAAGTAACGTATCATAACAATTTCGTCATGAATATTATGATGAGAAAAGGTCACCTGAACGTGACCTTTGTTTGGAAAAGGCCAGATCTAAATTAGCGAGTATGCGTGTGGTAAAATTTTAGATCGGATTTTAATCAGATTGCCAAAATAGTTGAAACCCAATTTCAGTGTATTTTATTATTACAGTTCTGCAGACCTCTGTATAATAAAAAATTGACTGGGAAAACATGAAAACAAAGC
The DNA here is from genome assembly GCA_025267735.1 of Mactra quadrangularis. Taxonomy (NCBI): domain Eukaryota; kingdom Metazoa; phylum Mollusca; class Bivalvia; order Venerida; family Mactridae; genus Mactra; species Mactra quadrangularis. The sequence goes on along the minus strand of CM046295.1, from coordinate 17,645,355 downwards.
CAACAGTTTATCTATATATAAATCTAAGAACGCTATGTGGTTTTATTTAAACATTTTCATTAAATCAGTGATTGATTACTGACATTTATTTGAAACTGGACGTTCGATCGACGTTCATTTGACTTTTATTTCTAAATTTATAAAATATTGGCCGTCGTTAAAATTTGACCAATGACCCGAAGGTTGAATTGTAAATGTACATAAATATGTGATGATATTTAATTTTACATTTTTTTTCTTTGATATAGATTATCTTAAAATGCCAAAATTAAGACAAACAAAAAATAATGTCGTATCGTGTCGTATCGTATCGTGTCGTATCGTATCGTATCGTATCGTGTCGTGTCGTGTCGTGTCGTGTCGTATCGTTTCGTGTCGTGTCGTATCGTATCGTATCGTTTCGTTTCGTGTCGTGTCGTGTCGTGTCGTATCGTATCGTATCGTATCGTATCGTATCGTATCGTATCGTATCGTATCGTATCGTATCGTGTCGTGTCGTGTCGTGTCGTGTCGTGTCGTGTCGTGTCGTGTCGTGTCGTGTCGTGTCGTGTCGTGTCGTGTCGTGTCGTGTCGTGTCGTGTCGTGTCGTGTCGTGTCGTGTCGTGTCGTGTCGTGTCGTGTCGTGTCGTGTCGTGTCGTGTCGTGTCGTGTCGTGTCGTGTCGTGTCGTGTCGTGTCGTGTCGTGTCGTGTCGTGTCTGAAAGTTTTGCATTGAATCGTTTATTTTTTGTTTTGCATTAGGTCAAATCGTAAAGTTCATGTATCGCATAATATAGAATTGTTTATATTATATATAGTGTTGTATAGAATACTGTCGTGAACTGCATCGTACATACATCGTAGTGTATTAAGTATTTAATTGTACCGTATCGTATCATAAAGTATCGCATCGCATCGTAGGGTTTTGATCTGATCGTATCGCATGAGTAAGTAATATATTGTATCGCAATGGGTCTTATTGCACAGTGTCGCATTATATCGTAAAGTATCGCATAGTATCTTTAGGTAAAGTATCGCATAGTATCTTTAGGTAAAGTATCGCATCGTATCTTTAGGTAAAATATCGCATAGTATCTTTAGGTAAAGTATCGCATCGTATCTTTAGGTAAAATATCGCATAGTATCTTTAGGTAAAGTATCGCATAGTATCTTTAGGTAAAGTATCGCATCGTATCTTTAGGTAAAGTATCGCATCGTATCTTTAGGTAATGTATCGCATCGTATCTTTAGGTAAAGCATCGCATCGTATCGTACAGCATCCGACAGTATAGCATCATATCGCAATGTATCGTATTGTATCGTTTCCTCTTGTTTCAGAGTCGTCAGCAATGATGTTCTCCTGGGTGTTAGCTGTCGTAGGACTGACGGCTTTCGCTGCCAGACAAAAACAACGTAATAAAGATAAATATAATGGCGTCATAAATAAAGACACGGGATTATCACAAGTTATAAACGGGTAAGTGTGCAACATATAAGACCACCCACACTTTCTTGGTTTGCGTTACGCCCCTCCCCTTTCTAGAGTTGTGTTAGGCCCCCTCCCCTTTCTTGGTTGTGTAAGCCCCCCTCCCCTTTCAATATTTGTGTTAAGCCCCTCCCCTCTTTAGGTTTGTGTTAGGCCCCTCCCCTTTATTGGTTATGTTAGACCCCTTCCTTTTCTTGGTTTGTTTAAGGCCCCTCTCCTTCTTGTTTTTGTGTAAACCTTTATTTTCGAGGCACTTCCCCTTCTAGTGATGTGTGAAATATATAGTTTCTTTAAAGTTTTACATCGATTTTTTATATGTGTTAAGGATTTTCAATTTGAATTAAAGATAAATTTCAAATCCTGTTTAATGACGATTAAATTTATAAAAGCAAAACTAACTCGGTGAAATAAAAATCGATTTTACGTAAAAATGGATAAAACTGCTCTACTTTAAAACTTGTTTCTTTTCAGTCGAGTTTTCGTTGCCCCGGCACCATCGCCAACAACAACAACCACGCCTGCACCGCCAGTCACAACGTAGAAAATAAACTCTACCAAGGACGAGTCTAAAATAATTTTCATGACGTCATGACTTTTACTGTCACACTTATATATAAATCTGTAACTAACAAATTTTATCAATTAAATTTCAATAATTACTTCTTCATTTTGTTTCACTTTCTGAAAACTACAGTGGATAATTTAGCCGGGCCTAAGGAATGCCCAGGTTAGGGAAAGTTTACTGTACAAAGAAACCTGTCCTGGGGACCACTTGACCACAGCGATCACTTCTTCACAACGACCAGTCAAACTCCCCTGCGGAAGAAATTAAGGACACTGGGATAAGCGACCACTTACCTGCATCGACAAACGATCGTCAAGTTCGTTCCATTGCCGTTGAAACCATGCCAACAAACCACAATTTCTCATCTATGTTAGTTCATGGACCATGAGTACATATTTATATAGGGTCCATGGTTAGTTTGGAGATGATAATTGTAAGTACTGGAGTCCCTTTATCAATGGATTTTGGTCTTGAAATGATTTCTACGGTCATTCTCTTTCCTACCACCAATTCTTATCCATACGGGACAGTTGTCAGTCACTGACGGAAGTGTGTGCCATGTAACAGATAAACAGCTAAATCCAGAGATTAAGTCTTTTCTGGAACGGTGTATAGGTTGACTGACTGTCGTGATGTGACTGTGATATACACAGAGCTGATTCGGTGTTAGACCAAACCAATAAGACAGATTTATAACACGGTGGGGACATCTTGTTATATCATCGTACTGGTGTCACAAATATTGCAATGCTGTGTTTGTTGAAATAAGTAATACACAAATAGCAATTAAAAATGAGAGAATATTATCCGGATCCAGATTTTTTGAAATTTTGGAAGAGATGCAGGCTTCTAGAATCTCATTAGAATTTACGTCTACTATTTGAAATGGAAAATAAATGTCACAATACGGTAGAAATCTCATTTAATGAGCTACAATTTAACTTTACTTTGAATCACAATGTTCCAGTTTTATTTAAATAAGGGAGATAAATCCTACATGCTTATGATAAAATTTGTTGCAGTTGCTTCCCTTGAATTCCCGCAGTTTTTATTAAACTATATTTCACCAATTTTAAGCGCAGAACAATAGATTTTGATAAAAATAAATCGTAAATGGCAACGATTTGAAGTCGATTAAGTCTCAAAAATAGTAATTTAGTCATTTATATACATTTTATTCGCAACAAAATTTTAGCCGAAAAGCTCCATGATGATAACGATTTGATTTTGTATTCGTTATTTTAATACAGTCGGGTTTACAAATTTTATTTTGTCGCGTATTCCTATTGACAAAAAAATGCAAACCAGACTAATCTTTCGCCTATATCGCTCAGACGCTTAATGTTTATCAGACGCCTTGTCAACCAAGATGATTTTTTTTTCACAGAAATATTTACATTTTTTAACAGCCATTATTAATTCATTTTGCCGTTTATTTGAAGAACGATTGACACACGGACAATTGTATGTAAGTGATTTTAACTCCATTTTATTTTGCACAATTTTGGACGCTCAGTTTTGTATTAAATACAAGGTTGTAAAAAGTGGGTCACTATCTTGTAATCGTGAAAATAATTAAAAGTACATCTTGAAAGGATTCTTTTCTTAGACTACAAATAATTAAAATCCTGACTGATAATTGGAGTAGACAGCAAGTTCTGACTCACTGAAGCTGTCTTCTTTCATGTAAGGTCAGGTCTCCTGACAGGAGCCTTCTTAGATTGTAATGTTAACTCAACTTTAGAGTTTAGATTTTTGAAGTAGATTGCTTGCAATTTGACAGACATATTTTACTTGCCCGGACCAAATCTTCCAGTTAACAGAGCTCAACTTTTATGGTCTTGAGATTTCCCTAATGAACTATATTTGGGTTTGGGCAACTTGTTACTGCTATTATAGATTTGGTTCTGAAAAGTGAAATATATTGAAATGTTTGTCCTACCAGGCTGCTTACATTAAACACAGTGGCAAGAGTTATGGTAGTTAGTGTTTAATTCATTAGCAGGATTTTCTTAATTGGTAGAACAATTCGCTTGCAGCAGAACTTAGTGAGTACAAGTCGTATATGGTTATTTTAGATTTTCTTTCTTCCATAACAATTCTTCAGAAAAATTTTGTTTTTACTTTTCAGATCTTTTTTCAAGACAAGGGAAGACAAAAGCTTTAATATGAAGTAACAACCTACAATTTTTGTTGTGGAGAAAAAAGACTGTGAAATCATACATCAACTTGCAAATATCTAAGGTGTGGGCAATAATTAATAAGAAAGACATACAATAATGTCATTGACCTGGAATACCACTGCTGTGAAAATGAAAACGATGTTTAAATGAGCTACTTATGTGTATGTTTTGAATTGTGATGTAAAAATGAACTAATACAATTGTGGTAAAGTTCATTTTGATCTACAAACTTAGAAAAAAATGTTGGATAACTACGTTTGTGGTAAATGTGGTAAAGTTGCCAAGACTAAACAAGCTTTGGAACGGCATGCTGCCTACCACGAAGATGACCGTCCTTTCTCCTGTGAGATTTGTCTACAGCGTTTTAAGAACTCTGACGATAGAGGGAAACACTACCGTAGGCTCAAACGTGATGGAAAATACAACATCGCGTGTCAAGTGTGTCACAAACATTTTAAAACAGAGGATATTCTCAATAAACATTTGGAAATGCTGGGATGTAAGTTTAAAAATGAATCGAAAGAGACGCCAGTTTCATCAGAAAAGGATCTCCTTGGCGTCCAGGCTATCAATGATAAAACTTCGGAACAGGAAGTCACGGAATCAGTTAGTGAAGAGAATATCCCTGGAACAGATTTAAATTGTTCTTGTAAAATATGTGAAGTGCAATTTCATGGGACACATTTACTCAAAGAGCATTATAAGACAGTTCATAATGACAATAAGAAACAAGTCTGTATAAGGTGTGGACAGACTCTTAGCTCAAAAGATAGTCTAGCTCGGCATTTTAGTATATTTCATCAATCAACGTTCCCATACTCGTGTGATATTTGTAACTTCAAATTCAAAATCAAGGAGAGTTTGTGTAAACATCTGAAATTTGTACACAAAGATGGTGGATATCCATGTACCGTGTGTCATCGAGTGTTTACGCAGCCTGTTAATCTGAAAAAACATTTAGCTGTTCATTCTGCGCAGAAGAATCACATCTGTGGAGTTTGTGGTCGCGAGTTTCGTTGGAAGCAGGCATTACAGAAACATGAGGCGTTGCACGCGGAGAAAAATGAAAGAATCGGTGATTTGAAAGCTTGTGGAATTCTGGATGAAGGCAGAGATCCTACTGAGATCGATGATTGTAAGATGGACTTGCTTGATGATGAATATGAAATGAAATTAGAAAATGTGAGTCAACGGGAAGCTTCTGAGGTGGTCAAGGAAATAGAAGGGTTAAAAGATGGTATTGAAAACTCAGAGGGTTATGGAAAACCTGTTGAAATTGTTAACGATTTGAAAAAAAGAAATGAAAGATTAAAAGCTGGGAAAGGTGGCAATATTGGATTTAATGAAGACGTATCTAGTGGTAGGGGAAAGAAAAGTGAAAATGACAATGAATTTAATGATGAATTTGAATTTACAGAGGATTTCGATGAAGTAGATAATCACGCCGGAAACGTTTTTGATAAACGGGGTAAATATGATACAAGTTTAACATATAGGAAGAGATTTTCCAATGAAAAAGATGAAAGTGTATCAAATGATAAAAGAATGAAAATGACATTTGAAGAAGATAAAGGGCCTGTAGGCGTTAGGGGCTTTAAGGGGTCACATGATGATATGAGTATGAAAACCATGTATGAAAGAGATGATACTGAAGGGACAAAGAGTTTTAATGGGCCAGATAAGGGTCCTGGTGTAGTTGACACTTTAAATAACAGGAGAAAGGATGACGATGTTGTTGCTAATGATGAAGATGTATTTGATGAAAATGATGATTGTTTTGACGATGAAGATGAATCAAATGAAGGTGAAGGTCAATATAAAGGGGATTCAGTTAACAAAACAAATGGTAGTGCGATAGAAAATAATGAAAGTTTACAAAGTGATGCTCAATGTGAGGAGAATGTAAGCAGGGAAGCTGAAATGAACGAGGAACACGATGATCTCAGAAATTCTCCTAAAAAATCATGTGATGTTCATTATTCTGCCTTGACGAGTTTTTCGCACAGTGAAACAGATAATGTTTCAGCTTTTGTATTTAAACCTTCCTCAATACAGAATATTTTATCTAAGCCTATTAATGGAAAGAAAGTGGCCAATAATGAAAAAGTGGAAAATGTGGCCTCGGTTAAACAACGAAAACCGGTTAAAATTTCCATGAAATTTCCAAACCGGGTCAGTTGTATAGGGCAGTCTCTTCATAATCCATTTTTGATACAAGATTCACGAAGGCCGCCAACTCCTGTGTCAGCGATGAGAACTAACTCACCAAGAAATCGTAGTTTTAGCGATGATACAGTAAACAATGAAAATGAGTCGAAGTCTCCGACAGCCATTATTCCAAGTGGGAAATTTTCTATGTTGAAACACATGCTGAGTCTACAGAATGAAGAAAACTTTGACAAAGCTGTTTTTGAAAATCCGCTGTATAACAAACCACCTGAGTTGAAAGATTTAAAAAATCTCATCGAAAGGCGAAAAATTACGGAACAAATTGACAGCTGTCTCATCGAAAAGTATGATTTATCGGCAAAACAAAATATTCCGTTCCATTGGCTTGGAATGAGTGTCCAGCGGAAGAAAAATGTAACGAATGACAGTGTCGGAAATAAAAAACAGAACTCTGAATCTAACGAAAAAGCGTCTAGTTCGGATAAGAAATCAAATTCGGAAAACAGCTGTAAGGTTGTGAATGCATCTAATGGACAAGAAAATAGTTCATTGAATGAAGAAAATAGTTCCGTCAGTAAACAGTCTGATAATTCGGTGAATGAGTCACACGAAAAAAGTCAACAAAATGCTGATGAAAGAAGTTCCGGAAATAATGACTATCAGTGCAATAGCGTCCAAAGTGTTGGTCAGTTACAGGAAAATAGAATAATGGGATTGACATCTCATTCTGAAGAATTTTCAGGGATGAGGGCGGAAAATGACGATAAACATTTTTCAAGTACGACAAAAATTTCGGACAGTTCATTGATTGATCCGAATATCTCATCACCCTTAAGTGCATGGCGTAATGTTTTGAAAACGTTTGATGCTTCAACTAGTGTAAATAATATGAAATATGATTCGTTAAACGATAAACAAAATTCTAGAGGGAAATGTTTGAACCAGGAAAGGGTTGAAAATTATTATTTTCCGCATACCTCAATGATACCTAAACCTGACTATCCAATACAATCAAACATTCAATCAGTGTTGCCGATGTCATCATCTATGATTTCATTAAGTTCCCAGGGCTCAACAAACACTTATAATTTTACTAAATCTCATTGTCTCTCGGATGTGTTCAGTAACCATAATTCACCATCAAACAATTTTGCGCCATTTTCTCGTAGTCTTTCATACACATCTAACAACCGGACTGATTCATCCTTTGGAGGCGGGTATGATGTGGCACCTGAAATGGTTCATAGTAAATCCGATAGGGCATTGTATCACTCGACAAGTGTTGGCGAAGAAAATGGGCATGGCCCATATGATGACATTTCATGCGCAGGGGATTCAGATAAATTCAGAGACGTTGATAAACATTTTAGAATAAATTTAGCTGGAAATATTGATCAGGGTCCGGGTCAAGGATGCTCAGATAGAATTCAAGGTCATTTAGACATTTCAAGGTCAGTAACGAAAAATAATGAAATTAGGTCATGGTCACTTCCACGACCAAGCCCTCAAGGTCATAGTAATCATTCGAATGAAAATATTAACAACAGTTTAGCAGCTAGAAATATCTCACATGCTCATGTTACGTCATCAATGGCTGCACAGAATCTGCCGTATTTTCCGCCTTACTCTTCATCAGAACATAGAAATCAAATGTGTCCCTCGACTCAGAATAAAATGGCTTCGTCAGTTATGGACATTTTCACTGCTGTAGACTATTCAACTAAACCGTTGCAAATTCCAGCAAAACATTTTCAATCCAATGACGTTAATAACATCTCCGAAGTAATGTCTTTCTTTAATTCAACGTCTAACACTGGTTTGAGTCTAGACAAAAACGATTTGATAAATAAATCAAAACATTCTGAACCGAGTCAAGCTATAGCACCATCTATAATTGACTATAGTTTTCATGGCGGAAAAAATGACAAAGGGAACACGATGAGATTTCATATGTTGGGAGAAGAAATGGATACAAAGTCGGACAATAGTAGGGAGAAAAGTGACGTGTCGATATTTGATTTACTGAAAGGACAATCTGAAAAACCTCGCCAGCTTGAAAATGTTGACAATCTGCTGGATGCTTACGTTTAAGATGGAATTCTCCTTACTTTAGTTTTATAAATCAGTCTAAGCAAATCATGGTAGACTGACGGACAAATCCTTTAAAATATTAGAAGGCCCGTCTAGATCTGCAGGTTTTTTCAAGACTGACTATCTAGAAAAAATTTGATCTCATTGGTCATCCACATAGGTTTCAATTCATCACATCATGTAAAATATCTCTGGTCCTGTAAGACTTAGTTTGGTCCTACATGTATAAAAAGATTTTATTTTCACAAGACCTACTGTCCAGTAATAAACTTTCAAGTTTTGCGGTGACTTCAAAACAATGTTTATGACCTCAGAAATTCTCTCAGAAAAGATTTCGGCTGTAATTCAAATTTATGTATTGTTTTTTGAAAAATATTTATTAATTTATGGATTTTTCATTTAATGCAAAATAGTCAAATTCTACAATGAGACAGTTTTTGTTTTAGAATTTCTTATTTTTCTATTAAAGATTTTTTATATGGAATTGTAGACTTAAATCTGGCATTCAAATTTATTAGAATTAATTTTAAACATATTTTTCTCTTCAATGCCCCTCTATTTGCTTTTGCTTGTTAGGTTTTTAAATATATTTTATGTTCAAAGTATATTTTTTAATTATGAATTTGTTAATATAAGTGTTTTTCTAAATATATATTTATACATTTTAAGTAACATTAATATAATACAAATTATATTGAACTTTTTTGTACAATATTAATTAATTGGATATATATTGCACTTGCTTTGATGTTAATTATATTTTCATATTATAGAGTTTAATTATACATCATTTCTTTATTCTAAGAATGAGTTAAAAGTATTTCTTATTACTTTCAAGAAAATTTTGATGGGGATGTAAATTGCTTAGAGAATTAAAACACAAGGGTACAACATCTTGCTCTTTTCTCCCCTGTCTGCCCTTTTTTTTCACCACCCTTCTTTTACTTATTTTTCCTTCCTGTTCATTTTCTTTTCCTGCCATGTTCTTGGCCCCCTTGGCCCTTATTCTATATCACTCCCATTTCCCCCACTCTTGCTCTATGTCTTCCTGTAGGCCAATTCCTCTTGTTAGCCGACTTTCCTGTCTCCACACCCTTTTCTTGTCCCCACCCTGGCCATATTGTATATTTCTTGCTTTTTTTATAATTTTATCATTAATAAAATGGCTAAGTTCTTGGTTCTGTTTTTGTGTCACTATATAAGAACAGACTATTGGCAATCATTTTGTAATTTCTTGTATATATTAAAATAATTATTTTGTTGTTTTGCTTCCTTTTTTGATAGGTTTTCTCACACGCAATATTTTTTTGAAATTAGCTTAAAATTTGCTTAATTCATAACTTGATCATTAATTTATATTTTGATTGCATAATATCTTATGTCATGATGATTTTTTCTTCTTTTTGTGTCATTGCATTAAAGTTCTGACTATGTCAGAGAATTACGATGATTATATAAATGTTTGATTTAGATTAGATTTTATACTAATTTATCTTAGCTTAATTGTGAAACAAGTTCTTACAACTTTAATTTATCTCTTTCGAGTCCGCTTCCTGGTCCCCCAGTACTGTGCTAAAAGGATAAAGTTTCTTGTTGAGGGAAACAACGGGGTAGGTTTTGGGTGGGATTAGAACCAATGCCGAGCTGGCTATTCAATGATTATCAGTCCAACGTCGAAACCGCTCGACAAAGCCCGCTACTTAGATAAGAATAGGTTAGATTAGGTGACTGCCTAAAAATGACCTTAATTGTGTTGAAAAATTCTACTTTTATAATAAAATTTAGATTATTAACTTAGTAATATTTTAGGTTAAAGATTTTTGTTGGCAGTCATTTTGTTTTTCTGTATCTGTTTTGTCTGTGTTTTTCACTGGAAAGTAAAAACTATGTAAGATGTTGTTTCATAATGTTGTAAATTTTTGTGCCTTCATATGCTTACAAACTATACTGCCTTTCTCATCGGAAATCTCATGCAGGTATTTGTAGGTGTGGCTACAGTGGTAAAAATATTTTGAACTTTACATAATGAAACAAGAATTGACATTTTTATAAGCTCCAAGGGATTTATCATGTTATCGACTGTTTGTCTGTCAGTATGTTGGTTGGTAATTTTGTAATTTTAAGAAAAAAGGGTTTCACAAATTACTTGTCATAAATCATTTACTTTTTCTAGGTCTGTAGCTCGAAGGTCAGGATAACTCGGGTGGCAAAGGTCATTTAGATTCATTCTTCATAATTTGACAATTTTGACAACTTAAACACTTTGACTATTCATACAACAGGGGTATAATGCTCCAGGTCGGTGGCACAGTTGGTAGTGTGCTGGGATTTGGAATCTTATGTCCAGGTTCGAATCCCACCCAGGGAGGTTATACCCTTCCATGAAAATTTGATGATAATGTCAATTTTCCTCCACTTACAAGATATATGGAGAAATTTCCGGCCTTGTGGAAGGATAGGGGCGTATTGGTAATAGACAAGGGTCCAGGAAAGCTAGCTTAGGTGTGCTGGATGCTGTGAAATGACCTAAATTGTGTTGACACGGCATTAAACACAATAAACAAAAATTCTGTATTTGTCTTTTTTATTAGCCAATATTTATGCTAAACCTTTAAGTACCTGTATGTGACTACTGATTGATGATTTGTTATATAAACATATACAGTGCTCTCAGAAATACCTTGAATAAATCCCTTGAAGCATAAAACAAATGCACATTTAGGCCATGCCATATCAGTATTTTGTTAAGCATCCGCATGCGTGTAGGATTAAAAAAAACAAAATTGTTGGTGAAATTTTCTTAAATCATTCTGATGTTCCGGAATTCGATACGACAATATAATTCAGGGAAAATTGTGTTAGGCAACAAAGTTATTCATCGTAAGCAATTTATCATAACAGCATCTTTAATACAATATATAATATATATATAAGGCCTCACCCTTACCAAGGAATAATCAACGGCCTGTTTAAAATAAACCGGATGATGATGATGATGATGATTGAGTGAAATAAAAACACAAGTCATTTTATATTAAATTCAGATTGTGAGGATGTTATTCCATTGAAAAAAATATATAATGCATTGTTTTTTTTTGCTATAAAAAGTACTTGCATTTTAGGTTTATGTCTTTTTGTGAATAGGTACCTAGGTTTGTCAAATTTGAGTTTACGCTTAACAGAATTCCAATAAGGCCTTACCCATAAAACAAAAAGTCATCAGAGCATTTTTCCAAAATCAGCCTTTAATCTTCTATCAACATTTGAGTGATGATTTTAATCTATTTTAAATTAACAAAACTTTGATTTATATCAAAATTACATAATCAGTTTGTTTTTTTTTCAAAAAATTATGTTTTTTTCAAGAACTTTTGGTTGGCACTGTATATGGAATTTTTATGTACAAAGAAATGTTGTTTAATGATAAATGGAAATGCTCATTGTTTTTGTTGTACAATTTCTAGTAATTTTGCTCAATGATAGACTGTTAATTGTTCTTTGAAATTGTCTATATATATATATATATATATATATATCTGTATATTTGTAAAATATTGGTTATATATTGTAATCGCCATTGTAAGGGATACATGGGTGTTAGGTAGGGCTGTTATTGATAGAAAATATTGTATCGATATATTGAAAGGCAACTAACGGTGATATATCAAGTCAGACAAGGAGTGTAACAGAAGCCACTAGAACTCCAGTATATATCATGTACTATAGTATATAATGTCCTCATTGTTATTCATAATGTTAAAAATTGTTTCAGACATATTCACATAAAACAACACTTAAACAAACCATATTTTCTTGTTTTAATACTTAACAGAAAACATGAAAACTTGGAAATATTAAAAAGTTCTTGATCTATTAAGATAAAAAGAAGATTAATACAACGAAGTGAAGTAGAATAAAATGTCAACTTTATTTAGTTTATAGCTTTATGAAATAATTCAAATTCTAGATTGAATGGATATTCCAAATTTCGAATCAATATCAAATCGTCTGTTAAGAATCAGTGATACATTGATCTTGTGATTTCCAATGACGGCGGTAGTGTTATGGTATATGGGTATCTTTTTCATAGGGTTAGGAACCAGTGTACATGATGCACAGTTTTTAGTCAAGCAGTTTCATCTGATCTTCCCAGAAATGTGTTTAGCTACTTTTTCATATGAAATAGTTTCTATTGTGGTTATTAGCCAGATTTTTCAACAAAACACGGGCATCTGGTGTTGTTAACAATTGTGTTAAAGTTTTTCTTTTCCCTATGTTTCTGCCATTTATTGTCAGATCTTTATTAAACTTCATACTATGATAACATACCATGTGATGAACAGAATTAGAAAGTAACCACAACTCTGCCTGTCTTTATTATGGATTATTTCCCTTTGTAATTTTTGCATTTCTAAATCTGGCTTTAATGTGGTTTACACATTACATTTCTTGTTGCCTGTTTAATATCATTTTAATTTTTTATAAACATTAACATGTTTTCTGGTGTTTTATATGATTGTACACCTCACATTTAAAATTACCACCTGATGGACTAAAAAACATTTACTACGAAATTTACTGGAGAAAAGTTGCATCAAAATTTCATGTTTTGCCTGCACCTCTATTCAAAATTTCATTTTTTTGCTAAATTGCTTTGCCCTAACAGTGTCAAAACTAATATGTTTGTAGTTCATGTGGCTACTCTCGAAACACATGAAATATAGTGGTCGAATTGCAACTCTGGTGAATGAAAGAATGACGAAATATTACATTTGTATTTTGTTTGTCTGTTTTTGTTATTTAATATTTATTTCATATAAAATGTATATACCTGTAATTGCAGATGTTTAATTGTGTGAAACACAGTCTATAAAATGTGAGATTTAGATTATTTTTCATCATTTATCAATACATGTACATGTTTTTAGCTTTTAAAGCCATTCCTTGATTTTTTGTTGTGATGATTTTGCATTTATCAGGCCACTACAAGTTGATCATGTGTTCTACGGATTTTTCTGGAAAAAAATTGGGGAGCGAGTGAAGAAAAAAAGGAAAAAAATCCTAATTCAGTTGCTTTATATAGCAGTTTTACAAAAAAATTATGAGTGGGTGAGAAAATATAAATATTTTTTGTAAAAACCCTCTAAATTAAGGTGCGGCCTAATCCATAGAACACATGATCAACTTGTTGAGGCCTCATAGCTTTCTTTTTATTATATTGTATTGTAATGCTTTTTTGTGTCTGCATTTCTTTTTTTTTGATGGCTGAATGAAACTCCATTTAAACTCTTTTTATATTCAAATGGGGTTACAATAGTGTAACATTCAGCCCACGATATGACCCCTACATTTTTTTTATAAAAATCATGAATTCCAGCTTTTAAGTGTTAGTTTGAAATATGGATTGCAATTTTGATTTTTTTTTTAATTGGACATTAAAGTGTAATTGAGGATTTAGATTCTCTTGATTACCCCTTTCAGATTATTGTTGTATTTTTAATGAATTCTAGCCATTTGTAAATTGTGATTTGACTTTTTATGCCAATTTACTGTACAGTATATTGAGGGTTGCCCACAAGACTGTAGTAACTTGCCCTTTAAACCAATGCACTTACTACAGTCTTGTTGGCAACACTCAATATGCATGACGATGAGCCTTAGATTTTACTTGTGACCCCAGTAGCATATTTCTTGTAGTTTTATAAGTTCTTGCACGTAATATTGTGAAGTTTAAAAATTATTTGAGTCTTTTTTCACAATGGCCCTAAATGTCATATGTGACCCCATAAATAATATTTTTACCATCAAAAATCTGCTGTAAATTACGAAGCATTGTAAAGAAATACTTGCAACTTGAAAACTTTGCTATAGTACATGTAGTAGAAAGTTTCAATGATTTTATTCAAGACATATAAACTTAAAAGTCTTTTAGGAGCAGGAGCAGTAGGACATGGGCTTACGATTTAGAAGTTCTGGGTTTGAACCTCACTACGGACACTGCTTATGAAAGAAAATCACCTACATTTGTTCTACTCCACCCAGGTGTAAATGGGTACTGTGAGGGATTGCTTTTTATTTTAATGATTGTTAAGCCGTCATAACATGTGTATGGAAGCAGACTTTAAAATGCATTTTAACTTTAAAGTCTTATATGCTACTTTTTAACTATGGAAAATTACCCTTTAGAAGCAAATATTTTTTTCCCTACCCATTTTACTCTGAAAATAGCCATTAAAGGTTGTTTTAGAGGATGAACATTTCTCGTCATACATAAATACAGTGAAGGCATTGCTTGTTTTCATGAGTGGAGTACTTATGTAAATTATAATTCACAAACTGTGGGAAGTTCATTAGCACATTAATTATTGTTCAACTTTTATTGTGAACGTTTCGTGAGTCAAACAACAAGAAAACCTCTCCTTTTTTAGCCAGAAGTAAAGATTTATTTGTAATTGGTACATTTATAATCTGCTGTGAGTTCTACTGTACTTTTGATTGATAAAATTAGATTTAAATCAGAGGAGTTAATGTATGTACTACTGATTGTCATATGTCCTATGAATTGTTATATGGTTATTATTTTTCATATGAACCCGGGTCGATAGCGCAGTTTGTGGCACGCCAGGATTTGGATACTTGTGCCGATGGTGTGTGGGTTCGAATCCCACCCGGAGAGGTTATACCCTTCCATGAAAATTTGACAATAATGTTGATTTTCCTCTATTAATTAGATAATATGGAGAAGTTTCAGGCCTTGTGGAAGGGTAGGTGAGTACTGGTTATAGACAATGGTCCAGGAAAGCTAAGTTAGGTGTGCTGGACACCGTAAAATGACCTAAAATTGTGTTGACAAGACGTTAACTCCAATAAATAAATAAATAAAATATTTTACATATGATGTCAAACAAACTATATTGAAATTTTAATACGATAAGCCAGTATGTACCAAGGCAATTTTGTGGATTGTTACTGAATAGTTTTCACTTAAAGAATGATTGATTTTCAGTCATACATGTATACTATACAAGTATCAGGGGCTTGAATTTACCAAAAAATTGTACTTGCAAATATTTGCGAGTTGATTTTATTTCTACTCACAAAATAAAAGAAAAATCACTGGAATAAATGACCTGACATGATGTATAGATACTAGACAAATTAAGGTTTTGATGAATTTTATTCAACTGTCTGAGGTGCATACATTAACCCCCGCTGATTTACATACTACATACGGATAACTTAACTGTCTGTGGTGCGTACATTAACCCCCACTAATTTACATACTACATACAGATAACTTTATTCAACTGTCGGTGGTGCATACATTAACCCCCACTAATTTACATACTACATACAGATAACTTTATTCAACTGTCAGTGGTGCATACATTAACCCCCACTAATTTACATACTACATACAGATAACTTTATTCAACCGTCAGTGGTGCATACATTAACCCCACTAATTTACATACTACATACAGATAACTTTATTCAACTGTCAGTGGTGCATACATTAACCCCCTAATTTACATACTACATACAGATAACTTTATTCAACTGTCAGTAGTGCATACATTTATCCTGCTAATTGACATAAATACATATAACTTATTTGATTATGAGTACAGTAATACTGTTGTAAGTAGTTAAAGACATAGAGTTAATGTGTGTGCCACTGACAGTTGAATGAAATTTAACATAAGAAATCCCTTTAAGCAAAACTGTTTATAATCACAGGGTATTCCCCAGAAAACTAGTACATTGTATTTCTTACGATTCCATAATGTTTGATAGTTACACTATTTGGATGGGCAAACGAAAAATTGCACAATTTTCATATCAATAGAATTTTTCAACATAATGTTGTTTGAAGAATATAATCTGTGCACAATAGTAACCATGATATAATGCATTGTAAATATTACTTGTATGCTTTGTTATCTGTTATCATAGTTTTTAAATATATTTAAAAATGTAAATGCAATCAGGGGATTCTTCAATATGTTGGGTTCAATATTGATTGTTTAATCTTAAAATATTTATATGTGGGGCTTAAGATATTCATAACCACAGCTTGACAAAAAGGGCTGAACGATAGAGAGTCTAAAGTTGTTGGGCTTTTTTATACTACAGGGGTTGTAAGAAGAAAATTTTAAGTTGATGTCTTGTTTTGAATTTTCATTTATCCATAACTGTAACAGAAGATCGAAAGTTAACAAGTCTATCTCTTAAAATCTTGTTTTTTCAAGGGGGAATAACTTAAAAAATGTTTGATAAATATCAATTTAGAGTTAATTCCCCTTTTTACAAAGGACAGTAACTCAATTTTAAGTAATTTACTGTTACAGTTACTTCCCTTTTTATCATTTTATCATATAGCACTAATTCCTCTCATGTGTTAAAACTACGAATTGATTCCCTTTAAATTATTTAATCAAAGGGAGTTAACATGTTAAACAACATTTTCATTAATTCCACTTAGAATTAACTCCCTTTATGTATATTTTCTGATGAAGGGAGTTAATTTCTCTAATTGAAATGGTTTTAAGAGTTAATTCCCCTTATTTTTGTTTTATTTATTGTTTTTGTTGTCAATTTTCTGTGGAGATTATGATATTGTTTTACTAGATATAATATGATATGGAAAAATAAAGTGTTAAGAGTGTTAAGGTATATTTGGGTTTTGTTTTGTTTTGTATTTGATTTTTTTGTTTGTCTGTCTTGCCATAGCAACATGAGTGGATTGCTTGGATGGTAGCATGCAAGTCTACTGATCAAGGAATTGTATGAATCGGATTCACCGACTGGGCATACTTTCTTGAAGTAAGGCTATGAAATGATTACTACGGCCATTCTCCCTTCTACCACTGAATCTCAATCATATTGGGATTCTGCCAGAAGTATATACGTTGTAACAGGTTAACAGCTAAATACAGAGATTTAGCCTTTATAGAAACATTGAGAAGATTAATTGACCGTCATTATATGACATAAACGATGTGTTGCTAGGATATTAAACCCAACAAAAACCAACCAGGTGAACAAACTTAGCTTTTCCAGTGCAAAACACCTACACACATTAAGATCATTGAAGGCTAGTTCAGATGTTAACGTAAACAGAACCGCTAGGGAGTAAATGTCTGGCACCTCGTTAAAAACTTAAAAATATTTTTTGCAAACTTATCTATGTGAGTTACTTGTTTAAATGGACTTGTAAATTGAGCTATGTACTTTATTTATTGGACTTGAAGCGATGTCATTTCTTTGTTCGATGTTTGAATTAGGTTACAAAGATTATACTCTGGCTTAAAACCACGACGCTAAACTGGTAAAAAACATCTAAGGTAAAATAAACCACCCACTCAAAAAGTTAGGGAAGCTATGGGGAATGTTTTGAGTCGATATGTTTAATAAAAGAACATGATGAATGGTACAAATACATTTTAATATTTTTACAATAGAATTTATAATAAAATAAACATGTATAAATAAAGTAACGTACCAAAAAATCTAATTTGATAATAATAACAATAAATTAGTATTTGAAATCTGCGATGTAGTGGTTAGCATGTCTAACTGCAAATCGTGAGATCGGGGGTTCGAGCCCAGTCGTGGTAGGTCATACCCTATGCATGAGTTGTCGGCCTCAAGGTAGGGTAATTAAGTTAGTACTGGTGATAGAAAAGTGTCCAGGAAACCTATAGTAGGAAGAGCTGGCTGCCGTATATATGACATATATATGTGTTGAATACGATGTTAGAAATAAAATGAATATATATATACTCAGCGTCAATGAAAACGTACCACCGTACCAACCCTCGCTTTATGATAATAGAATTTAAGTGCAGTAAAAACTTTACATAGACACATGTTTGGTATACACATGTAGTCATTGCTGCCAAAAGAATTTAAAATCGATTTACGTTGTTCGAGTCCCGGACTGCACGTGTAAAATATGATTTTTTGGTAAGAACGACATGTATCCAGTAGTTTGTGTAAATCATTTGTCTCTTACGACAGTTAGTCGACAGGTTAAGAAAAAACCCTCGTAATTTCAACTATTGCTATTCAAATGCCACGTTTAGGAGACACTCAACGTCACCAAGTACTCGGCATTGCTGACGCCGAGGTTTCATTTCTTGAGATTGCTCGTCACATGGGCTGCTCCCATCAGACAATCATGAATCTGGTAAGGAGACATGAACAGATAGGCTCAGTGAAAGGTAGGTCACGCCTAGGTCGTGAAAAAGTGACGTCAGGACGTACCGATCGTCAAATTCTCCTGCTGCACGCTGTGGTGGTGATAGTGTCATGGTTTTGGAAGGCATTTCTTGGAGGCACAAGACCCCACTTATTGTATTGCATGGAACACTTACTGCTCATCGTTACATTGATAATGTGCCGAGGCCAGTAGTTCTTTCTTTTATTCAGACTGACGCTGACGTCAACCTTCTCCAGCAAAACAGTGCACGGCCAAACTCAGTTCGCGTTACAAAAGATTTCCTGCAGGATAATAATGTCCACACATCGCATTGACCAGCATTCAGTCCCGACTTAAACCCTATAAAGCATCTTTGGGACTAATTTGACCTAAGGGTTTATGACGTCAGACGTCACGTCTATAATTTGAAGCAACGTATACAAGCACTGACTGAGGAGTGGGATGCAATACCAAAGTACAGAATCCTGCGTCTGATACGGAGTATGAGACGTAAATGTCAAGCTGAACTTGATGCAGAGGGAGGGCATACCCGCAACTGAGGTCCGTTACTTTCATTTTCGAGGTGGTTGTCTTGGTTCGCGGAGTTGATCCGTTTATGCTTTGATTCCGTACTTGCAAAGAAAAATCCTATTTTCTAATATATTACTTAAAATCATCTAAAATTTTCATATTTGTGTTTTCAATTTTTCAAAAATTAGGTTCATGTTAGTGGTAAGTTTTCATTGACGCCTAGTATATATAAAAGTACGTGAAAGTTTGAATACTACGTACAAAAAGACGGAAAACAAATTGTCAAAATTATTTCTTTCTTTTTGTTGTATGAAATAAATAAAGTTTTGAGAATGCTCATGTATACATTTATATATATATACACTTTCTATTAAGTTATTATTTATTTAAAATAAAACATAATAATTAATTTTTACAGATAACAATATAAATACTCTAAGGAAAATGCATTGTCAGATATTTTTTGAATAGTTACATAAACAAATGTAATAAACAAAAAATGAAATGAATTATGAATGAGTATTAGAAGCTTTTTTTGTTAATACAATTTAGTGAACGTGTGATTTGGTTTGAAGTTTTAAAGGAATTTACAGGCAAATGACTGTGCCAAAAGTACAGAACCAAGTTTAGTCTGTAAAAAGTGTTAAGAACGCAAGAAATCACTTACTTACAACATTTATCACTTATACCATGGTACAAAACAAAAGCAAAAGTAAATAAACTACCCAGAACCCACCCAGTCAAAAAGTTAGGGAAAATATGGGGAAAGTTCTAAGATGATACGTTTAATAAAAGGAGAACATAATGAATGGTACAAATAATTTTTTAATATATTTACAATAGATTATAATAAAATACGAGTAAACATGTATAAATAAAGTAACGTACCAAAAAATCTAATTTGATAATAATAACAATAAATTAGTATGTGAAAGCTGCGGCGTAGTGGTTAGCATGTCTAACTTCAAATCGGGAGATCGGGGGTTCGAGCCCAGTCGTGGTAGGTCATACCCTATGCATGAGTTGTCGGCCTTATGGTAGGGTAATTAAGTTAGTACTGGTGATAGAAAAGTGTCCAGGAAACCTATAGTAGGAAGAGCTGGCTGCCGTATATATGACATATATGTGTTGAATACGACGTTAATATATATATATATATATATATATATATTCACGTACTTTATATATATATATATATATACGCAAAAAGACGGAAAACTAATGGTCAAAATTATTTCTTTTTTGTTGTTGTTTGAAATAAATATAGTTTTGTAAATGCTCATGTATACATTTATATATTTACAATTTCTATAAAGTTATTTTTTACAAGATAAAAACATAATTATTAATAATTACAGATAACAATATAAATACTCTAAGGAAAATGCATTGTCAGATATTTTTTGAATAGTTACATAAACAAATGTAATAAACAAAAAATGAAATGAATTATGAATGAGTATTAGAAGCTTTTTTGGTTAATACAATTTAGCAAACGTGAGATTTGGTTTGAAGATTTAAAGGAATATACAGGCAAATGACTGTGCTAAAAGTATAGAACCAAGTTTAGTCTTTAAAAAGTGTTAAGAACGCAAGAAATCACTTACTTATAACATTTATCACTTATACCATTGAACTGAACGAATTAAAACATGTGGCATACACATTGTTGAAAACCAAAGTAGGATACTGAGGGAATCACCAAGCTATTCATAGATTTGTTACATGCCGTACTTGCTGAAATTATACATTTTCATTGGGGCCTTGTTGTCTTTTCAACATTCTTAGGCGGTTAGGATATCTTTTAATAGAATTATACTAATGTTGCACAATAACAAACTCTAGTATCTTCTCATCAGTAAATGCATATTTAATACTAATCTATTTTAGCTAACCTGACCTACATGGGTCTAGTTAGGAAACATCCAAAATATTACGAGAAAATAAAGAAATAGTTTGTCATGTAATATAACAGTGTGTCTGTTGCATTCACAGTTATCATTCTAAATCAGGAAACATGAAGTTGAACTTTTGCCTGTATATCCCTTTATCTAATACTTAATTAAAATAAAGTAAAACGATCTTTAGATACATGTTCATGTATAATAACAATAACAATTGTTTCTGTGAACTTTCCATTCAAAGGCTGCAATCTATCCTTACATGTAAATACATGTGAAATTAAACCCGGGTAGATAGCGCAGTTGGTAGCTCGCCGGGATTTAGAATCTCGTGTGCCAAAGGGGGTACGGGTTCGAATCCTACCCGGGGAGGTTATACCCTTCCATGAAAATTTGACATAATGTCATTTTTTCCCATTGATTACATACTATGGAGAAGTTTCCGGCCTTGTGGAAGGTTATGTGAGTACTGGTTATAGACAAGGGTCAAGGAAAGCTAGATTAGGTGCACTGGACGCCGTCAATGACCTAAACTGTGTCGACACGGCGTTAAACCTATCAAAAATACATCTGAAGTCAACTGCAATAGCATAAATGAACTAGTTATATTACAATGAGATTATAATGAGATGTCACGCTTGAAATAATTTTCTTTGTCTATGTTGAAAATTGTTGAAGCGTGAAAAGAGTAATCTTATACTCTCTTGTTACCATTGGAACCATGTTTAGACATCGTTCCAAAAAAAACAGCTTTTTAACATTTGTACAAGTGTATAAGTAATAATTGATGACACTGTATTTATACCCTCTTGTTATTTATCATGCTCACTCTGAGCTCAGATGTAAATTGCATGAATATTTCTCAATTAACACAGTCAGAATTCCATTTTCATTGTTGTAAATTGATCCACTGTTAAATGAAAAATTGATCGTATTGTCTTTTGTTTAGCACACCGATTGCACAGTTCGTTGACATTACGCTTTAATATAGGCGAGCACACAGTAAAATGTCTAATGCAGTGGTATTTTCTTTTAGTTTAAAATGCTTCTCCATGTCTGGAAATACGATTTCAAGATTGTTCAACCCAACTCAAGTTCAAACACTGATATTTTAATCTGTAATAAATTTACTGCATTGAAAAGTTTGTATATGTACTCAACACCTCCATCTGTGACGCCACACATTGATGTGCAAACTTTAACTGTTCCTGTAAATATATTTAAAAAGCGATAAAATTTCATTAGCTTTTAATAATAAGATATACTAAAAACAACATTCGTCTATTTATGTGTTAAGGATCAGATTCTACGTACAAGTATTACTGTTATTAAACATTACACGCCTAATTCTTCTCATACCACGCCTTATATTTTTATACCAGTCCCAGTTGTATCATACCACGACTATTTTTCTAACACTTAGACCATTTTTTTATACTTCACCCAATTTTTTCATACTATACCACTTCTTTTACTTTCATACCATATCACGCCAATTTATTTTCTTACCATGACACGTTCATTTATTTTCATGTCATACCACACTTTTTTTTCTCACATGCCACACCCATATACTTTCATATCATACCACTAGTATTTATTTTCAAACCATAACACGCTTATTTATTTTCATACCTTATCACGCCCATTAATTTCATACCATAACACGACCATTTATCATAAGCCTTGCTTGTTTTTCGTATACCATTTAAATTAACCACACCCATCTTTCCAACACTTTGACTATTTTAGAAATATAATGTTTATATCAACACGCCCATTTATATCATTTTAAGCCTATATTTATCATTCAACGCCAATTTTTCTGAAACTTCCCTCCGGTATCTTTCACCACGTCCATTCTTACCTTATTTGGTATAACATTTGGTCTTCTAAGTCTTAGCATTCTAACAGTATTCACTACACTTATTTGTCGTATGATATCTGCTCTCTCTAACAATAATGATACTGTACAAAACAATCCACATTTCTTGCCACCAGTTCTGATAAAAAAGAGAGTAAAAAATCACAAATATTTCGACAAAACATTATCAACAGTCGAAAGCTAAAATAGTGAGACAATTGAAAAAAAAATCTGATTAAATCCGAAATTAACTAATTTTAACGTAATGTCATGATATCAAAATGAAATCAAAATTACTTTTTTTAAAAATGATCTCATGGCCTTGACAAATTGTATGCATTTTTGTTTAGTCCGCAGTAGAATGATTATCCATTTACACATAAGAATTTCGTCAGCTAACTTTTGAATATATTTCAGGAAGAAAAGCTATCCGCAAAACACCCAAAATAAATATATCTGAAAAAAATTCAGCTCCAATTGTATATAAGTATATGTATAATTCTGAAAGCGGACATAATTCAAACAGAACGTACTACTAACTTTCAAAAAGCTAGGAACTAAGCAGTATAAAAACATTATAATGGAAGCAATTCATACGAAGTAACTTACAAACAATGTAACAACATCGGAGATTTACCAGCGTCATGTACAGATGCTTGCGTATCTTTTATAAATTGTACAAAGTCAGCGTCTCTTGACGGAACTTTCTCATTATTCTTCCAATTTGTATACTGATAATGATTGATGATTCTTTCACCAGTTGATTGCTAAATATAATAATAATAACGAGTGATTAAGTTCTTGTAAAATGGTTATATCAAAAAGTAAGATAATGTTGATCGCATGAAATAAGCAACACAACGTCCACAGCGACAAAAGGACTGAATTAAGCAACGGATTAAAGTCGATGAGGGCTCTAACCCTAACCACAATTAATAATGGAAGTTTTCTTTCGCTCTTAACTCAGAACTAAACATCAAATCCGATGTATTTGCTATTTCATACAAGTTACATGCATAAATAAACTCACAACATTTTCATACGTATAAATAAATAAGCGAATAGACTTTATTTTAAAACTCACCTTTCCTTTGTTTGTTATCTTCAATTGTCTATATTGGTGATTATATTTGTTTTGATATTTCATACAAGTTACAACAAATGAACCAAATGTTAGACTTTCTTTTTCTTCCGGGATATAACAACCTACATCCTGAAGACAAAGTATGTATCACACATTAAAAATACCGTGCAAAAAAGAGAAGAAAATTTGACAAAACTTGTCTCTCAGATCTAGTGGTGAGTATTAACCACGTGAAAACTGGTGTTTTTGTTTGCTTTTTCTCAACTGTTTGGTCAATTTTTGTCGAAGAAATGTTGAAATATTTGATGATTTGATTTTTGTCAGCCTATTGGAAAGCTAGTAAGAATGAATCCTTTTCAAAATTAGTCGCTTGAAAAATTATTATTTAGTTTTAGGGCATACAATTTATCATACCTGACTGTCTGTCATTTCTACAGAAACTATACAAGAGCATTTCTCTTGGTAAATTAAACATACAAAATCATTAAGTGTTGCAGGAAGTGGAGTTTGAGCCAGTATAAATTTGTTTTTCCTCTTGAAACCCTGTAAAAATAAAGAAAATTATGTCCCTTTAATATGAATGACTCCTAAAATTATGAAATACCTCCTATTTACATACATAAATACTACAGTCATTTCACATTCGTTTAACGATATAAGTCTTGTATGTATTAAAATGAGAGTTTGCATTACAGCCAATTCCATTCTGTTGCACGTTTAGTCGTTTACATTATTATTGGTTGTTCCTCTATCTACCCCATGAGTGTTAACTCAACTAATAGCTGCTGAAACAATGCCACTTGAACAAGTACTTTTTACGACTTTAGAAATAAAGCTACCAATTTATTGCCCATTTAATAATGTATAGCAAATAAAGATAAACTGGTATAACTAAAATAAGCATACTCCAAAAATTCATAGCAGCTAAGTATCAAGTATCAAGCAATACTAATACGGTTTTAATTAGAAATAAATTGACCGTGTTCATTTATCTAAGTTCACTTTCCTTTATCGGTTAAATAATAACTTACGTTAACATAAACTGCGTTGATGTAGTTTAAATCGTTGAAGGATCTGTTCAAATAAAGCATTGGTCTGCCGTTGTTACCTAAATGAAATAAACAATAACATAGTATGTGATACTGAGATGTCTTCGTCAATAGATACACTGGTAATTCAATATACGAATTAGTTTGGCCTGGTAAATATTTTGTTTCAGACATGTTTAAGAAATTTGAACTGTTATAAA
The DNA here is from genome assembly GCA_025267735.1 of Mactra quadrangularis. Classification (NCBI taxonomy): domain Eukaryota; kingdom Metazoa; phylum Mollusca; class Bivalvia; order Venerida; family Mactridae; genus Mactra; species Mactra quadrangularis. The sequence goes on along the minus strand of CM046295.1, from coordinate 17,620,050 downwards.
TAACTGAAAAGCGCATTCATTAAGTCAACAAAGCACTAGCATAAATAGTAATGGTTGTTTTTGTTACATGGCGGAGTTAACTGTATAGTAAGGTTGAATTAAATGTTTGGAGGAAGGAAGATATTCAATTCAGTTAGTTTTGAGAAACATGTAAACATTGTTACTGAAAGGCGAAATTGAAGTATAATTGTTTATATTTAATTTATAGAGATCGTTTGGTATTCAAATAAAGCTTCAAAATATAGTCATTATCGTTTTATAGGACGAAATTAAATCTAGATCTGGGAGGAGTAACCAATATGTGGGCGGGTTTAAATATTTAAAAAAGATAAATGTTACCTGGAACGTCACTTATAGATCTATTCTTGTCTCTATATTGCTGGTTCAATGACACAGCTTGTTTGTGTTCTTGATCAACAGCTTCAATAGGTGTACTTAGATTCTATAAATCATAAAGTAAAGTTTCCCCAGTAAAATCACCTTGCTTTGCAAAGTCATGCGATTTATGACAAGTTTTTAAACCCAAATTGTGCAACAACGTTCTTTGATTTTTTTTGGTTATAAAAATATGCTTCAGAATTTACTTAAAGTTAGACTTGATAATTCTATTGCATATGTAACATTTGTCGTAAGATTTAAGATACTTCTGTAAGTTTGGATAGTGTTTACGGTTTTTTTATTTGATCGGTTCATTATCTTTGATCTTCGTTTTTTTGTCTAACTTAACATGTTTCTTGAGCAAAACTTTTCAAATTTATAAATGGGCTAATTTGAAACTTCTGTAAACAAAATTACAGTTTTGAAACATTTTTTTAAAATTTCATTATTTACTCAAATGTATATCTTTTTGTAACATTCGATAAACTTACCTTAAACATGGCTGCATACTGTGAATCAGTCAGAGACATGACATAATCATTAAATGTTTCTGTTGGTGTGTAATCAACTTCAAATGTCAAAGTATAAACAATAGCACGATGTACATACTCATATTGGTCCTGAAAGAGTGAAATAGGGCGGAGTTACATATACTGCAGGCAGATATTAAACATAAATAGAACGAGGATTTCATTATTTTAAGATGAAGTTTGTTATTAAAAATATAAAAACGACAGATCTGTATAAATTGAAGGTGCAAATTACAATAAAAATTATAAATAAGGCAGGGTTAAATATATTGTAGGCGGAGTTTTATTATGAAAATTAAAAAAAATATATTTGAAAGATAACATAAAAATAATTATAATTATGATAATGTATTTAATAAAAATGAGGATAATTGCCGAACATGATGAGAAGAAAAAACATTACTAGTATGTAAATGATGGATGACATGATCATGTTTATAATATGATAAACGTAGTAATGGTATTCACTTACTGGTGTTTGTACCATATTTACACGCTGTTCTCTCATAGTTCTAATACATCCAAACACGTCAACATTACCTTCACTCAAACCTATTTCTGTTAGTAAATCTATAGCAATATAAGTTCCTGTACGTCCTATACCGGCACTGAAAAAGGCGATAGTGATATCAATCTAGATAAAGCAGTTTTTGTATATTTTGTAATTGCATTTTATAATCTAATTTTAATGTTTATGTTTGTTCAACAACTGTACAGATCCTGGTTATCTGGGTTTTTCTATTTATCTATCTTCCTGGGGAGTCTTTTACTCTGCAAAGTACAGCCAATACTACGGTGCAAGGGTAATGTACTATCCTCGCAGAAACCCATTTAAGTCTGGGATGAGTTAAGCTATCGCGGGTAATTTACATGCATAAGAAAATGAAAGGTGCTCCTGAGGGGATACGAACCGGGATCTCTTGTGTCCTCAGCGAGCCCTTCTACCGGACTACTTCTCCTATGGCAAAAAATGTTGGAGCGACATGACTCTTTACGACACATTATTGTATTTAACTGTTAAACCATTAAGCAATTATAATTAGGTTTTCAATATAAATGGCATTTGGGTTCAGACATGCAATGATCAATAACTGGTCCCTACAAGATAATGAACTAATACCTGCAATGAACAATAACCGGTCCCTGTGATAATGTATATGTAGATTTAACTCTTTGTCTAAACTCAACCAATGAGGTTACGTTATTAGGTACAGACTTGTCTGGCCAAGCTGTAAAATGAAGCTGACTTACAGTACGTCTCTCTTTTCCCTGTAAAGATAAAATGTTAATTTTCATCCCTTCATAAGTAGCAACCAACATCTTTATGAAGATTAAGAATAGAATTTATAAGCTCATTTATACGCAAAAAGATTGGGACCAGGAGATCTATGCCCATTCATAAACCTTAAATTGTACGACTGACCTCTTCAAATGGTTTTAAGAATAGATTTCAAGACCAAACTCAAAAATTGTCCGAAGTATGTATGGTCCCGTCAATAAATGTATTTAAAATAATGTTACTTGCCTTGCAGATCGTAAAAGTTCTGACAGTATATTCAGCAAAGTCTTCTATACTGTCACATTTTATTTCGAGGTTACGAAAGATCAGAGATTGTTTACGATCTGGCCAATACTGTTGACACTTCATTCCCTGTATAAGAAAAAATATCAAGATAACACAAGGTTGATTAGTTTCAAGACTATCAGCGTAACTGTATAAGGGACTATAGTCTGTTATTTCCCATTGTATACTCTTCAAATAGGTTGGTCCTTTTAGTTGGATTACTCGGATTTTACCCTTACTTTTCAATGTAAATTTGCCAATATTACTTTTATAAATAACTTTTTTGTAAATCATTTAATTTGTTTGAAATTCAAGCTAAATATTTTTAGGGTAAATAACTATCTGAATTTCATCCCTATCGTTGATATCTTAATTACTAGTATATTAGATGAAATGTTTTGTTATCCTTACATAGGACTTCAATGATAAAATTCGAGGATTTAAACTGTAAGAACCTACTTAATCATTGGATTGCTTCAGATTCTATCAGGGAAAGATAACTGAAAAAAGTCCCTTATTCACAATGAATCTACCGATAAAACGTCGTATGACAAAGTATAAGGCAGGCAGTCAATTATGGTTTTACAATAAGAATAAAAAAATAAACAAAATTATCAGTACTCTCTTAAAGTTCTTGACAAAAAATCATGTTTACACCAAATAGTTTTACTATAAGTCAAGCTCACTCATGACGCATTGTTTAAGTAAAATTTTGATAAACAAATAAATGGTGAATTAAGAAGTGGCTTAAATAACTCTTTTTTTATTTTTCGTGCAAAAACATATAAAACTGTTTACTAAATGCAGAATTTTGTAAAACAAAAATTTGAAGTTACTATATTTGTACTTTTGTTCGAAAATACTATTATCGGTTTTATCTTCACGTATATTAAGGGTAGAGAAAATGTCAATGCTGACGTTATGTGGTATTATAATTTCCTTCTTCCTTCTTTTTCATCCTACATTGTCCATAACAAGTGGCTATACATGTCCGATTAACCAATAAACAAACGCATTACCGAAGTTTTTTTTCAGATTCGTTAACATTACCATGATTCAGTGTTTTAAAAAATGTCTATACATGTTAAGAGACTGTCATTGAACGATTTTTAAACCATTTTTAATACTTATTGGTCGGTGAAAATTTTCACTAGAGCTCTGTTATTTATTATTCATATGAAAATTATTCTATATTAGTTCATAATCACCGAAGGTTCTTGTAGATTCGTCAACATCACTATGATGTCACTTTTCTCAAACCAAACCATTTTCCAGAACGTGGCAAAATTGTCTGTAGTCACTTTGGTTGGTCCTAACGATGCAATGTATGCTTTGAGTTTCTGATTGCCCTGAAAACATAGTTTTCTCATTAAACAGTCGATAAGTATTATCCTGGCACTAAATACACATTTGGAAGTTACTATAGATGCTCACTCAGATTTGAATGCATCGCTTTTTGTGAATCGTGTTAATATGTAAAACCCATATCTTAGTCATTTCATATAAGTGACATGCATAAACAAACATGTTACAATAATATAATTCGCTTGTGATTTCATTCTTTTGCGGGTTACTAGACGGTAGCATCATCAAACGCTGATCAAGCACGCTCTTATTGGTCAAAACCGTAACTATCTATTAAATATGTCAAATATTATTGATATTATATTTTTAATGTTGGGCTGAGGTTCTTTGTTCGCAGATCAAATTTTAAATAATAATGAGTCTGATTATTCAATTTTATATCTAAACTAAAGTTCACAAAACTCAAACTTACATGTATGTAGCAAGCATTTATAAAAAACTTTTTATCGTGATCCAGTTTAACTCTAGAATGATCATCTGTAAATAAAGATTGAACATTTTATCCAATTTTATCATATTTGTGATCAAATGATTCACGTTGTTGACCTAACATTATATTTGTTGTTTATATATTTGTTATTGGTGGCCTAATGCCAAACGAACAAGTAGTGTATGGATTGTAATTTATGAACATATATGCATACCGGTCATGATAAAGTGCTCAGAATCAGACACGCTTTTCCATACAAACGAGACAGTAAAGTTGAAAAGAAATGAGATTTCTGTGCAGGGTGGATTAGTATTGGTAATAAAAAGAAAAATAATATTTTGTATATTCAATGCATTTTGGTAATGATAAAGAAACCAGAAACTATATTATAATCTGCTTCTTTCCATTACAAATTCGTATTCACCCTACCAAAGAAGTCTATTTATGTCAATTATGCTTATTAAGCCTCTGCAGTAGCAATGTGTCAAATACTAATAATAAGCTCAGGAAAAAACGCAAACCCCATAATTAACAAGAAGATACACACACAACCCCCCCCCCCCACACACACACAAAATAACACAGATAAACTTACATGGATATATTCCATTGAAACGATTCAACGCTATGTTTTCACGCCTTGTAGCAAATGTACATGGTTGTTTTAATCCTCTAGCAAGTCTCTGTATGAAAGGAAATAACGAAAAATGAAATTATGTTTTCTATGATGTAATTCTAATAATCAAAACCTGTCACTGAGTGATAACTCGCAATTCAATTTAGTTTCAATCGTATTGGATTATAAAACTGAATGTTAATGATACAAAACGAGGCATATATTTGTCTGAAACTTATACCCCTCATACATGGAAATCTGACGGATCAACCTTTATTTTGATGCTAATAATTTTCATATCGATTTTGTTTAAAAGGACTTGGCACAAGTACATTTCAAGATCAATATTACAGTTCAAAACATGTATCTAAGATATGTAAAGATGGAAACTGTTGCAAATTGCCTTAATTCTATGTTACCATTCGAAGGCATTAAGTGTTATTTACATGATAAAATGAAAGGAGTGAATTTAGCCATTCTTATGAAGACACAACACACATTCAATGTTTTATCAATGCTTATTACCAACTCATTAAGCTTAGAAGTTTAAACCTGACTCAAATAAAGCAATGAATAATAACTTATAGATAGTAGAAAAAAACAGCAAAGAAAAATGAGTTTATTTTCTTTACCCTAAATTCAGTGGTTAAATAATTCCCCGCTTTTTCTCTGACGTACGTCTGTAAGTCTTCAACATTAATGACGTTTCTAAATGTATAATAGTCATCGTCCACTTCTCCATCTTCCGTATCCGGTTCATCAGGTCCTTCCATAGCCGCATTATGGCCATCTTGTTTCTGTTTAGAAACCACATCTGCAGTTGGTGGTTTACTTTCTGAATTAAGTGCTACTGCATTACAATTTTCATATACACCATTATCGACAACTGCTGCATTTATGTCAGACATGGGCTCATCTGTGATGTATTTCTTGTTTGTTTGTTGTTGTAACCTCTTCCTGTAATGTATAGTCGGTGAAACCTACATACTTTGGCTTATTGCAAAATGAATTAAAATCTGGTTTTCAAAACTAAAAGACGGATTCAATATTCATAAGATTAAGAATTTATTTTGAAGCTACATGTTAATTGGCCCTTCTGACCTGTGAAATGTAAGCTTAATACAAAAGCATTTTAGATGCATAATATGACCAGGATTTATACTCGTTAGCTATCACTCTTAATTGTAAGACCTTGATAACGATCCTATCAATTAGAAATTACTATTATCCTACTAGCTAAGTACTTGAAGAACAGGCAGTGAACACGGCGCTGATATCTGAGTTATTTGAACTTGTTTTGTCAATTAATAAACAACTAAACTAAATTCTCAAATAATTGATAACTGACCTTCTAAGGAAAAACAAAACACTAAAAACAACTAGGGCAATGACGACAAGGCCTCCTACACTACCTCCTATTGCTCCACCGAGAGGAGATGATTGTGATGATTCTATAAAAATATAAGAAAAATATATGTATCTAAGTCAATGTGACTTTAACTTAAATTTGACTTACTATTAAAAATCATTATTTCATATATTTTCATTGTATAATCTGTATCAATTTATAAGGTGAAGGAAAGAATTTTAAACATTTATGAAGATTGAATACTTCATTACAATTAGCATCTTATCCTTGTGGTCCTGGTTTGTTATTGGTTGATTGATTGCTTATTTGTTTCTTGTTTTCGTTGTTATTTTAAACTTTGATTTACAACTTGACAAAGCCATCCGGCTAACTCAGTTGGTAGCACACAAGTCTACTGATCGATGAGTCGTTGGTTCAATTCCCGGGCGGGGAATACTTCGTGGGGCTGGAACATGAAATTATTTCTACGGCAATCCTCCCTACTATCAATGATTCTTTTTTATGTAGAACAGTTGTCTGTCACTAACAAAGTAAGCGGTTAGTAGTTGGTCAACAACTAATTTCAGAGATTTAGCCTTTCCAGGAGCAGTGAGTAGGTCGTATATGACCTATACAATGTGTAACTACGGCGTAAAACAAAACAAACCCAAAAAAACTTTTTTTGGTTTTGCCTGGCGACTGCACACCAAATCTACTTTTTGAACACTTCTGTCACTAGTACTATCACATTGTAACGTCAACTTCTGTATGACAATCAAACATCGATCACTGAATTCCAAATTGTACACACTGCAACTATGCTACAATCGTCATTGTTGGACACTTAGGGGACAGGAACTGAGGCTTTAATACACATGCAAACATTGTTATCAACGAAAAAGACAAAAACATACCTTCCTTGCAACCATTTATACAGCCATGTGTACAATCACCAGAGTATTGAAGACAAGTGTCGTTTATGCAATCTTCCTTACATGGGATGTCACATACATTACCATGGTAGCCAACAGTACAATTAAGGCAAGTACCATCATTTTGTCTACAAACATTGCCTCCACATCTGTCTAGGCATGTTTTATTGCATGTCTGACCATAGTTTCCTACTTTACAAGACAGGCATTGTCCATTTTCACGGCTACATTCTCCATTCAAACAGTTTTTAGGACATTCGTCTTCACACATGTTGCCAAAGAATCCAACATCACAGGACATACATCTATCCCCTTTAAAGTTATCATTGCATCCATTTGAACAGTTGCCACCAATTCTATTACATTTGTCGCCTTTGCAGTTCACTGGACAACTATCATCACAGAAGTCGCCATATTTCCCTGCGTTGCATTGGTTGCATAAAGTTCCCGTGAAGTTATCATCAGCACAACCAGTGGTACATTCGCCATTGCTGTTACATATTCTATCTATACAAACATCAGGACATGGTATATCACAATTATTACCATACCATGTATCAGCACAAACGTTACATTTATCTCCAACCCAGTTGTTTATACATCCTTGCACACAGTTACCTCCTGATTGTTTACATTTGTTCTCAGCACAGTTTGGAGGACAATTTGTTCCACACTTCGTTCCATAATAACCATCCTTGCATGAGTAACATTCATTATTTTTATTATAATCTCGATGACAGTTTATACAAGAGAAAGGACAATAATGCCAACATCTGTTACCCCAATAACCATCTTTACATCCATGTGTACATTTCCAATTTCCTTCTTTATTCTCACAAATATCTGACCATGTTCTTTCACTACCGTCAGGGTTACTTTTACAACAAGCACAAGTTTTGTCAGTCTTACAAGCGGGTTCTTGAGCAATACCTACACAAGATAATAAAAATTCTTTCATAAAGCATTAGACTACAACCTTATATAAATAACATAATCAGTAAATATGTAATTGAGAATGGACAACGAAAATAAGAGTTTGGGTTTTTACTCCTTTTGTGTCGTCCTTGATGTATAACATTAATTAGTGTATATCAAGTATTTAATAGGGCTTTTCAGTAACATTTACATGTTGTTTATTTCTGTAGGTAAGCGTTATGTTGTAAGCAATGTTGTAATATTGTACAACAAAATGCTATAAAACAAAAGTTTGAACTTACAAATGTGTGCAAAGGTTTATACTCGTACATTTGCTAGCAGTAGGTTTAGTACATATATATCAAAACAATTATGGTTCAATGTGTTCAATCCTGAAGTATGTTTCAATTAATTAAGACGAACGTGAAAGATGTATGTTGGATGCTTAAAAAACATAAAAACATATTATCAGGTACTGTATTTCTTCATACCGCAACAAGGAAACTAATTATTTCCACAACTGGCTATTGTTACTTTTTAGTTATTATGCTATTGAGTATTTGATAGTATCTTACTTAATACATACGATCTTGTTCAAATGAAGCTGTATGCATGTGTCGTAAATAACACACAAAGAAATCAAATTGAATTCATATCAAAATCTCCAAGTGTTAAAATGAATCATATCACACACACGCACAAACACACCCCTACACACCATACAATAGTTCTTTATTCAGCATAATCTATAAACAGATTATTGCCTTAAACAATCATCATTTCAATATAACAATCATCAGTTAATAATTAGACAGTGTTAGAAAACTTGTCTAAGATATCGTGCAGTATTTATATTCAGAAGGGACAAAATAAATGTATGAATCGACTTTATCTACAGTTGATAGGAAAATATAATAATTTTATTTCATGCATTCGACTGAGGTGATTTTTTAAAAAAAAATGTTAAATGATTTTATGATTTTTTGTATTCAATATTTCAATATTACGCGCACTCTTTTAGCGTTCGGTACAATATAAATAGTTTAAAATTTTCGGACTGTTTTCCTAGTCTTTCGCCTAAAAGTACACTAGTGTCCAATAATTTCCTTACACAATTTTGTTTTATAATTCTTTACTTTATAATTGAAAACTTATTGTAGAGACATTTTGTTTAGAATTTTAGTGTAGTAATTACTAATACATAAAGAACATATTTACATTTTCAGGTTAAACTTTACATAAATTGTGAAACTTATAACTACTAAGCATATCAATTTACACTTCAAAATTTAATGACTTAAGAAACTTTTTGAAGACAATGTATTGTGAAAATAATTAAAATGCTAGTAATACTAGCTAGAGATACTAAATAAGAACATGCCATCAAGAAAAAAGAGAAAATAACTTACAAATTGTGATTCCGAGAACGATCAAAACCACCAGTTTTCGCCACATCTTTGTGTGTATGGTTATCCTATTGCTGAAATGTGAATACAATGTTAGATCTAGTTTGATAAATGAGTATGGAAGTACTGTTTAGGTGCACACCCGGAATATTATATTGATGATTATAATTATTTGTCTGATTAAGTTGCATCCGATGTTAAAATACGAACATTCAAAGCAAAAGTAACATATTCGTAAGACATGAAAGTAAAAAAGGTAGAAGCCCCTATTTAAATGTTGAAAATTTAATAATTGTCATTCATGTTTTAACAAATCTATAATTTACACACATTTTCTTGATTTTACTGCGGTACTAATGTTTTGTTTCATTTCCATTCTGAATTAGATATTATTGTGTAAAAAGAAATAAAGAAATTATCACTCACCATTAAAACTTAATCCATTTGCGAAAAATATGTTTAACTTAACAAGTTAGTCTTGAATAAATAAAGAAGTCCGTGTTAAAACGTAGTACTATAAAGGGTAACATTTTCCCTTGAAAGGAAACAATAAGATTTTTTATTCTTTTGTTACAACCCGGAAGATTTAAAGTCCTGATCTTTTTATTGAATGTCGTAGGTTATTTTTGCGATTCAAAATTAGAATTTTAAATACTAGGTTAAAGTGCCAATTTTGAACAGTGTTTGTCGGCTTGCAATGGGTTTTGTTATATATTGTTATACATGTAATTGGTTATCATTGCTGTGTGTTTTAATTATTTGTGCAAATGTTCTGATTAAAAACGTTCTCAAGAAACACAATATAATTAAATTTTTATTCTTATTCCCGACGTTTCAGGGGAATAACCCCTCCTCCTTCTTCAAGGGGCTTTTACATGGATTAACTTAATAACAAAGTTTTTAAAATCCAAAACATATCCCTATTTGCTTTTCGACAGTGTGGTAGGTCTCAACTTTTTACTGTTAAGTAAATCCACGTAAAAGCCCCTTAGAGAAGAGGGGGGTATTCACTTGAAAAGTTGCGAATAAGACTAGTGTATCAGTGAACAGTATTTATATTCTGACTAGCGTTTGTAAATCTAGTACGGAAAACACCAAGTGTCACTAGTTAAACAAATGAGTCAACAAACAGCAACAGCAACAGTAAGAAATCTACAACCTACCACACAGCCAAAAAGCAAATAGTGAGATTTTTTTGGATGTTAAACGGACGCTTCAAACAAAGTAACAAAAACAAAAGTTTCGCCTTGGAATAGACTTTTATAATCAAACACTACAAACGTTTGGCTAGCTCAGTAACCCATGTACAATGCTTATTAATTAAACGGAATAAATTAATATACTAAGATTATTTCGCTTTGGCGATTTTAACCGATTACTATTAACTATCGTTAACCGATGGCAAGTTTAATATTGTTTACTGATACAGCCATTCTGTTTCGTAATCGTTAAACGTATTAGTCGGTAGTTTAGCATAATATATTATTATTTTATAAGTATACATATCTATACAAAATACTTCATGCGTACAAATAATTGTTTTAACCTTCAATATATAAATATGTATATTGTGAGATATTTCTTCAAGTAAAGAAGAGACAATGTTATATGGAGTACAAATTACGTTAATTTTGCTGAAATCACGAATAAACAACTAATCCTTTTGTGATTTTTATACAAACGTTTCCATGTATAGTCAAACAGAACTAAAATGTATTGTCGAACAGTACTAAACTGTAATGTCGAACATTACTAAACTGTATTGCTAAACAGTACTAAACTGTATTGTCGAACAGTGCTAAACTGTATTGTCGAACAGTACTAAACTGTATTGTCGAACATTACTAAACTGTATTGTCAAACAGTACTATACTGTATTGTCGAACAGAACTATACTGAATTGTCGAACAGTACTAAACTGTATTGTCGAACAGTACTAAACTGTAATGTTTAACATTACTAAACTGTATTGCTGAACAGTACTAAACTGTATTGTCGAACAGTGCTAAATTGTATTGTCGAACAGTACTAAACTGTATTGTCGAACAAAACTAAACTATATTGTCGAACATAACTAAACTGTATTGTCAAACAGTACTATACTGTATTGTCGAACAGAACTATACTGAATTGTCGAACAGTACTAAACTGTATTGTCGAACAGTGCTAATCTGTAATGTCGAACTTAACAAAACTGTATTGTCGAACATAAATAAACTGTATTGTCGAACATAACTAAACTGTATTGTCGAACAGTACTAAACTGTATTGTCGAACAGAACTAAACTGTATGATCGAACAGTACTAAACTGTTTTGTCGATCATAACTAAACTGTATTGTCGAACAGTACTAAATTGTATTGTCGAACATAACTAAACTGTATTGTCGATCATTACTAAACTGTATTATCGAACAGTTCTAAACTGTATTGTCGAACATAACTAAACTGTATTATCGAACAGTACTATACAGTTTTGTAGAACAGTACTAAACTGTATTGTCGAACAGTACTTAACTGTATTATCAAACAGTGCTAAACTGTATTGTCGAATATAACTGAACTGTATTGTCGAACATTACTAAACTGTATTTTCGAACAGTACTAAACTGTATTGTCGAACAGTACTAAACTGTATTGTCGAACAGTACCAAACTGTAATGTCGAACATAACTAAACTGTATTGTCGAACAGTGCTAAACTGTATTGTCGGACAGTACTAAACTGTATTGTCGAACAGTACTAAACTGTATTGTCGAACAGTAGTAAACTGTATTGTCGAACATAACTAAACTGTTTTTTCGAACATAACTAAACTGTATTGTCGAACAGTAGTAAACTGTATTGTCGAACATAACTAAACTGTTTCTTCGAACATAACTAAACTGTATTGTCGAACAGTACTAAACTGTATTGTCGAAAAGTATTAAACTGGTTCTTGATTATTTTCCGTTGGAACAAGCTCGTTTTTACCAGTCCCTTATATAAAAATGATAAAGATATTGGTTTAAACATTTACACGATTAACAAAGTGAGCGTTGTTTTTAGTTCTAAATATAGATTTACGTAAACTTCCAAATATGCATTGAATCTAAGATTAATACTTTTCGTTAATAGCAGATAATGTTTGTTTGTACCGCATGTAAACAAATATATATATTTGAACTTTTGTAGCATTTGACAATCATGTCTTATGCATTACTTAGAAAATAAAGAATGAAACATTTGTGTTTAACTTTTATTGAAATTTCTATGTAGAGATCTAATGATAATAATAACATATGATAATTTCTGGAACATATATTAAGATAGTAGAAACAGATAAGATATTGTACCTCACAATGGATGGATAAATTAACAAACATTTCAAAATCGAGAAATTCCTTAATATCAATATCTCAATTTTCAGCACCTTTTATATAGAAAGATATCTTTTCATCAAATCCCAAATAATTCTAAACTTGAAAATTAAAGATGAAAAACTTCAATAAATATAACAGTTAAGTTTTTACAGTATATAAGAATTGATAAATTTATAATATTTATCTGAAAGAATGTTCTATATATACATGTCTTACGTTGAAAGCGTTGTAATTCAAACGTAAAAAAGTCGTGAGTAAAGGCAAAATACAACGTATCGATAATAATTACATGTTTTTATTGCTTTTTGTGACAAAGTCATGAACTTGAATCACAGTCACTTTTTGATGTGTTCTGAAAGCATTTAAAAGTGTTAGTGTATATTACACTATATTGAGCATTTATTTCATTTACATATATAAACCATATAAAAAATAAAAATATAACTAAATGTAAAACAAAATAACAAAACAGTTATTCAATAATATATATATTAACATAAAAAAATAAACTTTAATAAAGCCAAGGTTATAAACAATTTGTGATTGTGTACTCAATGTGATTATAATAACAACTATACAAAACAATAACACACAAAATATTTCTATGTATTCATGCAGCTAGCTCACACTGAATTTCAATCATTTCAATGCTGTTTTAGATTGTTTATAAATTAAATATGATTTAAAAAATATTTTATCTCGATTGAAATTCTCACATTTTTATGCTATGGAATTAGCACAAAACGGCCATGATATCTGCATCAAAACAATTTAAACACATTTCGGCAATATAAATGAATGTTAAATGCTATAATCAAATCCCTGAATAATTTGAATTTCTAAATACGTTTATTTCTTTTAGTATTCATTATAAAAAGCTCTGCTTAATAGCGACACATCATCAATTGTTTGGAAGTCTTGTTTTATATCGCGCAGTTAAAATAACTTCCGTTTCAACAAACCATTATGTAAGGTTTAATACAAGTACAAATATTTATGAACAAAAAGGAAGTATTTGAATTTGTTGAATAAATAAGAATTCATTTAAACCATCAATTGAAGAAACAAGGGAAGCAAATCTTTATGTGAATTGTGCTAAAGTTAACAAATGCACAAACCATGAAGTACAATCCCAATGAAAATCTCGATAAATTTTAAATCATTTTGCTAATAAGATTGTCTGTCCCTTTCATGCACTTTAAACTTCCTTAATTCTTTTAATGTTAGTTCAACACAATTCAATCTTAAAAGTGAGCTCCATTTGTACTCAATACTAGTTTTACTTCATTGAAAAGTTTGTATATGTACTCAACACCTCCATCTGTGACGCCACACATTGATGTGCAAACTTTAACTGTTCCTGTAAATATAACAAATAACATTTTAATAAATTATTCATAATTTCATTAGGACATAAATTAAAAGCTTTCTGAAAGTGTTGAAAGTGTTATCCAATAGGAACATTTTCAAATTAATTCTAAATACACTTTGCCCCATTTTTTGAAATAGATATAAATATTTATGTAAATAATTTTTGCCCAAGCTTTATCACACCTCTACTGTTCACTTATTCCTTAACTTTCATTTATATACGATATCTAAACTGTTAGTACATGTCCTTCAAATTCTGTATTTCCATTACCTTTATTTCCTTTAATTGCTGCCTTGTACTCTTTATTGACATTTTTGCTAAATAGAAATGTTCTTCTTCTTAAAATTGTTTAACCATACCTTTTTGTGTATTAATGATACATATTTATAATGTAAACTATAACTACGCCCCTCGTTGCAATTAGACCACGCCCATTTATATTTCACCACGCCCATTCTTACCTTGTTTGGTATTACATTTGGTCTCCTAAGTCTAAGTAGTCTAACAGTATTCAGTACACTAATTTGTCGTATAGTGTCAGCTCTTTCTAACAATAATGCTACTGTACAAAACAATCCACATTTCTTGCCACCAGTTCTGATAAAAAAAGAAAGTGAAAACATCACAAATATTTCGACAAGGCATTATCAAGTGTCGAAAGCTGAAATAGTGAGACAATTGAAAAAGAATCTCATTAAATCCGAAATTAACTAATTTTAACGTAATTTCATAATATGAAATAAAGCAAGAAATCAAAATGATTTAAAACAATGATCTCATGGCCGTAACAAATTGTATGCATTTTTGTTTAGTTCGCCGTAGAATGATTATCCATTTACACATAAGAAATTCGTCAGCTAACTTTTGAATATATTTCACGAAGAAAAGCTATCCGCAAAACACCCAAAATAAATATATCTGAAAAAATCAGCTTCAATTGTATATAAGTATATGTATAATTCTGAAAGCGGACATAATTCAAACAGAACTTACTACTAGCTTTCAAAAAAGCTAGGAACTAAGCAGTATAAAAAATATTTTAATCGAAGCAATTCATACAAAGTAACTTACAAACAATGTAACAACATCGGAGATTTACCATCGTCATGTACAGATGCTTGCGTATCTTTTATAAATTGTAGAAAGTCTGACTCATTTGACGGTACTTTCTCATTATTCTTCCAACTTGTATACTGATAATGATTGATGATTCTTTCACCAGTTGATTGCTAAATATAACAATAATAACGAGTGATTAAGTTCTTGTAAAATGGTTATATCAAAAAGTAAGATAATGTTGATCGCATCAAATAAGCAACACAACGTCCACAGCGACAAAAGGACTGAATTAAGCAACGGATTAAAGTTGATGAGGGCTCTAACCCTAACCACAATTAATAATGGAAGTTTTCTCTTGCTCTTAACCCAGAACTAAGCAACAAATCCGATGTATTTGTCATTTCGTGCAAGGTATATGCATAAACAAACTCACAACAATATCATACGTATAAAAAATTAGCGAATTGACTTTATTTCAAAACTAACCTTTCCTTTGTTTGTTATCTTCAATTGTCTATATTGGTGATTATATTTGTTTTGATATTTCATACAAGTAACAACAAATGATCCAAATGTTAGACTTTCTTTTTCTTCCGGGATATAACAACCTACATCCTGAAGACAAAGTATGTATTACACATTAAAAATACCGTGCAGCAGAAAATTTGACAAAACTTGTCTAGTGGTGAGTATTACCCACGTGAAAACTGGTGTCTTTTGCTTGCTTTTTTCTCAACTGTTTGGTCAATTTTTGTCGAAGAAATGCTGAAATATTTGATGTTTTGATTTTTGTCAACCTATTGGAAAGCTAGTAAGAATTAATCTTTTTCAAAATTAATCGCTTGAAAAAATATTTTTCAGTTATAGGGCATACAATTTATCATACCTGACTGTCTGTCATTTCTACAGAAACTATACAAGAGCATTTCTCTTGGTAAATTAAACATACAAAATCATTAAGTGTTGCAGGAAGTGGAGTTTGAGCCAGTATGAATTTGTTTTTCCTCTTGAAACCCTGAAAAAGTAAAGAAAGTTATGTCCCTTTAATATGAATGACTCCTAATT
Organism: Mactra quadrangularis; assembly: GCA_025267735.1. NCBI lineage: Eukaryota > Metazoa > Mollusca > Bivalvia > Venerida > Mactridae > Mactra > Mactra quadrangularis. Next base: position 17,603,709 of record CM046295.1, on the reverse strand, counting down.
ATGAAATACCTCCTATTTACACACATAAATACTAGAGACATTTCATATTCGTTTAAAGATATAAGTCTTGTATGTATTAAAATGAGATTTTGCATTTATAACCAATGTTTAGTCGTTTACATTTTTTTGTTCCTCTATCTACCCCATGAGTGTTTACTCAACTAATAGATGCTGAATCAATGCCGCTTGAACAAGTACTTTTTACGATTTTAGAAATGAAGCTACCGATTTATTGCCCATTTATTAATGTATATAACAAATTAAGATAAACTGATATAACTTAAATAAGCAAACTCCAAAAATTCATAGCAGCTAAGTATCAAGTATCAAGCAATATTATTACGGTTTTAATTAGAAATAAATTGACCGTTTTCATTTATTTAAGTTCATTGTCCTTTACATGTATAGATTAAATAATACCTTACGTTAACATAAACTGCGTTGATGTAGTTAAAATCATTGAAGGATCTGTTCAAATAAAGCATTGGTCTGCCGTTGTTACCTAAATGAAATAAACAACAACATAGTTTTGTGATATTGATATGCCTTCTTCAATGGATACACTGGTCATTCAATATACGAATTAGTTTGGCCTGGCAAACATTTTGTTTCAGACATGTTTAAGAAATTTGAACTGCTATAAATAACCGAAAAGCGCATTCATTAAGTCAACAAAGCACTAACAGAAATATTAATGATTTTTTGCTGCATGGCGGAGTTAACTGAAGAGTAAGGCAACATTAAATATAAGGAGGAGGGTTAATATATTCAATTAAGTCAGTTTTGAGAAAAATGTAAACATTGTTACTGAAAGGCAAAATTGAAGTATAACTGCTTATAGATTTCTATAATAGAGATTAATCAATAACTAAATAAAGCCTTGCGTGGAATGTATCATCAAAAAGTATTTATCATCAAATTTTGAGAACGGATGAATAACATATTTATGGACGGGGTTTAATAATTAAATAAGATTAAATGTTACCTGGAACGTCACTTATAGATCTATTCTTGTTTCTATATTGCTGGTTCAATGACACAGCTTGTTTGTGTTCTTGATCAACAGCCTCAATAGGTGTACTTAGATTCTATAAAACATGAAGTCAAGTTTCCCCAGTAAAATCACTTTGTTTTGCGAAGTCATGCGATTTATGACAAGTTTTTAAACCCAAATTGTGCTACAACGCTTTTTGAGATTGTTTGGTCATAAAAAGTATGCTACATAATTTACTTAAAGTTAAACGTGATAATTGTATTACATATGTAAACAGTTACCTGTTTGGATAGTATTTACGGTTATTTAACCGGTTCAATATCTTTGATCTTCCTTTCCTGTCAAACTGAACATATTTCCTTGAGCAAAACCTTCTCAAATTTACAATCGGGCTAATTTGAAACTTCTTTATACAAATTAGATGGAAAAACAGTTTTAGAACATTTTCAAAAATTTAATTATCTATTCAAATGTATTTCTTTTTGAAACATTCGATAAACTTACCTTAAACATAGCTGCATACTGTGAATCAGTCAGAGACATGACATAATCATTAAATGTTTCTGTTGGTGTGTAATCAACATCAAATGTCAGAGTGTATACAATAGCACGATGTACATACTCATATTGGTCCTAAAAGAGTGGAATAGGGCGAAGTTTCATATACTGAAGGCAGATATTAAACATAAATAGGACGAGGTTTTAATAATTTCAAGAAGGATTTTGTGATAAAAATATTAATTAAACAGAGCTGTATACATTGAAGGTGCAAATTACTATAATAACTATAAATATGGCAGGGTTGAATATATTGTAGGCGGAGTTTTTAATATATTATTTTAATATATTTTGATAAAACCATAAGATAATTATAATTATGATTATGTATTTTAATAAAAATGAGGATAATTGCCGAACATAATGAGAAAAAAAGCATAATGTAAATGATGGGTGACATGATCATGTTTATGATATGATAAATGTATTAATGGTATTCACTTACTGGTGTCTGTACCATATTTACACGCTGTTCTCTCATAGTTCTTATACATCCAAACACATCAACATTACCTTCACTCAAACCCATTTCTGTTAGTAAATCTATAGCAATATAAGTTCCTGTACGTCCTATACCAGCACTGGAAAAGGCGAACGTGAAATCAATCTACATAAAGCAGTTTTTGTTTTTTTGCAATTGCATTTTATAATCTAATTTTAATGTTAATGTATGTTCAACAACTTTAAAGATCCTGGTTATCTGGATTTTTCTATTTATCTATCTATCTTCCTGGGGAGTCTTTTACTCCGCAAAGTGCAGCCAATACAACGTTGCAATGGTAGTATACTATCCTCGCAGGAACCCATTTAAGTCAGGGATGAAATAAACTATCGTGGGTAATTTAAATGCATAAGAAAATGAATAGTGCTCCTGAGGGGATACGAACCGGGATCTCTCGTGTCCTCAGCGAGCCCTTCTACAGTACTCCTGGCGACATGACTCTTTACGGCAGATTATTGCATTTAACTGTTTAACCATTAAGCAATTATAATTAGGTTTTCAATATCAATGACATTTGGGTTCAGACATACAATGATCAATAACTGGTCCCTACAAGATAATGAACAAATACCTGCAATGAACAATAACCGGTCCCTGTGATAATGTATATGTAGATTTAACTCTTTGTCTAAACTCAACCAATGAGGTAACGTTATTAGGTACAGACTTGTCCGGCCAAGCTGTAAAATGAAGCTGACTAACAGTACGTCTCTCTTTTCCCTGTAAAGATAAACTGTTAATTTTCATCCCTTCATAAGTAGCAACCAACATCTTTATGAAGATTAAGAATAGAATTTATAAGCTCATTTATACGCCAAAAGATTGGGACATTTATAAACCACAAATTGTACGACTGACCTCTTCAAATGGTTTAAAGAATAAATTTCAAGACCAAACTCAAAAATTGTCTGAAGTATTTATGATCCCGTCAATAAATGTATTTAAAATAATGTTACTTGCCTTGCAGACCGTAAAAGTTCTTACAGTATATTCAGCAAAGTCTTCTATACTGTCACATTTTATTTCGAGGTTACGAAAGATCAGAGATTGTCCACGATCTGGCCAATACTGTTGACACTTCATTCCCTGTATAAGAAAAATATCAAGGTAAAACACAATGTTGATTAGTTTCAGGACTATCAGCGTAATTGTATAAGGGACTATAGTCTGTTATTTCCCCTTGTATACTCTTCAAATAGGTTGGTCCTTTTAGTTGGATTACTCGGATTTTACCCATACTTTTTAATGTAAATTTGCCAATATTACTTTTATAAATAACTTTTTTGTAAATCATTTAATTTGTTTGAAATTCAAGCTAAATTTTTTAGGGTAAATAACTATCTGAATTTCATCTCTATCGTTAATATCTTAATTATATTAGATAAAATGTTTTGTTATCCTTACCTAGGACTTCAATGATAAAATTCGAGGATTTAAACTGTAAGGACCTACTTACTCATTGGATTGCTTCAGATTCTATCAGGGAAAGATAACTGACAAAAGTCCCTTATTCACAATGAATCTACCGATAAAACGTCGTATGACAAAGTATAAGGCAGACAGTCAATTCTGGTTTTACGATAAGAATAAAAAATAAACAACATTATAAGTACTCTCTTAAAGTTCTTGACAAATGAAATTTTGAGAAAAAAATAAATCATGTATATCACAAATAGTTTTACTGTAAGTAAAGCTCATTATAAGTTTTATCTTTACGTCTATCAAGGGTAAAGAAAATGTCAATGCTGACTCGTTATGTGGTATTATAATTTCCTTCTTCCTTCTGTTTCATCCTTCATTGTCCATAACAAGTGGCTATATATGCCCGATTTTAACCATTAAACAAACGAATTACCGAAGTTTTTTTCAGATTCGTTAACAATACCATGATTCAGTGTTTTAAAACCATTTCTATACATGTTAAGAGACTGTCAATGAATGAGTTTTCAAGCCATTTGTAATACTTATTAGTCGGTGAAAAATTTCACTAGAGCTTTTGTAATTAATTATATATACTAGGACGAAAAAGAAACGCCGGGTAACCTATAATGATTGTTTTAAGGGATAAATTGTATTATTGGATTATTATATTTATTTTTGTATGAAATGTCATCTGTATGGAACCAGCTGTTGAAGTTTCAATCGATTTCCGATGCTGATTATGTGAAAAAATACCCACTTTTAACGATGACCCTTCTTGTTTTGCGAAACACGGCCGGACATGTGTTGCATATTTTATGTACCCGGCGTTTCTTTTTCGTCCTAGTATATTATATATGAACCCACCCAACATCAACATTATTCCTTATTAGTTCATACTCACCGAAGGTTCTTGTAGATTCGTCAACATCACTATGATGTCACTTTTCTCAAACCAAACCATTTTCCAGAACGTGGCAAAATTGTCTGTAGTCACTTTGGTTGGTCCTAACGATGCAATGTATGCTTTAAGTTTCTGATTGCCCTGAAAGCATAGCTTTCTCATTATACAGTCGATAAGTATTATCCTGGCACTAAATATATTTTTGGAAGTTAATATCGATGCTCGCTCAGATTTGAATGCATTGTTTTTTTTGTAAATCGTATTAAAACCCATATCTCGGTCATTTCATATAAGTGACATGCATAAACATACATGTTACAATACATGTGTAATATAATTCGCTTGTGATTTCATTCTCTTGCGGGTTACTAGACGGTAGCATCATCAAATGCTGATCAAGCACTCTCTTATTGGTCAAACCGTAACTATCTATTAGATATGTAAAAATATTATTGATATTGGATTTTTAATGTTTCGCAGACCAAATTTGAAATGTAAATGACTTTGATTATTCAATTTCATATTTAAACTAAAGTTCACAAAACTCAAACTTACATGTATATAGCAAGCATTGATAAAGAACTTTTTATCGTGATCCAGTTTAACTCTAGAATGATCATCTGTAAATAAAGATTGAACGTTTAATTATTTCTGATCAAATGGTTGCCGTTGTTGACCTTACATTATATTTGTAGTTTATATATTTGTTATTGGTGGTCTGATGCCAAATAAACATGAAGTTAATTGATTGTAATTCATAAACATAAATGCATCCCAGTCATGATAAAGTGCTACGAATTAGACACGCATTTCCATAAAAACGAGACAGTAAAGTTGAAAAGAAATTAGACTTCTGTGGCAGAATGGAGACGTATTGGTGATGAAAAAAAGAAAATATTATATTTTGTATATTGAATGCGTTTTGGTAATGAAAAAGAGACCAGAAAATTTATTATATTCTGCTTTTTTCCATAACCAATACGTACTCACCCTGCCACAGAAGTCTAATTTCTTCCGATTATGTTCATTAAGCCTCTGCAGTAGCAATGTGTCAAATACTAATAATAAGCTCAGGAAAAAACGCAAACCCCATAAACAACAAGAAGATACACACACGCACAAAATAACACAGATAAACTTACATGGATAGATTCCATTGAAACGATTCAATGCTATGTTTTCACTCCTTGTAGCAAATGTACATGGTTGTTTTAATCCTCTAGCAAGTCTCTGTATCAAAAGAAATAACGAAAATTAAAATTCTGTTTTCCATGATATTATTCTAATAATCAAAACCTGTCACTGAGTGATAAATCGCAATTCAATTTAGTTTCTATCGTATGAGACTATAAAACTGAATGCCCATGATACAAAACGAGGCATATCTCTGTCTGAAACTTATACCCCTCATGCATGAAAATCTGAAGGATCAACCTTTATTTTGATGCTAATAATTGTCATATCGATTTTGTTTTAAAGGACTTGGCACATTTACATAACAAGTAAAAAATTGCTGCGAAATGCAGCAAAGGGATTGTCACGGCAAACAAAAAAAAGAATTATAAAGTATAATCTAAAGGTAACTCAAAAAGCATTATATTGAATTGTCATGTTAAGGTTTTTCAGTAATAAAAATGTAACTTGTTATAAAAAGTTTTCCTGTTCATATTTATTATTTTCGTTCCACGAGAGCCTAGTAAGATTCTCGATACTAGTTAGATCGAGAACCTAATAACCTTGGGGTACGAGAATGGTCTGGATCTAGACACCATCTTTATTCCGACAAGATGTTTGGTTTCAGTTGGATTAATTTCCAGTAATTCATATTTGCATGACGCTTAAAAAGATCGGCAAAAGGGAAAACGTATTCTTCCAGAACAGAAGCTATTTACATGACTTATCGCTTCTGTTCAGTCAAGTGCTCCTTACATTGCGGATCTGTCCTCACCAATCCGTGTGACTATTGGTTCCTAAAAGTGATCTGTATAATAAGGGACGATCGTTGGTCTCAAGGCAAAATGAAAATCAAAGTACATAAAAAGAGGCCTTTTAACCGCAACAGCTACTTCCAAAGAACAAAACATGACGAAACCGGTTTAAGACGTAAAGGTGCGTCATAATTATCATTAGAAAGTTCGTCCACAGATTAGCCCATACCGAACTGTCCAGTTTTAAGCAGTAGGATGTAGATTTGCTGTACAAAATATTTTATCTTTACATCTGCTCGATCTATAACCTGGTCCGTAACTCTTACGCTCTTAAAATTAACTGCCCCCCCCCTACACTTAATCATAGTTTAAAAAGATCGTCAATAGAACTCAATTAAAGCAAGAATTTAAAATCAACGTTACACGATTAGGTTTCTTTATTTATACAGTCCGCTAAAAAGGACAAAAAGGCATATTATTAAAATATTACATTTGAATCCTATCAAAATTGTTTTCAAATGATTAAGTCTCTAATAGTTGAAATATATAATATTTACAACAATATGTAATTTAATACATATTTTATTCAATGAATTGGATTGGATAACAGGCATAAGTAACAACAATATGTAATGAAGCAATCGACGATTCTTTCTATAGTTGAAATCTGCAAACTTATTTCTTAAAGAAATAATTTCGATATTAGTATTTATATATTTACATTTGAATAAATATTAATTGTATTTTCCCAAAACTCTATCATGTCTATCAATCTTATCTTTTCAAATAAAATACTGGCAAATCTCAATAATATATATCGACTATACACACATTATGATACGCATATTTGTTATACTGTATCCGTATACTAAACTGGTCTGCTGGTCCGGTTGGTCCGCAAATTATACTTACCCCTTTTCATGCGAGTCGAAAGGATTTGCGGAAATGTGTTGATGTAAAACGCTGATTTTTCGTTTGTTACACTGTAGATAGAAATATTGTTTATATGGTTTCCGCCAAAAATGCTTTTTCAATGTAATTTTTAACGGGAATGCGCTGTACCATAGCTGCATTAAAAAACAACAAATTTGTCGGAAGTAGAAATCGAAAGGATTTTTAAGGATTTTTGTCACGTGACTTTTGCCCATTGCCACCGAAATCTACCCACCACAATATCACGGCGTTGAGACGCCGTGAAATAAAATGAAGGGAGAGAATTTATCCATTCCTATGAAGACAAAACACACATTCAACGTTTTACCAATGCTAATCACTAACTCCTTGAGCTAGATAGTTTAAACCTGACTCAAATAAACAAAGGAATAATTACGTTATACATGAATAATAAAAAAACAGCAAAGAAAAATGAGTTTATTTTCTTTACCTTAAATTCAGTGGTAAAATAATTCCCCATCTTTTCTCGGACGTACGTCTGTAAGTCTTCAACATTAATGACGTTTCTAAATGTATAATAGTCGTCGTCCACTTCTCCTTCTTCCGTATCCGGTTCATCAGGTACTTCCATAGCCACATCATGGACCTCTTGTTTCTGTTTAGAAACCACATCTGTAGTAAGTGGTTTACTGTCTGGTTTAAACACTACTGAATCACAATTTTCATATACACCATTATCAACTACTGCTGTATTTATGTCAGACATGGGCTCATCTGTGCTGTATTTCTTGTTTGTTTCTTGTTGTAACCTTCTCCTGTAATGTATAGTCGGTGAAACCTACTTGACTTTGACTATTGCAAAATGATTTTAAATCTGGTTTTCAAAACTGAAAAACAGATTCAATATTCATTATATTAAGATGTTATTTTCAAAGCTAAATGTTAATTGGCCCTTCTGACCTGTGAAATGTAAGCTTCATACAAAAGCGTTTTAGATGTATAAAACGACCAGGATTTATACTCGTTAGCAATCACACTTAATTGTAAGACCTTGATAACGATCCTATCAACTAGAAATTACTATTATCTTAATAGCTAAGTACTTGAAGAACAGGCAGTGAACTCGGCGCTGATATCTGGGTTATTTGAACTTGTTTTGTCAATTAATAAACAACTAAACTAAATTCTCAAATAATTGATAACTGACCTTCTAAGGAAAAACAAAACACCAAAAACAAGTAGGGCAATGACGACAAGACCTCCTACGCTACCTCCTATTGCTCCACCGAGAGGAGATGATTGTGATGATTCTATAAAAAATATTAGAACAAATATATGAATCTAAATCAGGGTGGGTGACCTTGTCTTAAATTTGACATACTTATAAAATCATTATTTGTTATATTTTCATTGTATAATTTGTATCTATGTATAAGGTGACGGAAAGAATTGTTAAAGATTATGTAGATTGAATACTTCATTACAAATAGCATCTTATCCTTGTGGTCCTAGCTTTGTTATTGGTTGATCGTTTGCTTATTTGTTTCTTGTTTTAGTTGTTATTTTAAACTTTGATTTACAACTTGACAAAACCAACCGACTAACTCAGTTGGTAGCACACAAGTCTACTGATCGATGAGTCGTGGGTTCAATTCCCGGGCGGGGAATACTTCGTGGAGCTGGAACATGAAATTATTTCTACGGCAATCCTCCCTACTACCAATGATTCTTTTTTATGTAGAACAGTTGTCTGTCACTAACAAAGGTAAGCGGTTAGTAGTTGGTCAACATCTAATTCCAGAGATTTAGCCTTTCCAGGAGCAGTGAGTAGGTTTACTGACCGCCGTTATATGACCTAAACAATGTGTTACTACGGCGTAAAACAAAACAAACCCCAAAAACTTTTTTTTGGTTTTGCCTGGCGACTGCACACCAAATCTACTTCTTGAACACTTCTGTTACTAGTACTATCACATTGTAACGTCAACTTCTGTATGACAATCAAACATCGATCACTGAATTCCAAATTGTACACACTGCAACTATGCTACGATCGTCATTGTTGGACACTTAGGGTACAGGAACTGAGGCTTTAATACACATGCAAATATTGTTATCAACGAAAAAGACAAAAAACCTACCTTCCTTGCAACCATTTATACAGCCATGTGTACAATCACCTGAGTCTTGAAGACAGGTGTCGTTTATGCATTCTTCCCTACATGGGATGTCACATACATTACCATGGTAGCCAACAGTACAATTAAGGCAAGTACCATCATTTTGTCTACAAACATTGCCTCCACAACTGTCTGGGCATGTTTTATTGCATGTCTGACCATAGTTTCCTACTTTACAAGACAGGCATTGTCCATTTTCACGGCTACATTCTCTATTCAAACAGTTTTTAGGACATTCGTCTTCACATATGTTGCCAAAGAATCCAACATTACAGGACATACATCTATCCCCTTTAAAGTTATCTTTGCATCCATTTGAACAGTTGCCACCAATTCTATAACATTTGTCGCCTTTGCAGTTCACTGGACAACTATCATCACAGAAGTCGCCATATTTCCCTGTGTTGCATTGGTTGCATAAAGTTCCTGTGAAATTATCATCTGCGCAAGCGGTACATCCACCATTGCTGTCACATATTCTATTTTTACAAATATCAGGACATGGTATATCACAATTGTTACCATACCATGTATCAGCACAAACGTTACATCTATCTCCACTCCAGCTGTTTATACATCCTTGCACACAGTTACCTCCTGATTGTTTACATTTGTTCTCAGCACAGTTTGGAGGACATTTTGTTCCACATATTGTTCCATAGTTTCCATTAACACATGAGTAACATATTTTATTATAATTATAATCTTGAGGACAACTTATACAAGATGCAGGACAATAATTCCAACATTTGTCACCCCAATAACCATCTATACATCCATATGTACATTTCCATTTTCCTTCTTTATTTCCACAAATATCTGGCAATGTTCTGTTTCTACCGTCAGGGTTACTTTTACAACAAGCACAATTTCTGTAAATCTTACAAGCGGGTTCTTGAGCAATACCTGAACACGATAATAAAAATTCTTTTATAAAGCATTAGACTACAACCTTATATAAATAACATAATCAGTAAAAATATAATTGAGAATGGACAACGAAAATAACATTTTGTGTTTTTACTCCTTTTGTGTCGTCTTTGATGTACAACGTTAATTAGTGTATATTAAGTATTCAATAGGGCTTTTCAGTAACACTTACATGTTGTTTATTTTTGTAGGTAAGCGTTATGTTGTTTGCAATGTTGAAACATTGTACAACAAAAAACTATCAATCAAAAGTTTGAACTTACAAATGTGTGCAAAGGTTTATACTCGTACATTTGCTAGCAGTATGTTTAGTACATATATATCAAAACAATTATGGTTCAAAGTGTTCAATCCTTAAGTATGTTCCAATTAATTAAGACGTACGTGAAAGATGTAATTTGGGTGTTTATTGGTAGAATTATGTATTCAAATGTATGTGTTAAAACAGATTATCAGGTACTGTATTTCTTCATACCGTTACGTTAACAAGGAAACTAATTATTTCAACAACTGTCTATTGTTAGTATTTCAGTTATAATGCTATTAAGATTCACAAGGTAAAATCCATCATCAATAAATGTGGTTTCCCAGATATATGGAATACCCAGTCTGTAACTAACGACAAATGGTTAAAACTAGCTATAAAACAAAAACTGAGGGATTTGTTTATAAATGAATGGTTTTCAAGTATTGATAACTCTAATAGTTGTCAGTTTTACAAAGTAGTTAAAACTTCTTTTGGCTTTGAAAAATATCTGAACAAAATACCTAAAACTCTTCTACCCTACATAATCAAATTTAGAACACGCAACCATAAACTACCCATTGAAACAGGCAGTTGGCATGGTTTGCCTTATAACCAACGTACATTTAGTACCTGCAATATACTTGGTGATGAATATCACTATCTTTTTGAGTGTAGTTTATTTGTAAACGATAGAAAACAACTTCTGAAACCGTATTTTATAAGACGTCCAAATACGTACAAATTAAATCAATTATTCAATTATTCATCAACCCAACAGCTCAACAATGTGTGTAAACTCCTCAAGATAATTTTGTCATCCTTATGATAACAAACTGCTTGTATACATGTATAACATCATTAGTTATAGCAGATAAAACTCATTAATTGTACAACATAATGTACCATTTTGTATTTCATGTATTTCAATGTACCATTATATCACTATGACTCTCCGGTGCCCTTAAGAGGACACCAATACATATATATATATACATAACTTAAAAAAAAAATTCCTGATTGCTACCCTAATATTCTCGTACCCCGAGGTTATCAAGATTCTCAATCCAGTATTGAGAGTCTTGATAGTCTCTGGGAATGAGAATGGTACCCTATTTGATTTCACTTATTTATACTTTATAATTATGTATCATTGTTGAATTACATATGTACTTCTTTCCATTTCATGTGCCACGTAAAAAATATTTATATCTATTTATGTACCTCATTTATTCATGTCTATATGAAATGAGAGAATAAAAGAATTTGTATTGTATTGTATTGTATTGAGTATTTGATAGTATCTTACTTAATGTCAAATACTAAAGCGTACGATCTTGTTCAAATTGAGCTGTATGCATGTGTCCTTACGTAAATAAAACACAAAAGAAATCAAATTGAAGTCTTTATTAAAATCTCTAGTGTTAAAATGAATCGTATCATTTCATTATTAGACAGTGTTAGAAAATTGGTCTAAGATATCACAGTATTTATATTCAGAAGGAACAAATTATATGTATGAATCGACTTTATCTACAATTGATAGGAAAAAATAATAATTTTATTTCATGCAGTCGACTGATGTGATTTTTTCTTAAAAAATTGTTAAATGATTTTATGATTTTTGTATTCAATATTTCAATATTACGCGCACTCTTTTAGCGTTCGGTACAAAACAGATAGTTAAAAAATTTCTGACAGTTTTCGTACTCTTTTACTTAATTTAAGTACACAAGGGTCCAATAATTTCCTAACAAAATTTTGTTTTATAATTCTTTACTTTATAATTGAAAACTTATTGTAGAGACATTTTGTTCAGAATTTTAGTGTAGTAATTAATAATACATAAAGAACATATTAACATTTTTAGGTTAAACTTTACATGGGTTGTGAAACTTATAACAACATGTAAAGGATATCAAAATACACTTCAAAATGACTTAAGAAACTTTTTAAAGGCAGTGTATTGTGTAAATAATTCAAATGCTAGTAATACTAGCTAGAGATACTAAACAAGAACATGCCATCAAGAAAAAAGAGAAAATGACTTACAAATTGTGATTCCGAGAACGATCAAAACCACCAGTTTTCGCCACATCTTTGTGTGTATGGTTATCCTATTGCTGAAATGTGAATACACAGTTAGATCACTAGTTTGATATATGAATATGGAAGAAATGTTTTGGTGCAAAACCGGAATATTATATTGATGATTTTGAGTTGTCTGATTAAGTAGCATCAGATGTAAAAATTCGTACATTTGAGGCAAAAGTAACATATTCGTATGACATGAAAGTAAAGAAGGTAGAAGTCCCTATTCAAATGTTGAAAACTTAATAATTGTCATTCATGTTTAAACAAATCTATAATTAACACACGTTTTCTTGATTTTACTGCGGTATTAATATTGTGTTTCATTTCCATTCTGAATTAGATATTATTAAAAAAAGAAATAAAGAAATTATCACTCACCAATAAAACTTAATCCATTTGCGAAAAATATGTTTAACTTAACAAGTTAGTCTTGAATAAATAAAGATGTCCATGTTAAAACGTAGTAAATACTGTAAAGAGGAACATTTTGTCTTGAAAGAAAACTATTATTTTTTTATTCTTTTGTTACAACCCGGAAGATTTAAAGTCCTGATCTTTTTATTGAATGTCGTAGGTTATTTTTGCGATTCAAAATTAGGATTTTAAATACTAGGTTAAAGTGCCAATTTTGAAGAGTGTTTGTCGGCTTGCAATGGGTTTTGTTATATATTGTTATACATGTAATTGGTTATCATTGCTGTGTGTTTTAATTATGTGTGCAAATGTTCTGATTAAATAACGTTCCCAAGAAACACAATATAAAGACTGTTCACTAGATTAAATTTTTATTCTTATTCCCGAGGTTTCAGGGGGATAACCCCTCCTCCTTCTTCAAGGGGCTTTTACATGGATTAACTTAATAACAAAGGTTTTAAAATCCAAAACATATTCCTATTTGCTTTTCGACAGTGTGGTAGGTCTCAAGTTTTTACTGTTAAGTAAATCCACGTAAAAGCCCCTTAGAGAAGGGGAGTATTCCCTTGAAAAGTTGCGAATAAGACTAGTGTATCAGTGAACAGTAAAAATATTCTGACTAGCGTTTGTAAATCTAGTACGGAAAACACCAAATGTCACTAGTTCAACAAACAGGAACAGCAACAGTGAAAAATAGAAAACCTACCACACAGCCAAAAGCAAATAGTGAGGTTTTTTGGATGTTAAACGGACGCTTCAAACAAAGTAACAAAAACAGCAGTTTCGCCTTGGAATAGTTTATAATGGAATACTATAATCGTTTGGCTAGCTCAGTAACCCATGTACAATGCTTATTAATTAAACGGAATAAATTAATATACTAAGATTATTTCGCTTTGGCGATTTTAACCGATTACTATTAACTATCGTTAACCGATGGCAAGTTCAATATTGTTTACTGATACAGCCATTCTGTTTCGTAATCGTTAAACGTATTAGTTGGTAGTTTAACATAACAGATTATTATATTATAAGTATACAGATCTATACAAAATACTTCATGCGTACAAAAAAATGTTTTAGCCTTCAATATATAAATATATATACATTGTGAAGTACATGTATTTCTTCAACTTAAGAAGAGACAATGTTATATGGAGTACAAAATACGTTTATTTTGCTAAAATCACGAATGAACAACTAATCCTTTTGTGATTCGTATACAAACGTTGCCATTTATTGCTGAACAGTATTTTCAACAGTTTATTTATTTATTGGAGTTAACGCCGTATCAACACAATTTTGGTCATTTCACGGCGTCCAGCGCACCTAACCTAGCTTTCCTGGATCATTGTCTATAACCAGTACTCACCTACCCTTCCACAAGGCCGGAAACTTCTCCATATTATCTAATCAATGGAGGAAAATCGACATTATTGTCAAATTTTCATGGAAGGGTATGACCTCCCCGGTCGGGATTCGAACCCGCACCCCCTCGGGCACGAGTATCCAAATCCCGGCGCGTGTACTAAACTGTATTGTCGAACATTACTAAACTGTATTGTCAAACAGTACTAAACTGTATTGTCGAACAGTACTAAACTGTATTGTCGAATAGTATTAAACTGCTTCTTGATTATTTTCTGTTGGAACAAGCTCATTTTTACAAGTCCCTGATATAACAAGAGCAGTCCAAGGACAGCGCGCTCGACTTTTCGGGTGTTTTGTTCATGGCAAAGAACAAAAACAAAACAAAAGTAATTTCAAGACAGGACATAATTGTTGAAAGGATTTAATTCAGTCAAATAATAATTACCAATTCATATTTGTAAAATATAGAAGTGTCATTACTCCTAATACATTCATCCATAGTAACATCCCATCAGGGTAAAGTAGACATTGTATCAACAAATAAGCATACCTACTTTCATCTAAATATCTATATGAAGAACTATAAATACATTGTATTTCATTTTGAACAAAATTCAAAATTAAAGTAAAGGTGCATAACTTCAAAAAAACCATAAAGAGTTATGTCCCTATGTAGTCGCCTACATGTAGTACTGATGAATAAGCATACTAACTATCATTTAAATATATCCATAAGTATTGAAAATATTTCATAATACTTTCTCCCAAATTAAAAAGTTGTTAAGGGTCACAACTCCAACAATAATTCATCAATTATTACATCCCATTGTATTTGACCAGATGTAGTACAGATGAAAAAGTATACTAACTTTCTATCTAACAAAATATATTCAATTTGAGCAAACATAACCCTTAATAATCTAAGTATAAAGGGGAAAGGGGAATAACTCGGAAAGTAATTAATCCAGAGTCATGTCCCTTTATAGTCCGATAGATGAAGAACTGACGAATAAGCATTCCAACTTTCATTCAAATATATTCATAAGTTCTAAATATATCCCATTAGAACAAATTTTAAACATAAATGTTAAAGTATAAAGGCTCATAACTCAAAAAATAATTCATCCACAGTAATGTCCCTTCATAGTTGTGTAGATATAGTACCGATTATTAAGTATAAAAATTTAAAGTCAAATATCTTGATTAGTATTAAGGATATTACATATAGAAACAATTTTAACATTATATTTTGCTTTTTTTTTAGTTTAAAAGGGCAATTACTCCAAAAATAATTCATCCACTGTTACGTCCCATCATAGTCGGGTAGATATAGTACGGACAAATAAGTACACAAACTTTAAGTCAAATATCTTGATCAGTATTGATGATATTCTACACAGGAAAAACTTAAACCTCATATTTTGCAATTTTTTAAGTATAAAAGGGCAATAACTCATAAAATAATTCATCCAGAGTTATCCCCTTTCACAGAATGGTTAATATAGTCCCACTAAATAAGTATACCAACTTTCAATAAAATAACTTGGATAGTGTTGAAGTTTTAAGTGTTTCAAAAAACTTTAACCTGAAAACCAACGCCAACGCCAACGCCGACGCCGACGCCCAAGTGATAGCAATAGCTCTCATTTTCTTCGAAAAGTCGAGCTAACAAGACTTTGGTTTAAACATTTACACCATTAACAAAGTGAGCGTTGTTTTTAGTTTTAAATATAGATTTACGTAAAACAAAATATGCATTGAATCTAAGGTTAATACTTACCGGAAGTTTTTAAATGGACCTTTTATTGTAGACTACCATTTCAAGTAACCAAAGATTCAAACCTGCTCTGGTTCCATTATAAAATAGTTAATAGAATACTGGAAACTAATAGTTTTTTAACAAAAATAGTACTGAAAGATAATTCTTCCTGTACTTTCTGTAATCAAAAGCCTAAAACCTTATTACACCTAATTTTTGAATGTCAATTTGTATCTACTTTCTGGACAAATCTTAAAGACTGGGCGAAGAATATAAGTACGGACATAAATAATGTATGATCCAAAAAAGAAATAATCCTAGGTAGTCCTATCAAAGCTAGGGGCAATGAATTATTTAATGTTATCACTTGTGGCCAAAAGTATATATATTATTGTAAGATGAAATTAAGCACTCCTACCCTGGCACGTTTTAAGAAGTATTTCTTGTTAACACTTAACTCTGAACAATACATAGCCAAACAAACTTTTAAGCTTGAAAATTTAACAATAGATGGCTTCTTTTTATAACAGCCTTAGCCGGAACAGACTAACCACTGGGAAGTTGTACATATAATATAAGTGTTCCACTATACAATTGTCATAAATCACTTTTTTATTTTATTTATATTTTTCAGTAACTGAAGACAATTTATTTACTTATTGGAGTTAACGCCGTATCAACACAATTAAGGTCATTTCACGGCGTCCAGCGCACCTAACCTAGCTTTCCTGGAACATTGTCTATAACCAGTACTCACCTACCCTTCCACAAGGCCGGAAACTTCTCCATATTATCTAATCAATGGAGGAAAATCGACATTATTGTCAAATTTTCATGGAAGGGTATAACCTCCCCGGATGGGGTTCAAACCCGCACCCCTTCGGGCACGAGTATCCAAATCCCGGTGCGCTACCAACTGCGCTATCGACCCGGGTTAAACTGAAGACCAAGCAGCATATAAATTCAACTTGTTGCTCCTATGAAACCTGACCTTTTCAAGTTAATTTTTTATAGACATATGTATATAGTTTTTAAATGCATTTATTAGCTATTTAAAGTTTATCTACAATAAATGTAGTTGAACTTTCACTTATATGTGTTTTTTTTAATGTTGGTTGTATTAAGTATACAATCCCAAATACCTCTTAATACCAAATACCTCAATTAAAACCGACATTGAAAAATATGACAGATGCTTACAGAATTGAGTAATTTTCATAATGTACAATAAGTTTTTTTTACTTTTTTTTATGGTTTAATTCATAACATTACTTGCAATTGAAAATTATTTGACAATACCTCATCTGGAGTGAGAAGTTATCTCCCTTTCCTTGGAGAATACCTGTAGTTTAATTTTAATTATGTAATTGTGTTACAATATGTTATTTTTTGTTTGGATTATTTCATAATGACTTGTAAATGTGTATTTTTCTAATAAGTCATATGAAGTAAGTTATTACAATTTCTTGGAGGGATCATTTCATAACAAAACTTGAAATTGTCCGATAATAATTCATATGAAGTAAGTAATTATCTCCCTTTAGTGGAGGATACTTATAGTACAATCTTACTTATTTTCCTTGTGTTATGATATGTTTAACCTATTATATGGAATAGATTCATTTCTCACAATTGTTAATTATTCTAAAATAAATCATAAGAAGTACTATTAAGTACCTACCTCCTATTTTTTAGAGAATACAGGAAGTTTTTAAATTTTATTTGTTACACTGTATTACAATACATTCAATCTATTGGTATGGATTAAATCCACAACATGATTTTCAAATTGTATTGTTCGTTTTTTCTCAACTGTCAAAACATGAATAATTTCACGGTGAATGCGTTTATCAAAATCATTGTTGTAATACATCAATGAGCTTCCGAAAGTGTGTATTATGATTGAGTAAAGCTGTTTATGCCGTATGATATGTTTTAGTCAAGATATTTTTCATAACAATTAGGCCGCCAGTACAAAAACAATGCATTCAGTCACCGTGTAATTATTCAAGCTTTGACAGTTGAGAAAAAACGAACAATATATTATTTGACAAACAATCGTATGAAATAAGTAATTATCTTCCAATCATGGAGGATATCTGTAATACAATCTTAAATATGTTTATGGTTTTTCAATATGTCAACCTTTTGCATGGGGTTTAATTCGTTACATGGCTTGCATTTATGTATTATCTGATAATAATTCATATAAAGTAAGTAATTATCTTTTCTCACAAAGAATACTTGTAGTACAATCGTAATTATGTTCATTGTGTTATAATATGTTTTAATTTTTTGAATGAATAAGGTTCATTACACATAGCTACTTATTTAATAATAAGTCATTTGGAGTAAGTTGTTACCTCCCTTTCTTTGGAGAATACCAGCACTGCGTTCAGTTAGCGCAAACATTGCAAAACGTTCCAGAACGATACATTCGGCACTCCTCGGCCTTTTGTTGCGATTAATCTCTGACATATTTAGACGCTATTTTGAAACTACCGGTGTTGAAGTAAACAAATATATGATCGTTTAGCCATTGAGTGATGTTTCGTTTTTAGTCCGTAAATTTTGAAACATCACTCATCGCCTTGACAATCGCATACTTGTGCATTAGAAAAGCTTATTTGCAGCAAATGGCCGAGGAGTTCCAAATGTATCGTTATGTAACGTTTAGTGTAATTGAACACGCTTTATGTCTGTATTCTTGACAGAATTAATTTGACGTAACATGACAAAATTTAAGTGTACAAGCAAGTTAATATTGTTCGTTTTTTCTCAACTGTCAAAACATGAATAATTTCACGGTGAATGCGTTTGTTAAAATTATTGTCATAATACATCCATGAGTTTCTGAAAGTGTGTATTATGATCGATTAAAGCTGCTTATGCCGTATGATGTGTTTTAGTCAAGATTTTTTAACAACAATTAGGCTGCCAATACAAAAACAATGCATTCAGTCAACGTGGAATTATTCAAGCTTTGACAGTTGAGAAAAAAACGGACAATAGTTACTAATTATGCAATCTTTTTCCTCTTTTCTGGGTACTACTAGGTAATAATGCTCATTTCTGTAATACATAAAAAACCCATGTGATATAGTACAATATCTTTTATTGTGTTTATTATTACAATCTATGTACATATACATGTATGTATTTTTGAAGTAATAGATAATTACAACAAAAATGTTAAAAGATATGGGCAGTGTATTATCCAACATCTTATGATAGTTTAGCTATAAATTATAGAAGGATTTAAAAGACTAAAATTGGTCATATCACCTTGGACAATACAGGCCCATGGGGTTTATTTTGAGTCATAAGAACAGCTGGGTCTTTGACTAAGCAGGACTTGACATTAATGGTCCTCATATAGTCAGTATTGCTCGTTTAGGATAACTTGAGACAACCCACTCAGTCTGTTTAAATATTTGAGATTCAGGTATTACATAAAACAGGGAGGTCAGCTTATTTTGTGTAATGAAAGTATTAAACATGTCATAATGCGTGGAGCGTGTGTTCTCGTACTAAATGTTATACATTAAAAACACACTGATAATAGTCGATAATTACGAGTACTAACTTAAATCCACCTGTGTATAAAAATGGTATCGTTGTATTTTGTCTCAAGTTATCCTAAACAAGCTATAATGACATGTTTTTACTGTCACGTGAGTGTAAGGGGAAAGTTTTTGAAAATACTGAAAACCTACTTTCATAACACTGAAATAGACAAATTTCATATTAATTATAGATAAGTATTTTAATCCCAATATACTAAAATCAGTATTAATACTGAAAACTTTCACCCACAGATTTGTCGTTCTAAATGGAAGCTATCAAATAATAACAAAGACACAAAGTTTAATCATTAGCCGATGTATTGCCAGATAAAACACTAGAGTCAGTTTTTCCACTACTTAAACTGTTAATTAATGCTGTAACCTGTCTATGTTTAGCTATCTCTGTCTGTAACTCCTTGATTTCACTCTCATACTTTGATATCTTCTGTTCATGTTGATTACAAACAAACTCTAACTGTGACACCTGGAATAAAAATGGAATTAATAAGCTTTAGTACCTGGGCAGGGGGCATACTTCCATGGAGTTTGGTTATGAAATAATTTCTACAGCTATTCTTCCTCCAGCCGATTCTTAATCATTTAGGGCAGTTATCAGACAGTGAAAAAAGTATATAATTAAAGTAGAAGTAAAAATTAATTAACATTTAAAATTCTTGTCCATGGTATGCACACCAACTTAAAAGATGATAAACCCAGGTCCATAGCACAGTTGGTAGCGCGCCTGGATTTGGATACTTGTGCCCTTCCATGAAAATTTGACAATAATGTAGATTTTCCTCCATTGATAAGATAATATGGAGAAGTTTCCGGCCTTGTGGAAGGGTAGGTGAGTACTTGGTTATAGACAATGGTCCAGGAAAGCTAGGTTAGGTGCACTGGACGCCATGGAATGACCTAAATTGTGTTGATACGGTGTTAACTCCAATAAATGAAATAAAATATCATAAGATGATACATAAGAAAACCCCTTATTTTCATACTGGTTCTGAGCTTCTAAATTTTACTTAGCTTAAACTTAGAGCAGTTCATTGTCAAACCAAGGGTGATTCTATAAGTTTAAATTGCAAATATGAGCATCTATCATTTCAGAGTCAGGCAAGGCCAGACTGCAATACTTTGCCATTTCCTCATAAATATGAGTTGTTCCCCATTAATAGGGGCTGTTCCCCATTAATAGAGGCTGTTCCCCATTAATAGGGGCTGTTCCCATTAATAGGGGCTGTTCCCCATTAATAGGGGCTGTTCCCCATTAATAGGGGCTGTTCCCCATTAATAGGGGCTGTTCCCCATTAAAGGGGGCTGTTCCCCATTAATAGGGGCTGTTCCCCATTAATAGGGGCTGTTCCCCATTAATAGGGGCTGTTCCCCATTAATAGGGGCTGTTCCCCATTAATAGGGGCTGTTCCCCATCAATAGAGGTTGTTCCCCATCAATAGTAGTTGTAAGAACCTACGTCATCTTGTAGTTGTTTTTTCTTACTATCAGATTTTGCCATATCAGCACGTAGTTTCTCTAAACACGTATCCATTACTTCCCTCTCTTCCTCAGATTTCTTATAATCATATTCCCATTTTAATGAGGCTTTCTTCATATCTATATAACAAATATATACATATATATATACAGTAATCAAAGATTATCTAAATACAAGGATAAAAGTTAAAAAACTTCTGAATTTCAAAGGGATAAAGTAGATTAGTTATGTCAGGGTTTGATACCAACAGTGTCCCCTGATTCCAAAAACATGGACGGAACCCCTAACAACTGATTATAGATTCTGACGAGATCCTTGGTAAAAACAGTATAAGTCAAACCCTGACCAGTTATGTGTCACATGTATAAGGATACTTATGAATTTGTTTTTTTTACATATTTTTACTCCTGAATATTGGTTTAACAATAGTTTGGCACTTAAAAATGATGTACTTTTCTTACATATAGAAAGCATTAACTGTCCAATTGGAATTTGTACCGAGTTAAAATTAACAATACCTTCAAATTTAGTTTCCACAGTTTTAAGTTGTGTTAAAACTTTCCTCCTTTCATCTTGTAAAGTTGTCAATTGTTCCATAGCTCTGTAACATATAGAATATAATATCATTTTACAGCATTTTATTTTTAATGTAAGGGGAAACATGGCAAGGCCCTTTATGAGGGAAAAAAGCAAAAAAAAAGGTATTTGGGGAAAAACTTTATCCTTCATTTTCAATGCTTTAGATAAGGCCACAACAAGTTGATCATATGATCTACGGATTTTTCTGGAAAAAAAATGGGCAAGCAAACAAAGAAATAAAATCAAAAAAGTCTTTATTCACTTGCTTTATTTAGTGGTTTGACCAAATTTTTATGGGCGAGCGAGGAAAAAAACATTTTTGTAAAAACCGTCAAAATTAATGTGCGAGTGAATCAATAGAACATATTATTAATTAGTTGTGGCCTAATATCCAATAACAAGAGTTACATTTTTATAGGAATATTTCTGTTTTCTTATTTCAAACTTCAATTGTTGAAAAAATATATTCCTGTGATTTCCCTATGACAATTAAGAACTTGGCAAAACTGGAATAAGTACTACGTACTAGATTTTTCTAGTGCAAGCATAAAATGTACAAGTAATATCTACTTCCTTGTAATGATATAATATAACAGTAAGACTAGTATATACATGTAGTCCAACAGAATTAACCTGAGCTTGAACTGCCTAATTATAATAATTACACAATTCACTTGAATTAAACCGTGAGTTTCCATATGATTGTATATGGTTCTACACGTGTTTATAACAACCGATGTGACTATAACTCAATTTATTAAAAGTGGCATGTTATTGTACTTTTAATTTTGGACACAGTACTTTTTGGGGAAACAAGTAAGTCAGCAATATTATGGCAAAATTTCAAAGTATCTATTCTTATGAAAACAACATTAATTGTTCAGTACGTGCATTTTGCCGAAAACTTCCGATAAAGCACGCTTTACAAACAAAGACAAAAATAGACTGTAAATACAGAGTTTAATACATTCTTGCATAAAGGTCAAGCTCAGGTTAATTTTGTTGGACTATACTTACGTATCATATTGTTGTTTCAGATTGGTATTATGTTTCTGTAACATTTCATGCATCTCTGTCAATGATTTATGTTCCTGTTTCATGGTTTGATAAGATTTCTGTAGACACTCGTATCTATAAACATAAACATAAACTTTATAACCTGGATGCATTAAGAAATTACAAGACAACTACAGCTTAGCATAGGTCAAAGTTGAAAGTTTTGAAAATACTGAAAACCTATTTTCAAAATACTGAAATAGACAGATTTCATATAAATATATCAACATACATAGATTAATTTATTCTAAAAATACTGAAATCAGTATAAATACTGAAATCTGTATAAACATTGAAAACAGTATAAATATAGAAATCAGTATAAATATTGAAATCAGTATAAATATTGAAATCAGCATAAATATTGAAAGCAGTATAAATATTGAAATCAGTATAAATATTGAAATCAGTATAAATATTGAAATCAGTATAAATACTGAAATCAGTATAAATATTGAAATCAGTATATTGAAAACTTTCACACTAAAGTTCTAATTTTGCTGCCGATACTATGGTTTTGGATATAAACAAGTAAATCTGTGAGCTAATGCTCACTAGTGATACCCCCGCAGTGAGAAATATGACTATCATAATGTAACTTTCATTTAATGAAATCTAAAAATAGGCGACAAACAGGAAGTAGATGAGTAAGGAGCATGAAATAGCTTTACACCACATGGGACTATGGGATGAAGCAATATGCAAAGTATTAGGCTGCTGCATGTTATGGTTGCTGAGAAAACTGCGACGGAAATTTTGTAATGGACAGACGCACGCACGGACAAGGGTAAAACAGTATACCCCCCTCTTCTTCGAAGCGGGGGTATAATAAATATTTTATCATTTTGTTTCCACACTTCTAAACACGATATATGAAAGTCCCTCAACCAACTGTAGACAATTTTAACTAGCAGTCATTCAATTTGATTGTTTTGAGACAAGAAAAGAATAATATTCATCAGCATGTTGCATTTAAAAAATATTTTATGAAGTAATAAAAACAAATGTATCAATTATTTATTAATAAATCTAAATTATACTTTAAAATATATATTTACCTTTCAGTGAGTTCTGTATGAGCTGTAGACAGTTGTTGATGCATTTGTGTTACTTGTTGTAACCTGAAAAACAAAACAAATATAATATAGTATACAATTATTTATTAAGACACCCAGCTAGCTCAGCAGGAAGCGCACAAGTCTTTGAGCAGTTGTGGGCTCAATTTCTGGGATACTTTGTTATACAAAATATCATCACAAAAAATAGTCTGACTCAATGGCTTACTTTTATACATTCAAAATTCAGCCAGTATCTCAACATTTTTAACCAAGTTAAAGCACCAATATAAACAAACAGCACAATGACTAAAAATTAAAATCAGACAATGGTTTGCTAAAAATAGGTTACAATCAATTAATCATCAGCCACATTGATTCATACAGTACAACCTCTCTTGAGAAACCCATCGGGAGGGAGTTAAAAGTGTTGCTGTTCAGGGGTTGTTGCTCTGCAGAGGTTAAATTCAATTAATATCCCAAGGGAAATATCAAAAGCTGGTGTTGTGCAGAGGATTTGTATTGTAGAAGGCCACTCTGCAGAGGTTATACTGTACTTACTTGTGTAGTACTACTAATTAAGAAGAATTATAGAACCTTACTTTTGATTTTCTGTATGTAAATCTTCAATTTCTTTCGTATATTTTTCCATGACATTTCTCATATCTTTAAGGTCCCCTTCTTGACCTTGACATTTCTTTTCAGATTGTAATAATAAACTTCTAACTCTATTACACTGAAATATTGTTTATTGATGGATCAAGGGATTTGATTGATAATACAACATTCCGTTGCATAATTAATAATGCACACTATTTAATTCTAGTAAGTTATTTTCTCCAATGTTATAATGAAAAAAATATCCATACAAAATAGTAATTATTATACTTAGTTAAAAATCAGAAATGCTGAAAATATTGCAAATACAATGTACAATTAATACAAGTATACTTTCTATAGTCATAAACATAGTTTTTGTATTACGGAATGGGTGTAGTTTTGTTTTCAAATAGGAGGAAGATAACAAAAAAGCAGAAGGGGGGGTCTAGGAGTACTCTCCCTTGGGGGCAACCATTTTTATGCTTAAAAAGTGGCTAGCAAAAACATCCTAGAAGCCGGTTAATGTTACTGGCTTCCAGCCAATTTTAACACCCCTGTTGATGGAATTTTTCACTCTCATGCCTGATAGTAGTGTACTTGGAGAGTTCTACCTTAAATCTATCACTATGGTGACCCTACCTCAGCCTCATCTTGTCCTTTCCTAGCTCTATATTGTGATAACATCCTATCAGCTTGTGTTAATGCTAATGTTTTAGCTTCCAATAAGTCTTGTAAATGTTGTTCTTTTGTCTGAAATAACAGTACATGACATCAATATAGTGTTGATAGTATCAAAGCATAGTAAAACAAGTAAATCTGTGAGCTAATGCTCACTAGTGATACCCCCGCCAAAATCTAAAAATATGCGTAAAACAGGAAGTAGATGAGCGAGGAGCATGAAATCGCTTTACACCACATGGGACTATAGGATGAAGCAATATGCAAAGTTTCAGGCTGCTGCATGGTATAGTTGCTGAGAAAACTGTGACGGAAATTTTGTAACGGACGGACGGACGGACGGATGGACGGACGGACGCACACACGCACGCACACACGGACAAGGGTAAAACAGTATACCCCCCTCTTCTTCGAAGCGGGGGTATAATAATGAAACATTAACCAGGATTGTCCGTGTAATATTCATTCATATATATGTACTCCTAACCAGGATAGTTTTCAGTATTTGGAGAAGAGGCTGAAGGCTTTTCTTTATATTTAGCGCATTTAAGGATTTGTATTGCTATCACAAAAAGCAGGTGCCTTTTACATTTATGAGGATAAAATTATTTACAGAATAGGTAAATGGAGCCACCATAACCTGGACCAACATTGGTTTGGATGTATAACCTGTATGTCAACAGCACAAGGAAAGGAACAAATTTTCAAAACATGTAGGCATTAATTCTCTTACAGAATATTTAAATACAGGAGGTACAGAAAATTTGTACTATAAATATCACCTTGGTTATTCAAACTATTGCATTTATTAGTCCCAAGACCATTCTTCTATTAAAACTAGCAAATTTGATGGTCTTAAAAGTGGACCTTAACTGTTACATGCTATAACAAAATCAAGTTAAAACAAAAGTTATTTACCTGTAAAGCTCTCAAAGATCTTTCATATACATCAATCAATTCAGTATTTGTTCCTTCCTTTAACTTAAACACAAAAAATATGTTAAAAATAGCTTAAAGAACAAAAATAATCATTCTTTATATCAATACAAGAGTAAAGTGCTGAAAAAATCAATCACAATGTAATATGTAATTATAAAACAACACAAAACTGAGTTCCTGTTCTTGCACATAGAACTTAAAATCATTGCAATGAACATGCAAATCAAATTTGCAAGTCAGTTAAAGATATGTGTCATGTGACAAAGTTATGGAAAAGTATGGCTGTCTTTAATTTATTGATCGTGAGTACAGAAGAACTGTTGTTTTTATGGACAAGGTATATCATACAAATACCAAGTATTTAAATTAGCAGGCTTATTGTATGTGCCACTCAGGACTCGAATCTAAGCTCGCATAGTTGCAAAATCAAGACTTTGATAATTGGGAGTAACTTGTATTTTAACTCGCAAATTTTTGCGATTCACTCTAAATAATATTTGATATTTGTTGTTTATCCCACGATAAGGCCCTTGTTCTATCTACAGTTAAATATAGTACTATGTTAATTTCAATAGAAGAATAGTAATTATACTAGCTATTTGGAGAAACTTTGGAGAAAAGAATTCCAATGATTTTTTTTTCATTTTGCAAGTCATTTTATTTTGGTAAATTTGGATTATCATTCAAATATCAAGTATTTAAATCTGCAGGGTTAATGTATGTGCCACTCACTGAGGAATAAACTTTACCATTACCATATGTATAAAAGAACTGTTATTTTTATGTCCAATGATTATCATACTAATATTCAGCATTTAAATCAGCAGGGTTAATATATGCGCCACTGACATTTGAACCAATCACATACCTGTAAAGTACGACTCATTTTATCAATCAATGAATGTATGGACTCAGACGAAACATCAAAGTCAGGGTCAGACTTGTCCAGTTTTATTTTACTAGTCACAGGAGCTAGATTCTCTTTGTCTTCCAACATCATTCTTTTTCTAGGGTACGTATTATTTGATGTTTGTATTGATACTTGACGCTGTTTCTCCTTACAAGCATTCTGATGGGCTAGAGCATCTCCTAGTCTGAAATAATACATGGGAACTTAAAGTCCCTACACAAATATATATTTATCTACAGTACACATGATAATTGTCTTTAAATCACAAAGTTGTCAAAATATATCATGCATTATAGGCACAACAAGTAAATCTGTGAGCTAATGCTCACTAGTGATACCCCCGCTGTGAGAAATATGACTATCATAATGTAACTTTCATTTAACGAAATCTAAAAATATGCAACAAACAGGAAGTAGATGAGCAAGGAGCATGAAATCGTTTTACACCACATGGGACTATGGGATGAAGCAATATGCAAAGTATTAGGCTGCTGCATGTTATAGTTGCTGAGAAAACTGCGACAGAAATTTTGTAACAGACGGACGGACGGACAAGGGTAAAACAGTATACCCCCCTCTTCTTCGAAGCAGGGGTATAATAAACATGTCAAAAAATTGAATTTCTAAGTTTAAATCTGAAAAAGTGCCCATTTGTTTATCATTTGAGGTGTTCGAAATATTTGTACCAGATGAATGACTATTTTTCTCAGTTTATGATCAGTGTCATTTTTTATATAAAGGCTTTAAATTAGTACATACATATTTGAATTTAATTGAGACTTCAGAATTTTATTTACTGTAAGTTGTGATTTTTCACATTAATAACGAGTCATTCAATTGCTTTACAATTAACTAACATGTTTCCAAATCATTTTTATTTTTATTTCCCTCGATACAGTAACTGGCAAAAAATGCAACTGATATTTTTAGTTTTGATGGCATGATAAAGGCAAAACTCTATGTTGTTGTAATCAGGAGAACAACTTCAGAAAAAATATTCCATGACCAAATTTCACAAAGGTATGTTGGTGCCACCTAAGAATCAAACCAATATTCCTTGAATTTGTATTCAGACGCTGGGCCAATGACACAACCCCAAGGCAGATAATGAAAATGAAAGTATCAAAGAAGTATCATACTTACATAAATAAAGGAAAACCTTCTAATTTAGTACCTAACAATATAAGATTTAATGTATCTTTTACTCTTTCTCTATTTGTACTACATAAACCACATGCTAGAAATGGTACAACCTGCGAATCCTGTAATGTAATAACTGTATTTTATAGTTTACGTTTCATATTGATGAATTATTACTGACTACAGATAAGTCTAGCCCTAAGAAGTTATAATCATAAATTAAACCTAAACAAGAAATATTGAACAACGTATATTAAAAATTCAGTTTTAATAATGTTTTACACCCTGTAATTTTTCTCCATCTAATGTTGTACTCCACCTGTGTGAGAAGTGTCATGCTACATGGGTCAGTGCCTTGGGCTGCTTCTGCGAACATCCTTAAAAGACTGCAGCGAAATGACCGAGCCATGATAAGATGGACCTGCTGTGTCAAACCAGAGGATGATGTCCCCTTGGAGGATCTCCTGTCTCGGCTTAAAATCAGAGACATTGCTGATGTTCTCCAAACAAACAGACCGAGATGGTTTGGCCATGTAGAACGTAGCACAAGCTTGATCTCCCAAGTCAGATATTTGAACGTCACTGCACATTGGGGCCAAGGCAGACCAAAGCTATCCTGGGAAGACCTGGTTAAGCGTGACCGGCTGGCGCTGAAAATGGATGGAACCAACCCTGAAGATCGCCAATTATGGAGAGGAAGACTTTGTTCCAGACCAGACACACAGGCCTCACCTTTACCAAAGGAATAATCAACGGCCTGTTTAAAATAAACCCGATGATGAATGTTGTTTCGGCATTTTGCCTTTTTCTAACACAGATATTAATAAAAACTATATTGTTGCGCTTTTATAAATAGCTATGTTAGAAAAAAGCAAAATGCCGAAACGCCATTAAATGGAGAAAGATTACAGAGTGTACATTTTTTTGTATTCAACTGGAAACTTTACTTGGATAGTAATATTTTAAAAATTTAAATGAATTCTGAGGATGGTAAATTGGCAGTTTTCTGATATCAGCTCTATATGTGTTGTATGTACCAATTCAATCTGATTAAAACCCGATCTAAAATTTTACACTCGCATACTCGCTAATTTAGATCTGGCCTTTTCCGTGACGAAGGTCACATTCAGGTGACCTTTTCTCATCATAATATTCATGACAAAATTGTTATGATACGTAACTTGTTTACATCGCCTATGTCAGGCAATTTGAAATGAGCCGCCCAATCGCAGACTGTGAATAATACTGCTGTTAAATAAGCATGCAAACCTTGGTCTAAAAATAGAAATTACGAAATCAAAATGTGTTTAATAGTGTTTTCGTCTAGATGAAAGCTACGCACTGATTGGTTGACACAAAGTTCATCTCAACGTGACCTTCCATGGAGAAAGTAGAGAGCCTGTACGACAACGCTCTACAGGATATCTGTTTACGGAGAGTGGTATCAATTCAAAATGAATGAATGAACATCAAACTTGCAATGTCAATAAAACAAAACCAATCACTTTAAATTACACAAAAAATCATACCTGCATAGTTTTGATAAATAATTCTTCAAGTACTTCATTCTTAATTCTAGAAATTAAATCCAATAAATAAAATACAAGATCTACCCCTTCCTCACTGAAATATAAACACAGTATAAAACTAGAATTTTCATGAGCAAAAAGTTAACCATAAAGAACAAAATGTTGACAATTTAAGGAATAATCTTTCAGAGAGTAAATACACCTTAAATACTTCAAAATTACAATAATAACTTGAATTTCACCAAAATGAAAACAGTTCTTAAGAAACATTATCACTGATCACTGAATACCAAGTTCAAATAAACCCAGTTTACCAGGCTAGGACATGCAATAGGTTTTGAAGAATCAAAATAAAAGGTGATTCACCTACCTCCAATCATCAGTGGGTGGGGTAACTTTTGTAGCAATAGATTTGGAATTATGCTCAAATTGAAAGAAGAGTAATTTAGCTAGTATATTAGGATCTAGTTGTTTTGATATACATGTCAGTAAATTATCATCTTGACAAAATGCTACAATATTGGTTAAGGAAAAGTATTTCAAAATTTCTAAACTATTTGCTAAGTGATAAAACCACTGAGGGATCTATACATGGGGCCAACTTGATTGGCTTATGGAACTTGGGCATGACATGTTGCTGAATCAAATACTAAGGAACAGGAAGTGAAACAAGCATGGCCGCCAGGAGATTGGTAGCTGCGATATTCCTTCAACCCAAGCCTTGATTTCTTATGCATAAGATACACCAAACATGACATACTTAAGTTTTTCTGTCCACAATGAATTTATTCTGCTAAACTAACTATATTCTTAGAATACAAATATGGCTTACAAAAATAATAATATTAGTGGACTGCTGCTTTTTAATAGTGTGGGTTTTAGAGACTACCAGATTTTGGACAAAATGTTAATCTGTTCTAGGATATATTAACACACAGTTTCGTAAAAGGATACTGAGTAATAATTTAACACATTTCACCATAGCAGAACATCGTTTATATACAGTATGGTTATCTCCCTCTAAAGGGGTCTGAAGGGTCTGTAAGGCAGTCGGTAACACAGCTGAGACATGCTTGTCATAATGTACTTTGTTATGAGCAAATATCAATTCCTCATAGATTTCAGAGAGCAGGTCATAGGCACCATGTGGGGCCAGCCCATGTGTGTCCGTAGATTGACCTGCCCAACGTATTGTAGCTAGAAGTGGGTCAGCTATACGACTGAGAGGTGTCTGAGCTAGATCAGAGAATTGACTAGCATCTTGTATTTGAAAAGTAGCAAACATGGCTTTACATACAACACGTCTTACTCCATCTATATGACAGAATGATTGAAGTAACTCGAATACCTGAAAATATATAAATTTCTTTCAACATTCATGTTTAGAGTGAAATGTGTTGTTATTTGATGCTTGTTTGTTTGTTTGGGTTTTACCGCGCATCAACACAGGAAGGTTATATCGCGTCAAAAGCCATCGATAAAACTATCAATGCAAACGAATTCTTATGGTTTTGAGTCCTATATTTTATGATAAATATTTATTTACCTCAGATAGTCCAGTATTGCAAACTACGGCACCCACCGAAAAAATGCCCCAAATGAGTTAACCTTAAAATGTTTGTCATGTATGTATTCAAGATCCTGACAGTCAAGGAGAACGTGTTTTACATTGAAACACTTGTCACATGGTATATATTTAGGTGCTTCCTCTCTTTTGAGAAGGTATGAATGTGTTAATCAGGCATGACCAATTCTACATCGCGTAATAACAATTTGATCTCGTCGACCAGCGAATACCACTGAGGAAGATGAATTAAGAGTTGGTTTTATGTCATGTAACTTATTAAATATAACATAATTCCACATTGTTTGCCACTCTGACTTAATTAACATATTGATCAAACACTTGAAGTCACTGCTTGGTAATTTTATATCTACTGGTTGAAAGGATACTGGAGATGTTATTTAATAAAAATATACGATAAAAATACAAATCTTATACATTCATTGTTTTAAAAATATAGAATCAAAATGACATACAACCTTAAAGAGAAATGCAGCAATTTAGAAGAGAAACTATGTTGCATTATATTTGTGAACAAATTCTTCCAAAAGAACACAGAAAAAGAATGTAAGAAACAGAATATTCATCGATTTTGAATTAAAAAATATTTTATTTCAACTTGTTAGCTAAAAAAAAGGTTATTCAATTATTTACCTTCACAACAGATTCCGCAGAACTAGAGTTAAATAACTTTAGAGTTTGCTCAATACATGTCCCCAAATATTCATATCTGAAATTAAAGAAAACAAAAACCCTTATCAATTTGCAGCTGAAAGTTCAAAATTTTTGAAATCCTAAATTATCAATATTTCTGCAGCTTTTACAAAGAAAAAGAAAATTCAGATTTCCGAAAGTCCTAAAATCCAACAAGAGCAGTCCAAGGACAGCGCGCTTGACTTTTCGGGTGTTTTGTTCATGGCAAGGCTTATCTTTAAGCAAAAGTAATTTCAAGACAGGACATAATTTTTTAAAAGGATATATTTCAGTAAAACAATAACTACCAATTCATATTTGTAAAATATAAAAGGGGCATTACTCCTAAAACATTCATCCATAGTAACGTCCCTTCAGAGTAAAGTAAACATAGTATCAACGAATAAGCATACCTACTTTCATTTAAATATCTACATAAAGAACTATAAATATTTCAATTTGAACATAATTCAACATTAAAGTAAAGGGGCATAGCTTCAAAAAACAACAACAAGAGTTATGTCCTTTTGTAGTCACGTAGATGTAGTACTGATGAATAAGCATACTAACTGTCATTTAAATATCTTTATAAGTATTGAATATATTTCACTTCATAATACTTTCTCCCATATTAAAAAGTTGAAAAGGGTCACAACTCCAACAATAATTCATCAATTATTGCGTCCCATAGTATACGACTAGATGTAGTACTGATGAAAAAGTATACTAACTTTCTACCAAACAAAATATATTCAATTTGAGCAAACTTAACCCTTAAACATTAAAGTATAAAGGGGAATAACTTGGACAGTAATTCATCCTGAGTTATATCCCTTTACAGTCCAATAGATGACGAACTGACGAATAAGCATTCCAACTTTCATTCAAATATATTTGTAAGTTCTAAATATATCCCATTAGAACAAATTTTAATCTTAAATGTTAGAGTATAAAGGGGCATAACTCTAAAAATAATTCATCCACAGAAACATCCCTTTATAGTTGTGTAGATAATTAGTACCGATAATTAGGTATACAAACTTAAAGTCAAATATCTTGATTAGTGATAAAGATATACATATAGAAACAATTTTAATCTTATATTTTGTATTAAGTATAAAAGGGCAATTATTTCAAAAATAATTCATCCACAGTTACATCCCTTCATTGTTGGGTAGATATCGTACCGACAAATAATTATAAATATACAAACTTTAAGTCAAATATCTTGATCAGTATTGAAGATAATCTACATAAGAAAAACTTTAACCTCATATTTTGCAATTTCTTAAGTATAAAAGGGCAATAACTCAAAAAATAATTCATCCAAAGTTATCCCTTTCACAGAATGGTTAATATAGTCCCACTAAATAAGTATACCACATTTCAATAAAATAACTTGGATAGTGTTGAAGTTATAACAGTTTCAAAAAACTTTAATCAGAAAACCAACGCCAACGCCGACGCAAAAGTGATAGCAATAGCTCTCATTTTCTTTTAAAAGTCGAGCTAAAAAGTTAAAAATTGAATTTTATCTTCAAGAGTATTGACAAGAAGACTATTAATGAAAATCTCAGCTCATGAAAAATAGAAGGCTACCCAACCTAACTTTTCAGGATTTTTTGGCCTTATGCATTCATTTAAACTAGCTGTAAATAATTTTCAATAAGGCAAATATAATTCATCAAATTTTTTTGCATACAATTACTAACAAGAGCTGTCAGAGGAGACAGCATGCTCGACTCAGTAAGTGTTTGTCACAGGAGATGTGGTTGATGATAAGGAACATACATATTTTAAAATTTGAAAATATAACCTTAACAAATTCAAAGAAAAAAAAAGAAATAAATAGAAAACTATCAGTTCAAGGGGGATAACTCTGAAAAAATGTATAAGGAGTTATGAATCTTGTCACATGAGATGTGGTTGATAATAAGGAACATATATCTAAAGTTTGAAGTCAATACCTGAAGAAATAAAACAGTTGCAGTAAAAACAAACATTTTTTAAAGAAAACTCTAATTTCAAGGGGAGATAATTCTGAAAAAAAAAATATTTGGAGTTATGAACCTTGTCACATGAGATGTGGTTGATAATAAGGAACATATATTTAAAGTCAATACCTAAAGAAATAAAACAGTTGCAGTAAAAACAAATATTTATTAAAGAAAACTAAAAGTTCAAGGGGGATAACTTTGAAAATAATGTATACGGACTTATGAACCTTGTCACATGAGATGTGGTTGATAATAAGGAACATATATTTAAAGTTTGAAATCAATACCTAAAGAAATAAAACAGTTGCAGTAAAAACAAACATTTTTTAAATAAAACTCTAAGTTCAAGGGGAGATAATTCTGAAAAAAAATGCATTCGGAGTTATAGACCATGTCACATGAGATGTGGTTGATAGAAAGGAACATATATTTAAAGTTTGAAGTTAATATCTTAAGAAATAACAAAGATATAGAAGAAAGTATTTTACTGCACAAAAACTTTAATCTGTGCACAAAAACTTCAATCAGTTCAAGGGGAGATAATTCTTGAAAAAATGTGTTTGGAGTTATGGACCTTGTCACATGAGATGTGGTTGATAGTAAGGAACATATATTTAAAGTTTGAAGTTAATATCTTAAGAAATAACAAAGATATAGAAGAAAGTATTTTACTGCACAAAAACTTTAATCAGAAGTGTGGACGCGGACGCGGACGCCGACGCCGGGGCGAGTAGGAGAGCTCTACATTACTTCGTAAAGTCGAGCTAAAAAAGCTTCGTAACAAAATGATTTCACATTGATGATAATTTCTATTTGACATAAATCTCATTGAGAAAAATTTGTAACTGGACCCTGGCCTTTTAAAAAGTAGACTCTTCCAACCTACCCAGCTAAACTTTTCCTCAAACTTTCAACTTTCAATATATCTATAAATAAATCAACAGCATAACTTCTTGTGTCACCAGATTCTCCATCAATTAGTATATTAAATACCATTTGAAAGGTTTGTGGTGCATTAGTACCATGATAAAACTGAAATATAAAAACAAGTAAATCTGTGAGCTAATGCTCACTAGTGATACCCCCGCAAAATATGCGACAAACAGGAAGTAGATGAGCAAGGAGCATGAAATCGCTTTACACCACATGGGACTATGGGATGAAGCAATATGCAAAGTATTAGGCTGCTGCATGTTATAGTTGCTGAGAAAACTGCGACGGAAATTTTGTAACGGACGCACGCACGCACGGACAAGGGTAAAACAGTATACCCCCCTCTTCTTCGAAGCGGGGGTATAATAACAATTAAAACTTTTAGTTCAATTGTATGTTTTTTTTGAAATTTCATGTTTTGGTACATGTCATTTAATTTCTGTTGAGGGCCATTTGAAATTAAGGCATATGTTGTAGTTTTACTTTGTATGTCTAAATGTTACCTTCAGAAAGTAAAGTTGTTATCATTATTATTATAACAAATACAGTACAACCTCTCTTGAACAACACCCACTAGGAGAGACTAAATATGTTGCTGTTTACTAGCTCAGTACTGGGGGACCAGGAAACATACTTGAAAGTGATTAATATAAGTTGTAAGAACTTGTTTCACAGTCGAGCTAAAATAAAAAATAAATTAGTACAACAATATTTATACAAACCTTTGATGTAAGTTTCTCATCTAAACATAGATTTAATAATAAAGTTAAAGAGAAAAGTATCACAGTATGTGTTTGATCACCAAGTAATCTAATGAGACATCTTGTTAAATCTCTCATATCCACCTGAAATAAAAACATTATTTCTTAACTTAGTTATTGAATAGAACAAATGGAGCGCGTTGCCAAAGCATATTGCGACATATTGCTTAGAGTCCTGGTACCCTTAATTTGATGTTACACACATATTCCCTCTGTTGTATGAAGGGTACCAGGGTACAAAGAGATATATAGCAATATGCTTAGGCAACTGGCCCAGTGATAGGGAAATATGAATAAATATATTATTTACTATTAAATACTACCTACTTTCAGCTCAAATTTTAAAAACTAATTAACTCTACTGATTTAAATACCCAATAGTTGTTAAAAAAAAAGTTCTTGTACATTAATA
The DNA here is from genome assembly GCA_025267735.1 of Mactra quadrangularis. Classification (NCBI taxonomy): domain Eukaryota; kingdom Metazoa; phylum Mollusca; class Bivalvia; order Venerida; family Mactridae; genus Mactra; species Mactra quadrangularis. The sequence goes on along the minus strand of CM046295.1, from coordinate 17,567,611 downwards.
TGGGTAATTAATTTTATCAAGTACAGAAGTACTGTAGTGAGTATTTAAATAAGGGGATTTCATGTATGCTCCACTGACAGTTAAAAAACAAGTAAATCTGTGAGCTAATGCTCACTAGTGATACCCCCGCAAAAATCTAAAAATATGCGACAAACAGGAAGTAGATGAGCAAGGAGCATGAAATCGCTTTACACCACATGGGACTATGGGATGAAGCAATATGCAAAGTATTAGGCTGCTGCATGTTATAGTTGCTGAGAAAACTGCGACGGAAATTTTGTAACGGACGGACGCACGCACGCACAGACAAGGGTAAAACAGTATACCCCTCTCTTCTTCGAAGCGGGGGTATAATAATAGCAGTTTATAATTATACAATAGTGCACCTATTCACAAAAATTCTTACAAATTTTTTTTATTGTAAGTCAATTTCATGAATGTTGCAGTTCTAAGTCAGAATGATAATAAACAAAACTATGACAAAATATTCAAAAGGTATGTATACACTTTTCTACATGATTTAAATAGTATTTGGACTTGATTGGCAAAAAATGACCATTCTATGAAAGTCAATGTTTCTTGCTTTGGAGTTAGGATGATTGTTATCTTAAGATTTTTTGTGAAAAGTGCCACAGAACAGTCAAACAAATCTTACATTATTGTTGATAAAAGACTGTACAGAGAAGTTATCCCTTGTTAAGTTCACTAATATTCCCATGGCTGGCTGAGTAAGTCCAGTAGCTGGAGACACCCTGTAAACATATAAAACAAGTAAATCTGTGAGCTAATGCTCACTAGTGATACCCCCGCAAAAATCTAAAAATATGCGACAAACAGGAATAGATGAGCAAGGAGCATGAAATCGCTTTACACCACATGGGACTATGGGATGAAGCAATATGCAAAGTATTAGGCTGCTGCATGATATAGTTGCTGAGAAAACTGCGACGGAAATTTTGTAACGGACGGACGGACGCACGAACACACGCACGGACAAGGGTAAAACAGTATACCCCCCTCTTCTTCGAAGCGGGGGTATAATCAGGCTAGTGTTTGATAAAATTTAAGGTCATGAATGCAATAGAAGCTGTCTGTGTCTTTATAGTTATATATAACAAGTGAAGTCCAAATAATAAACTAGCCCAGTTATATGAATCAATATATTTTTCCCTATCCTGAAACACAGACCAATACCACCAGGGCTCAAATTTAAGCTCGCATACTCGCAAAATGCGAGTGGATTTTGAAAATTGCGAGTACCTTTTATTTCAACTCGCAAATGTCTGCAAGTAAAAATCGATGCATAATTACCGTCTAAACTATTGAGGCCCAGATCAGCATTGAATCGGCCAGATAGATCGATAGATTTATTAAAGATTCATCCTTAAAAAAGGTCTATAATCTTTGTCTATCCACAATAACGCCCTTGTTCTATCTACAGTTAACATAGTAGGCCTACTATGTTGTTTTATATAGAATATGAGAATAGAAATTATGTATGCTATTAAAATTTTGAAAAATAAATCAACTTGCAAAAAATTGCAAGACCATAATTTTGTTAAATTGGAACCCTGAATACCACTCAAAGTCATACCAGCTAATATGCTGGAAGAGGTAAAATTGCATCAAATCTACTTTCTTGTGAATCATTGCAGCCCTAGTCTATGCTAATAATTGGAATTTCCAATTGAGCACACCTAATTCAAGTCAATTTGTTTCATACAAAAAATAATGAGAATTCTTACACATGAGACAGTAAAAATCTTAACAATTCTTCCATATAAGATTCCTGACAACTTATTCTTCTACCATAGGTTACCTTCTGTAATAACTGCATAGCCTAAAAATATAAATTATACATGTATAACATACACATAAAATAAAGGATGCTCTTTTTTAAGATATCGGCACTTTTGTCAAATTTTAAACTTAGACAGCAAAATGGCTAGACATCTTTGTTGTGTCTCTAATGCATTTTCAGGGCTTTTTCAGTCTATCTCACGGGGCCGAATATGGGCCCCATTCCCAATGCCAAATAATGACCATTTTTCCCAATTTCAAGAAAAAAATTCCCAATCTTGTTAAGTAATTCCCTATGTCTTTTGCCTTTATAATTTAAAAGAAACCACGAGATTTCATGTAAAAAAAATAAATACATGAGAATTTGCATTGAATGCTTCACTGAAATGTCAGAACAAACTCTTTAAGAGCACTGCAACACTTTCAGAGACACATTAAAGCAAAGCATATAAAGATTTAATACAGAAAAATTAATAATGAAATCTCCCAAATTGAACTATTTACAGCGTTAAAAATTCCCAATTTGGGCAGGGGCCTTTTCCCCAAAACCCCCTGAAAAAGCCCTGATTTTACATTTTACTGCCTACATTGTTACAAGAAATTTTCACTTTAGCTGTCAATGAATATAGTTTTATATATTATTTTGTATAAGAAATCTATTTGCATAAATTTGTAAAATAACATAAAGCAATTGTTGCGGGTTTAGCGCAAATCAGGCGTAACTCACTCTTTTCTTATACTGAGTTACAACCGTTTTCCACTAAACCCTTGATTTGTACCAGACAGATGTCTTTTATATTTCCAGTCCATGGAACTGTGTTAGTTTTGATAATGGGGCTTTAACATGTTTTTTATTCATTTAATATAGGCAGACATGGGTAAAGTATGACTGACAGGTAGATCCATTACTTTCTCATTTAAATTACCAATGGCCATATTCACATTCACAGTACAATACAAAGATATATAAATTTGAACTGAACCGACCGTTTGCTCTCAAAATCTGACTCACCTCAGCAGTCAAAGTGTCACTAGTAGATACTCCATGACTCAAAATCACTTTTACTAAAGCTGGTGTTAGTTCAAACTTCTCATGAAAACACTCTCTTATGTAAGTATCAGTAGCTGAAAATGACAACAACAATAAATGTATTAGTACAAAGATTGCTCAAATATAACAAAAAAACAACTCAGAAGAGCAAAACCATTGAAACAATTTATCAATGATGCTCAGCACAATACAACAGAAAGACAGAGCACTTCAAAATTCTATAATTTAAAAACCACAAGATAGACAGGCCTCACGCTTGCCAAAGGAATAACTAATGGTCAGTACAAGCTAAACCAGATGATGATGATGATGAAAGCTGGAGCTTAACATTTCAACATTAGCCAATGGCTTCAACATATCTATGTTATCTTAATTAAAACTTATGAATGAGCATAGTAATCTTTCATGAATTTTACAACCCTGTTGACTTCAAAACTGTACTACAACTCACAAAAGAATAGAAATGCTTGAAAATAAAGGTCGCAATACATGTATCATGCATCAGTAGGGTTCAGGTTCTGATATATTTCTGTACCAAGGCCACAACAAGTTGATCATATGTTCTACAGATTTTTCAGGGGGGAAAAATGGGGCGATCGAGCGAAGAAAAAAAATTTAAAGTCTTTATTCAATTGCTTTATATAGCAGTTTGACCAAATTTTTATGAGCGAGCGAGGAAATAAAAATATTTCTTTCATGCTTTACGGTGAAATGCTGTGTTATCCGATGAAAATAAACGATGAAAATATCGGTTTATATTTTCACTACGGTGAAAATATAAAAAAATGACGGACTACTTTTTTTCAAGGCAGACAGACAAGCTAGAGCTATTTCAAACATCATATAAGAGAGTTCAATGGTGACAAAATGCATTAGTTGATGCTAAAGCAGGAGATGATATAAACAAATCCAACATATCCTGTTGCTAACTAATTTTTAAAACGAAAGTCTACAAATTTTGTCGACACAGCTTCAGTCCAGATTACACGGCAATCACGCGACTGCATAATGGAGATTTTTTCTACATAATTGAGGTCAAATGCGAGAGTTTCGTGCTTTTAATGAATAGTCAAATACAGGTTTTCATGAGAAAATTCATTACAAATCTTAGAATAACTTACGTCACCATTCAAATCCAGCGAGGAAAAACTCAAACATGTCTGAACGTTGACTGTATCAAAGCTGCATCGTGTGCATTGCCATTGGATTCCATTCGTTGATTCATTTGACGAATATCCAGTCATTATACGGTAAATACAAAGTTTGGCTAGTATTAATCCAAGCCAATCTGTGCATAAATTAGATATAATAATCTGGCCTAAAAATCATCGGCTTTCTTGAGTCTTCGCCATTTTGACAAATCAATGACACATCCCTTCAGCACGTAGATCTATGGGTTTACTTACATTATCCTTATATCCATGTCATAATTGTGAAACATGTACTTTCCAGTCGCTTGATAAAATCGTTTAAATCCATCCGTTTAACCACGTAATATGACATCACAATAAAAACTGTATTGATTTAAAATTCGCGTAGTCCAACTCCGACGTAAACACATTTACCTTGACATTGACTGTTCATTTGCAGTACACATTTGTCTCTTTCCGCGTAAGGAAACTGTTACACGATTTTCGAGTTTAAAATTGTTTTCCCACATACTTCTTTACCGTAACAAACATGGATTAATTAAATTTGGATGGGTAGTGTCTTTAGAAATGAACGATTATATTACAATAAATTATGCACACTGGAACTACTTATTTTCGCTCTATCACATTAATAATGAGTCATACGGTCTGTCCATGAAATGGCACAGGTAGAATCTAGATAGTCTTGCATCATTTTTCAGGTGAACAGCATGAAAGAAACAGAAAATTCGCCGATTTCGGTGTAAGATCGATTTATATTTCACCTTGTGAGATCAGAAAATGACATTTTCACTCGTGGCTACGCCACTCGTGAAAATATATTTTCTAAGCTCACTCGGTGAAATATAAATCGATCTTACACCAAAATTGGCGAATATCCTCTATTTTTTTTGTAAAAACTGTCAAAATTAAGGGGCGAGCAAATCCATAGAACATATGATTAATTTGTTGTGGCCCAATGTTGAATTTAACAATGGAAAGAGGATGGTAGCAGCAACCTACCGTTCTGCTCTCAAACATTTATTATGTTAAAAAATATAAAAGTATTACCTAAATTAGTGAACAGTAGAATACATTTAAGTATCAAAGATGGTTTGGTCGCAGGATCAGATAAAAAATTGACCAGACAAGCAACACATTCAGCTACTATTACATCAGAGGGATTAAAAAACTTGAGGGAACATCCTCGACTTGTCTTGCTAATTAAAACCTGAAACATAAGTAAAGCTTTTTAAAAACACTAAATCAATAATTGAAAATGTACATAATTAACCTATAAATGACAACATAATTATTATACTTCATTGCTAATAAATTTGGTAAGCCTTTTAGCCATTGACTTCATATTTACAGGTATACAGTCTGAGACATGAATTATACATTAAGTACATACATCATATTACATCGTATTACATGTAAATACATGACAAAAACATTGCTTCTTTGCCATTGACTTTTGACTGGTTGAGTTATTTCCAAACTTTTAGGCTTTTTAAGGGGGATGGGGTAACACTGTAGCGATACATTGTATCTATGTCATTTTACAACAGTAAGTCAACCTATTCGCCATTCTTGGAAAGTCTAAATCTCTGGATTAACAGTTGACAAGAGATTAGGTGCATAGTTCAGTCAGTGCCTGACAACTGCCCTACCTGATTTAGAACCAGTGGCAGGAGATAGAATGGCAGTAGAAATCATTTCATGACCAAGCTCCATGAAAGTATCCCCCGCCTGAGAATCAAACCTATAAATCTATATTCAGTTGACTTGTGTGCAACCAACTTTTGCTAGCTGGGCTGCTTTGATATGTGCTCTAAAACAAAACAACAATTTTAAAGAGTGTAAACCTACATCAATTTGTCTTTGTAGGAAAACAAGATTACGTTCTATTTTATGGTTACTATACTGTGACTCTGCAGATATGACACTCTTCAATAAAGAGGCTGAGCTCTCCATGATGTAACATGTACTAGATTTATAACCAGTATATCACTAAACCAATGCTGAAAAAGAAATTTAGAAACATTAAAAATATAATATTCTTAGAGTTTAAGGAAACTAAGTAAAGGCTCTACTGCAGATAAAGATAAACATAAACTCCCATTTCGAAAAAAGCTAGAAGTTTGTGGCAATTTTCTTGTAAAATGGACTACAACAAAGTAAGACATCGAATCACTTGTTGCTAATACAATGTACTCAGCAAGTTTTTTCTCACTCTGAAAAACATTGTTTCATCAGTGTTCATTTTCACTCATAGGGGAAAGGTGGCAAGGCCCTTTTTGAGGGGGAAATAGCGACAAAAACAAATTTTGGGCATTTTTTCAATACTTAAGATAACATGGATCCTCTAACAGAGTAACATTTCTGTCTACCTATTTGAAATTTCAACTGTTGAACCTATGTATTCATCTGTGATTTCACTGTAATGCTTGAGGAATGGGCAAAAATGCTATTAAAAAGTACAAAAGTTTTAGGACACTCTGACAGGGGATTTTTTTACCTGGGATGAGGAAAAATAAATACTATTTGGAGAGGGGAATGGGGCCCAATTTTGGCCCTAAAATGGCCTGAAAAAACACTGTTCATTTTTTGAATTTTGATTTGTGGAAGTCGCCATCCTGCATATGCTAACTGTAAGCAAACCTATTTTGAAGAATTTTGATGCTTTAAACGCGATTTCAAAAAGAGATTTAATGAGGGATTTCCTTATTACATAATTCATTAATGTTCTTCAGTTCAGATCTGGATCTCTGTCAATCAAAGACAAACATAAAAGACAGCATAAACAATAAAAAAGATAACTAAAACTGTTATAACTTTTAAACTATTTCAAAAATTGCAGCTGTCAAACAATTTCAGACCGATGAAAACTATTTAAATACCAAAATACGTTCACGAATTGAGAGGAGCTAAGAATGTCAACAATGTATTATTGATAGAATTTTCACGTATCTCGGCAAATAAATAATTAATTCGTGTCAGAAAACAAAATTTTATTCTCGGTATTGTGACTTTTTATTGAAAGCATCAGTAGGAAATACATATTTCAATCAAAAACTTACAAAAGGGACAAGAAAATAGAGTATAACTGTTTCCGCTCGTCGAATTCAAACGATCTGAATCAATAGATGCTTGCTCAATCAACAGAACGTCTTATATGAAGCGTTTGGATGATAAACCAGTATCAAAGCGAGACAACTGCTACTTTTATCCAATTAAAGTCGCCGCATCAGTTATTCCCCTTGAAAGAATGACCCGTGCTACATCATAAATGTGACGAGTGAATCTTTAGTCATAGACGAACCTGTGAAGAAATCACTAGTCTCGGAAAATGGACAAACTTTGTAACTTCATATGATATGTCAACTGTTTATTCAGAACCTTCAGAGACATAAATAACATGATCAAATTCCCTGGTATCTTCCAAATATCATGGATTCTATATAACAGGGATTTGTAACGATAAGTAAATGTAATAGATTTTCATCAAATTTCACTGTCGTCGCTATTATTTCGGTCAATACGGAAAACAAGAACAACAATTTCAAATAAAGATATTCACATGAAATATTGTACCAGTACCATTCAAATTAACATAAAGAATAGGAGAAATGTGTTTCTAGATGATTTTGAGGTAAATTATATCACTGACCGATTCACAAAATAATGTATTTTCCCGCCAATCTGCTATTTTTAGCCCTATTTTACATATCTAAAGCCATATCTTTGGTCATAATTTCTACAAATTTTTGTCAAAAACTTCAGAAACATTCACAAGTTGTGTGGAAGACATATACAAAAACATAAATCAAGTTTTAAACCCTGGAATAGTTTGTACAGCCTGCTTCAGCCAGTTATAGACAGTGACGACCGAGAAAAATAAAAAAGCACTTCGTTACAAATCCCTGTTATATAGGATCCCTGCAAATATATAAAAAGAAATCAGTCAGCTTGTTTAACTAGAAGTTTAGTTCACCGACTTACCTTAGACATAGATAAAAGCGGTGATGTAGAATTAGAAGCAACGCTATCTAACAGTTTTACTAAGTGTATTTTGCTCGTTGTAGGCTGATCAAACTTACGTACAACAAACAACATAACTGAACCCGAATATACAGGAAGCGTACCAAGTCATTCGGTTATCCTCGGGGCTGTATAAATCGCAAGATTTGATAGAATACCACGGCCCTTCTTCTTCTTCTTCTTCTTCTTCTTCCAGGATTGGCAGAATCCCCCCTGGGGCATCATCACTCAGGTTTATTTACAGGTCAATGAGAGGAGCGCAAAAGTAAAAGTTTAAAACACTAATAAAAAATTCAGACAATGAGATGCGCGTTGGCCACAGAGCCCCAAAGTCGCGTCTCCTCTTAGTGTCAGGAGATTTGCATGGGGTTTCTCGGTACCTGAGATACAATAAACTTTTTTGTATTAACCAAGACAGGTGGGGTTGAATTTTTCGACGCCTCCAGTCCATTTCTTGTTCAGTCTATTTTTGAATGCATTAATTCGCACACCGAATTGCGCTATGGCAACAGAGCCGCAAAGTATACCGTGCAATATGGCTATATAGGGCTATAGAACAGCAAAAATAGGCGTCGCCTCCTGGTGTCGGGAGGTTTGCACGTGTTTTTTGCTACCTGAATGTAGTTAGTTACTTGTTTAAACACATTTTCCCGATGCCCCACGTAGTAAGCAACCCATTTGCACAAAAAACATACATGCGCAGTGAGATGCGCGTTGGCCACAGAGCCCCAAAGTCGCGTCTCCTCCTAGTGTCGGGAGATTTGCATGGGGTTTCTCGGTACATGAACCTGGTAGGTTTGGTGTTTAAACACGTTTTTCTAATAAAGAGTATATATATAACTTTTTTAGCATTAGACAATCATGTCTTAGGCATTACTTCGAAAATAAAGAATGAAACATTTTTTAACTTTTATTGAAATTTCTATGTAATGATAACTATAACATATAATAATTTTTGGAACATATATTAAGATAGTAGAAACAGATAAAATATTGTACATCACAATGGTTAGAGAAATGAACGAACATTTAACAATCCAGGAATTCTTTGATACCAATATTTTTCATTTCAGCACATTTTACATAGAAAGAGATCTTTTAAACAGATCCTCAATAATTCTTAACTTGAAAATTAAAGATGAAAACTTCAATAAATATAACAGTAAAGTTTTTAATCTATTATAATTTATTCATCTGAAAAATATTCTATATGACGTATATCTAACGTTGAAAGCGTTGTATGAGCTAATTCAAACGTAAAAAGTCATGAGTCAAGGCAAAATACAACGTATCGATAATAACTTGAATCACAGTCACTTTTTAATGTGTTCTGATAGCATTTAAAAATGTTAGTGTATTTTAAACTATTGGGCATTTATTTCATTTACATATATAAACAAAATATAAAAAAATACAACTTAATGTAAAACAAACAAGAAATATGAAAGATATTCGGCGCACTGCTGGGTTCATTTTCAACGGGTTAAAGTATAAATGTTGGTCATGCACGGCGTACATGTATTAACTATAGATCAAATGTACTTTGTCCGAAATTGCAATTCAGCCTCAACTGACAATTTTTGTCTTAGTATATTGCCACTTTGCTGATTTGTCAATTTTTAAATTTGTCCGATTCTAAATTTAAAAGCATCTTTAATAACAATGCCATGGATTTTCGATTAAAAAGCACTTCTTTCCAGAATGAACATAATGAACATAAAACAATTTGATAGAAATGATCAATGGCGGCCTACATATGACAATATGAAAACCCCTTTTCGAGCGTGTGATGAATCATATTCGCAGTTTAGTTATACCGCAAGGGGCGTACCACGACGCATCTGTGTGATCAATTAGCATAGTGAGTCCCTCATTATACACTGAGTAAATAGTCAGCAGCTACTGAACGTTCTACGCACCAGTTAATCACAAATAGCCAATGGTGTCATGTGTTTTATCCATTTCTCTATACCGTGAAGATTTTCATTTGACAAACAGCTATGGTAGAGCAAATTGTATTCATTTAAATATAGGTCAAAAGTTGGCTTAGACAGCTGCGCCGAAGAACAAAACACTTATTCAATAACATATATAATAACAGAAAATAATAAACTTCAATAAAGCCAAGGTTATAAACAATTTGTGATTGTGTACTTAATGTGATTATAATACAATTTTACAAAATAATAACAAATACAATACTTATATATATTCATGCAGCTAGTTTACACAGACTTCCAACCATTTCAATGTTGTATTTTTTGTTTGACTGGATACATAATATATGATTTCAAAACTATTTTATCTCGAGTGAAATTCTCACATTTTTATGCTATGGAATTAGAACAAAACGGCCATGATATCTACATCAAAACAATTTAAAGACAATTCAGCATTATACATGAATGTTTAATGTTGTAATCAAATCCCTGAATAATTTAAATTTCTAAATATTTTTATTTATTTTAGTATTCATTATAAAAAGCTCTGCTTAATAGCAACAAATCATCAATTGTTTGGAAGTCTTGTTTTATATCGCGCAGTTAAAATAACTTCCGTTTCAATAAACCATTATGTAAGGTTTTAATACAAATATAAATATTTATGAACAAAAAGGAAGTATTTAAAATCTGTTGGATAAATAAGAATTCACTTAAATCATCAATTGAAGAAACAAGGGAAGCAACTCTTTATGTGAATTGTGCTAAAGTTAACAATTGCACAAACCATGATGTACAATCCCAATGTAAATCTTGTTAAATTTTAAATCATTTTACTAATAAGATTGTCCGTCCCTTTCATGCACTTTAAACTTCCTTAATTCTTTTTATGTTAGTTCAACACAATTCAATCTTAAAAGTGAGCTCCATTTTTACTCAATACTAGTTTTACTACATTGAAAAGTTTGTATATGTACTCAACACCTCCATCTGTGACGCCACACATTGATGTGCAAACTTTAATTGTTCCTGTAAATATAACAAATAACATTTTAATAAATTATTCATAATTTCATTAGGACATAACTTAAAAGCTTTCTGAAATTGTTGATAGACTTATCCAATACGAAACATTTTCAAATTAATTCTGTATACATTTTGCCCCATGTTTTTGAAATAGATATAAATATTTATGTATATAAATTTTGCCCAATCTTTATCACACCTATACTGTTCACTTATTCCTTAACTTTCATTTATATAAGATATCTTAACTGTTGGAACATGTCCTTTAAATTCTGTATTTCCATTACCTTTATTTGCTTTAATTGCTGCATTGTACTCTTTATTGACATTTTTGCTGAATAGAAAATGTTCTTCTTCTTAAATTTGTTTAACCATACCTTTTTGTGTATTAATGATTCATATTCATAATGGAAACTAAAACTACGCCCTCGTTGCAATTAGACCACGCCCATTTATCTTTCACCACGACCATTCTTACCTTGTTAGGTATTACATTTGGTCTTCTAAGTCTAAGTAGTCTCACAGTATTCACGACACTAATTTGTCTTATAATGTCAGCTCTCTCTAACAATAATGCTACTGTACAAAACAATCCACATTTCTCGCCACCAGTTCTGATAAAAAAAAGAGAGTAAAAAAAATCACAAATATTTCGACAAAATATTATCAACAGTCGAAAGCTAAAATTGTGAGACAATTGAAAAAGAATCTCATTAAATCCGAAATTAACTAATTTTAACGTAATATCATGATATGAAATAAAGCAAAGACATCAAAATGATTTTTTAAAAAATGATCTCATGGTCTTGACAAATTATATGCATTTTGTTTAGTCCGCAGTAGAATGATTATCCGTTTACACATAAGAAATTCGCCAGCTAACGTTTGAATATATTTCAAGAAGAAAAGCTTTCTGCAAAACACCCAAAAATAAATATATCTGAAAAAATCAGCTCCAAATGTATATAAGTATATGTATAATTCTGAAAGGGGTCATAACTCAAACAGAGCTTACTACTAGCTTTCAAAAAGCTAGGAACGAAGCAGTATAAAAAGCATTTTAATCGAAGCAATTCATACAAAGTAACTTACAAACAATGTAACAACATTTGAGATTTATTATCGTCATGTACAGATGATTGTGTTTCTTTTATAAATTGTACAAAGTCAACGTCACTTGATGGAACTTTCTCACTATTCTTCCAGTTTGTATACTGATAATGATGTACAATTCTTTCTCCAGTTGATTGCTACGAATAAAAGAAAGCTTGCTGAATATAATGATAATAATAATAATGAGTGATTAAGTTATTGTAGAAATTGTTTCATCAATAAATAAAATTACGGTTAAAGTCGATGAGTACCCTAACCATAATCTAGCGCTCAATGCATAATAAAAGTTTATTCTTGCTCTTAATTCAGAACTAAGTCACAAATCTGATATATTTGTCATTTCATATAAGTTACATGCATAAACAAACTCACAACAATATCATACGTATGAATAAATAAGCGAATATACTTTATGTTAAAACCCACCTTTCCTTTGTTGGTTATCTTCAATTGTCTATATTGGTGATTATATTCGTTTTGATATTTCATACAAGTAACAACAAATGATCCAAATGTTAGACTTTCTTTTTCTTCCGGGATATAACAACCTACATCCTGAAGTATACAATTATAACGTGCAATAGAAAATTTGATCATTTCTGACTACCAGATCTAGTAGTGACTATAAGTTACGTGAAAACTGACGTCTTGCATTCATTCATTATTGCGACACTGTCTTTTTGTCAGCTTCTAGGGAAGCCAGTAAGAGTAAGCAATTATCATAATTAAACGTTAAAAAAGTATTTTAAAGTTTTTGGATCGACGAGCTTAAAAAAATAATTCTTGCCTGTTTTTGATTGCCGACGGTTTCAACAGACACTATGCTAGAGCAGTTTTCTTGGTAAATTAGACATACGAAGTCATCCAGAGTTGACAAAAGTGGAGTTTGAGCCAATATATATTTGTTTTTTATCTTGAAACCCTAAAATATAAAGAAATTTATAACTGTTTAATCTGAATTTCAAGTTCTAAAACATAAAGGGGATTATCTCCCTTTCAGTTACATACATACTAAAGTTATCTCACATTTGTTTAGAGATATAGGCCTTAGTTGTATTAAAATAAGATTTTGTATTTACAATCGATGTCATGCTGTTGCACGTTTACTTTTATCTTTGACAGTTTGTCTATCTACCTCATGAGTGTTAATTCAACTAATAGCTGCTAGAACAATGCAACTTAAACACGTACCATTTACGATTGTTTGTTTGTTTGTTGGGTTTAACGCCGTAGCAACACATTGTATTGGTCGTATAAAGGTGGTCAGTCACCTTCTCACTCCTGGAAAGGCTTAATCTCTGGATTTAGCTGTTAGCATACTACAAAGGGCATACGTTCGTCATTGACTGACAACTGCCATACATAATTAAAAATCATTGGTAGAAGAGAGAATGGCGGTATAAATACTTTCATGAACAAGCTCCACGAAACTATCTCCCCGGAAATCAAACCCATAACCCCTCGATCATTAGACTTGCGTGCTACAAACTGAGCTTGTGAGAAATGAAACAGTCGAATTATTACTCATTTGTATATTTTACGAAAAACAATAAACTGATGAGATTAAAAGTAGGCATACCCCCAAAATTTCAAGAAGCTTAGTATCAAGCAATGATATTATGGATGTTTGATTGGAAATTAACTGACTTAGTTTAGTTATTTAATTTCACTGTCCTTTGCGTATATCGATTAAATAAAATCTTACGTTAACATAAACTGCGTTGATGTAGCTTGAATCATTATAGGCTTCGTTCAAATCAAGCATAGGTCTGCCGTCGTTACCTAGATGAAAAAAACAACTGCACAGTTTTGTGATATTGACGTGTTTTGGTCAATGGGTTACACCGATAATACAATATTAGAAATAGTTTGGCCTAAAAACATTTTGTTTCAGACATATTCAAGAAATTTGAACTGCTATAAATAACTGAAAAGGGCATTCACTTAGTCAATAAAGCAATTACATAAATATTTTTTTTTGCTGCAGGGCGGAGTTAACTGTAGAGTAAGGCGGAACTAAATATTTGGAAGAGGAATTACATATTCAATTAAGTGAGTTTTGAGAAACATACAAACTTTGTTACTGGAAGGCTAAATTGAAGTATAGTTGCTTATACATTTGTATTATAAAGATTCATCAATAACTAAAAAAGCTTTGCGTGGAATGTATCTTCAGAAATAATTTATCATCAAATTTTGACAACGGAGGAATAACATATTTGTGGGCGGGCTTGAATACTTAGATAAGATAAATCTTACCTGGAACGTCACTTATAGATCTATTCTTGTCTCTATATTGCTTGTTCAATGACACAGCTTGTTCGTGTTCTTGATCAACGGCCTCAATAGGTGTACTTAGATTCTATAAAACATGAAGAAAAGTTTACCCAGTAGAATCAACCTGTTTTGCAAAGTCATGCGATTTATGACAAATTTTTAAACCTAAATGTTGGTACAACGCTCTTTGAGATTGTTTGGTCATAAAGAGTATGCTACATAATTTACTTAAAGTTAAATATGATAATTCTATTGCATAAGTAACAGTTGTCATAAGATTTAAAGTACTTATGTAAGTAAACAGTTATCTGTTTGGATAGTATTTACGGTTAGGTAACCGGTTCATTATCTTTGATCTTCGTTTTTGTCAAACGGAACATCTTCCTTGAGCAAAACTTTTTTAAATTTGTAATCAGGCTAATTCGAAAATTCTGTTTTCAAAATAGATGGAATTACAGTTTTAAAACAATTTTTTTAAATTTCATTATTTATTCAAATGTATTTCTTTTTGTAACATTCGATAAACTTACCTTAAACATGGCTGCATACTGTGAATCAGTCAGAGACATGACATAATCATTAAATGTTTCTGTTGGTGTGTAATCAACATCAAATGTCAAAGTGTAAACAATAGCACGATGTACATACTCATATTGGTCCTGAAAGAGTGAAATAGGGCGAAGTTACATATACTGAAGGCAGATATTAAACATAAAATGGACGAGGTTTTAATAATTTCAAGGTGAATTTTGTGATAAAACTATTAATAAAACAGAACTGTATACATTGAAGGCGCTAATTACTATAAAAACTATCAATAAGGCAGGGTTAAATATATTGTAGGCGGAGTTTTATTATGAAAAAAAGTTGAAAAAAAAACCATCAAAATAATTATAATAATAATAATTATAATGATAACGTATTTAATGAAAATGAGGATAAAAGCCGAATATAACGAGAAAAAAGCATTATGTTAATAATGGGTGACATGATCATGTTTATAATATGATAAACGTAGTAATGGTATTCACTTACTGGTGTCTGTACCATATTAACACGCTGTTCTCTCATAGCTCTAATACATCCAAACACATCAACATTACCTTCACTCAAACCTATTTCTGTTAGTAAATCTATAGCAATATAAGTTCCTGTACGTCCTATACCGGCACTAAAAAAGGCGAACGTGATAGCAATCTACATAAAGAAGATTTTGTATTTTTTTGTAATTGCATTTTATAATCTAATTTTAATGTTTATGTATGTTCAACAACTTCACAGATCCTGGTTATCTGGATTTTCTATTTATCTATCTATCTTCCTTGGGAGTCTTTTACAGTTCAGCCAATACAACGGTGCAAGGGTAGTATACTATCCTCGCAGGAACCCATTTAAGTCAGGGATGAAATAAACTATCGTGGGTAATTTACATGCATAAGAAAATGAATAGTGCTTCTGAGGGGATACGAACCGGGATCTCTCGTGTCCTCAGCGAGCCTCTCTACCGGACTACATCTCCTACGACAGAAAATGTTGGAGCGACATTTTAAGTAGGTTTTCAATAACAATGACACTTGGGTTCAGACACGCAATGATCTATAACTGGTCCCTACAAGATAATGAATTAATACCTGCAATGAACAATAACCGGTCCCTGTGATAAAGTATATGTAGATTTAACTCTTTGTCTAAACTCAACAAATGACGTTACGTTATTAGGTACAGACTTGTCCAGCCAAGCTGTAAAATGAAGCTGACTTACTGTACGTCTCTCTTTTCCCTGTAAGATAAAATTTCAATGTTCATCCCTTAGTAAATACCAACCAACATCTTTATGAATAATAAGAATTGAACGTATTAGCTCAGTAATATGCTTAAAGATTAGGATCAAGAGATATTTGCCTATTCATAAACCATAAATTGTACGACTGACCTCTTTAAATGGTTTGAAGAATAAATTTCAAGACCACTCAAAAATTGTCCAAAGTATTTAATATTCCGTCACTAAATATATTTAATATAATGTTACTTGCATTGGAGATCGTAAAAGTTCTGACAGTATATTCAGAAAAGTCTTCTATACTGTCACCTTTTATTTCGAGGTTACAAAAGATCAGAGATTGTCCACGATCTGGCCAATATTGTTGACACTTCATTCCCTATATAAGAAAAAGATATCAAGATAACAGACAAGGTTGATTAGTCTGAATAATATCAGTGTAACTGTACAACGTACTTAAGACTAATATTTACTCTTCAAATAGATTGTCATTTTAGTTGGATTACTCGAATTTTACCATTACTTTTCAATGTCAGTTTGCCAAAATTAATCTTAACTAACTTTTATGTAAATCATTTAATTTGTTTAAAATTCAAGCTAAGTATTTTCAGGGTAAATAACTATCTTAATGACATCACTTCTGTAAATATCTTAATTAACATGAACGATATTAGATGAAATATTTTGTTATCCTTACATAGGACTTCAATGATAAAATCCGAGGATCCCAACTGTAAGAACCTATTTACCAATTGGATTGCTTCAGTTTTCATCCGGGAAAGATAACTGGCAAAAGTCCTTAATTCACAATGAACCTTACGATAAAAACATCGTATGACAAAGTATAAGGCAGCCAATTTGTTTTACAATAAGATTAAAAAATAAACAAACATATCAGTACTCTCATAAAGTTCTTGACAAATGAAATTTTGAGAAAAAATATCTTGTATACCACAAATAGTTTTACTATAAGTCAAGCTAATTCATGAAGCATTGTTAAAGTTAAATTTTGATAAACAAATAAATGGTGAATTAAGAAGTGGCTTAAATAACTCCTTTTTTATTTTTCGTGCAAAAACATATAAAGCTGTTTACTAAATACAGAATTTTGAAAAAAATATGAAGTTAGTACCTTTGTACCTTTGTTCGAAAATACTATTATCAGTTTTATCTTCACGTCAATTAAAGGTAGAGAAAATATCCTTGCTGACATGTTAAGTGGTATAAAAAGCTCCTTCTTCCTTCTTTGTCATCCCATATTGTCTATAACACGTGGCTATTCATATTAACCAATAAACAAACGCATTACCGAAGTTGTTTTCAGATTCGTTACTATTACCATTATTCAGTGTCTAAAAAATATCTATGCATGTTAAGAGACTGTAAATGAACGAGTATTTAAACCATTTTTAATACTTATTAGTCGGTGAAAATTTTCACTAGAGCTCTGTTATCTATTATTCATATAAACCGACTCAACATTAAACTTTATTAGTTCATACTCACCGATGGCTCTTGTAGATTCGTCAACATCACTATGATGTCACTTTTCTCAAACCAAACCATTTTCCAAAACGTGGCAAAATTGTCTGTAGTCATTTTAGTTGGTCCTAACGATGCAATGTATGCATTGAGTTTCTGATTGCCCTGAAAACATAGTTTTCTCATTAAACAGTCGATAAGAATAATCCTGACACTAAATACACATTTGGAAGTTAATATAGATGCTCACTCAGATTTGAATGCATAGCTGTTTTGTAAATCGTGTTAAAACCCACATCTTTCTGTTTGATGTGCATAAACAAACATGTAACAGTGATATAACTCGCTTGTGATCTAATTCTCTTCAGGGTTACTAGACGGTAGCATCATCAGACAATAAGATAATTCGCTTGTGATTCTTCATTCTCATTCTCGCGTTAGCAAATGCTGATCAAGCACACTCTAAATGGTCAAACCGCAGCTATCTATCAAATATATCAAAATATTATTGATATAGAAATGTTTATTGTTGTGCTGAGATTCTTGGTTCGCAGATCAAATTTTAAATGTAAAAATGTAATTACATTTTACAGTCTAAGTTTCATGCTTACACATGTTCACCGACTTTACAGCAATTACCCCTGGTCACTGGGCTACTGGTATCTATCTATCAATCTCCCTGGGGAGTCTTTTTACTCCGCTTATTAGTGCAGCCGACAAATTGGCGCAGCAGAATTATACCACCCTCGCAGGTACCCATTTACACCTGGGTGGAGTGAAGCAATCGCAGGTAAATTTCTTGCTCAAGGAAATTAGCTGTGCCCTTGGTGGGATTCGAACTCAGGACCTCTCGGTCCCTAAGCGCGCGTCCTACCACTGGACCACTGCTTCTATAATGTAAATGAGTCTGATTAATCAATTTTATATTCAAACTCAAGTTAACAGAAACTCAAACTTACATCTATGTAGCAAGCATTGATAAAGAACTTTTTATCGTGATCCAGTTTAACTCTAGAATGATCATCTGTAATAAAGATTTAACATTTAATCAAATTTGATCATATTTGTGATCAAATGGGTCACGTTGTTGACCTAAAATTATATTTGTAGTTTATATATCTGATCCCAAATGAACGTGTAGTATATGGATTGTAATTTATGATCATTTAGTCATCCCGGTCATGATTAAGTGCTCAGAATAAGACACATTTTCCATACAAACGAGACAGTAAAGCTCAGAAGAAATTAGACTTCAGTGGCAGGGTAGATACGTACTGGTAACGAAAAAGGAAAATATTATTTTTTGTATATTGAATGCGTTTTGGTAATAAAAACGAAACAAGAAAAAATTCTGTATTTTGCTTTTTCCATTACCAATACGTATTCACCCTGCCACAAAAGTATGATTCCTTCAGATTATGTCCATTAAGCCTCTGCAGTAGCAATGTGTCAAATACTAATAATAAGATCGGGGAAAAACGCAGTTAGTAAGAAGAAATTAACACACACAAATCAACACAGATAAACTTACATGGATAGATTCTATTGAAACGATTCAACGCTTTGTTTTCACTCCTTGTAGCAAATGTACATGGTTGTTTTAAACCTTTAGCAAGTCTCTGTGTCAAAAGAAATAAATAAAATGAAATACTGTTTGCCATGCATAATAGAATACTAATAACCAAAATATGTCATTGAGTGATAAATTGCAACACAATCTAGTTTCTATCGTATGAGACTATAAAACTGAACGTCCATGATAAAAAGCGAGGCCTACCTCTGTCTGAAACTTATATACCTCATACATAAAATATCAACCTTTATTTTGATGCTAATGATTGCCATATCGATTTTGTGTTACAATACCTCGCACAAGTACATTTCAAGATCAGTCTAACAAAACAAAACATATATCTAAGATATGTTAAGATAGAATCTATTGCAATCGAAGGCATAAAGCGTTATTTAGATAATTAAATGCTATGTGTGAATTTAGCCATTCTTATGAAGGCAAAACACACATTTAACGTTTTACCAAAGCTTATCACCTACTCATTGAGCTAGGTAGTTTAAACCTGGCTCAAATAAAGCAATGAATATTTACGTTGTACATAAATAACAGCAAAGAAAAATGAGTTTATTTTCTTCACCTTAAATTCAGTGGTTAAATAATTCCCCGCTTTTTCTCTGACGTATGTCTGTAAGTTTTCAACTTTAATGAAGTTTCTAAATGTATAGTAGTCGTCGTCTACTTCTCCTTCTTCCGTATCCGGATCATCAGGTACTTCCATGGCCACACTATGGACCTCTTGTTTCTGTTTAAAAACCACATCTGTAGTTGGTCGTTCACTTTCTGGATTAAGCACCATTGGACCACAATTTTCATTTACACTATTATCGACAACTGCTGCATTTATGTCAGACATGGGCCCATCTGTGCTGTATTTCTTGTTTGTTTGTTGTTGTAACTTTCTCCTGTAATGTTTAGTCGGTGAAACCTACATACATTTGGCTTAATGCAACACATTTTTATATCTGGTTTTCAAACTTTAAACACGGACCTCAATATGCATTATATTAAGAAGTTTTTTCAAAACTAAATGTTAATTGGCACTTCTGACATGTGAAATATATGCTTAATACAAAAGAGATTTAGACATATAATATAACCAGGATTTATACTCGATAGCAATCATTCTAAATTGTAAGAGATTGATAACGATCAAGCTTTAATGAATTATAAAAAATAAACTAAAATCTCATAAAAATGATGACTGACCTTCTAAGGACAAACAAAACACCAACAGCAACAAGGGCAATAACAACAAGACCTCCTACACTACCTCCTATTGCTCCGCCGAGAGGAGATGATTGTGATGATTCTATAAAAAATATAAGAAAAATATATGCATCTTAATCAAGGTGACTTTAACTTAAATTTGACATACTATTAAAAATCATTATTTCATATATTTTCATTGTATAATCTGTATCTATTTAAAAGGTGACGGAAAGAATTGTTAAACATTATGTAGATTGAATACTTCATTACAAATAGCATCTTATCCTTGTGGTCCTAGCTTTGTTATTGGTTGATTGTTTGCTTATTTGTTTCTTGCTTTAGTTGTTATTCAAAATTTTGATTGACAACTTAATAATGATTTTTTATTTGGTTATGCTAGGCAACTGCACACCAAACCTACGTCTTGAACATTTTTGTTACCAAATAAATCATCAACTTCTCCATCACAATCTAACCTCGATCATATACATATAATTCCAAATCGAACACACTACCAATGTGCGACGAGTGTTATTGCTGGACATATCGGAGAAAGGATCTGAAGCTTTGATAGACCAGCAAATATTATTATCAAAGGAAAGGATAAAACACTTACCTTCCTCGCATCCATTTACGCATCCATGTGTACAATCACCAGTGTCTTGGAGACAAGTGTCGTTTATGCAATTTTTCCCACATGGAATGTCACATATGTTACCATGGAAACCAACAATACAATTAAGGCAGGTACCATAATTTTGTCTGCAAACATTGCCTTCACAACTGACTGGGCATGTTTTATTGCAAGTCTGACCATAATATCCCACTGCACAAGTAAAACATTGACCATTTTCACGACCACATCTTTGGTTCAAACAGTTTTCAGGACATTCGTCTTCACACATGTTGCCAAAGAATCCAACGTTACAGGACATACATCGCCCATCTTTCTGAGCACATACTTTATTAAGACAATTTGTTGGACATGATTTACCGCATTTGTCACCATAAAACATTTCTTGTTTACAGGACTCACAATTTCCTGTAACTTTATCACATGTACCGTCGCAATTCTCATGACACAGTGTTCCACAAGCGTTTCCATGGTAACCAGTTTTACATTTAGAACATGAGATCGTCGAGTCGCATAAATCACAACCATTGTTATTAACACAACATTTATCTCCAGAATAGTCATTCCTACATCCTTCCGAACAAACAGCAGTATTTCTATCACAGACTAAGTTTTTGCAACCTGTTGCGCAAGACTTGTCACAGAGATCACCAAATTTGCCATTGGCGCAGTCATTACATCTACCGGATGTTCGATCACAAATACTATTCAGGCAATTAGAACACTGATTGTCACAGTGTGTTCCGTAATAACCTGGCTTACAGTTGTCACATATCTCTCCGCCAAAGTTACCTTCGCATCCATTTGTACATTTACCATCATCTTTGTTACATGTATTGTCTTTGCAGTTCATAGGACAATTCTTATCGCAATTTTCACCATATTTCCCTGTTCTACATTGGTCACATTTCGATCCTGTGAAGTTATCATCAGCACACCCCGTGGTACATCCACCATTGCTGTCACATAATCTATCTTTACAGTAATCAGGACATCGTAAATCACAATTGTTACCATACCATGTATCAGCACAAGAGTAACATTTATTTCCAGCCCAGTTGTTTTTACAACCTTTTAAACAATTACCTGTTGTTTTGTCACATTTGTTCTCAGCACAGTTTGTAGGACAATTTGTACCACATATTGTTCCATAGTAACCATCCTTGCATGAGTAACATTCTTTATTGCCAGCTTGTCCATACTCTCGATGACAACTAATGCAAGTGTTAGGACAATTATTCAGACATTTCGCTCCCCAATAACCATTTTTACATCCATAATTACATATCCAACTTCCTTGACCATTATTACAAATATCTTGCAGATTTCGTGTTTCATCATCAGGATTATTTTTACAATTAGAGCAAGCAGAGCTTTGAACAATACCTGAACAGGATAACACAAATGTATACTATATATAACATGATACAGACAAGTCTTTTTTAATTGCAACACCTTTTATGCGATTAAATTACAATCAAAAGAAAATACATTGATGCAAAGCATCAAAGGGCGTGCAAAAGAATGTTTAAAAGTAACGGATAATAAACTAGAACATATCTTGTTGGTTAAAGTTAGCATATTTAATATTGTTTTCGGAAAATACGTTTTGATTAATTATTAACTACACTATGATTTTTAAAGTGGTGAAAATTCATAATGAATATAAATTATAAACATCGCAATATGAATTTTCTCTTTTTAGTATCTTTTTTCCATTCCCTAAACAATGTTTTTATCTAGATCTAATAATAATTTCTTAAAATGGCATTATTCACTAAGATAATATATCACAATATCATCTTAAACGTTTGAGAAATAACAGTATCAACAACAACAAAAAAAGCAACACAGTCAATTGTAATCCCTTCTTTATTTAACTCGTCAGCTAAGAACATAATCGCTCTATATTTAACTAATCAGTTGCATATTAACCCCTGTTTAGTCAAATTATTTAACAACATGACACCTTAGGGTAGTATTATACGATTAAGAGTATCGCTTGTTGTTTAAATCTTCCGGTCATAGGTAATTATCGATTAATGATATAAACCTTTCTAGACTTAGTGTCGCTGCACAGAGGTAAATAATGAATAAAGGGAATTAACCACAACGGGCGTTTACCGCTCTGCAGAAGTTGTCGTTCCTAAGAGGTAAATCATAGTGCAAAATCGACGGGGGAATTCTAATATGCCGCTCGTAGAGGTTGCCGCTCGTTAGAGGTGCCGTTAGCGGAGGTTATACTGTATTATGCTATTGAGCGTAATTTGATAATATCCTTCTTAATGTCATATACTATAAACATATATACTTAAAACATAATATACTAGACGATCTTGTTCAAATGTATGCATGTGTCGTTATGTAAATAATGCAGACGAAAGAAATCAAATTGAAGTATTCACAAAATCTCTATTGATAAAATGAATAATACAATTTCACAAATAGACAGTGTTAGAAAATTTGATAAAATATTACAGTATTGATTTTTAGAGGGACTTGTATGTATGATTCGACTTTATTCACAATTGATAGGACAAATAATAATTTGACTTACGATGTTTTTAAAATAATATTTTCGTTGTTAAATGTCCAAAGTCAGTTCAGTTCTTTATTTTAATATGTTTTGCCTCAGTTTCAATATTACGTGCTCTCTATTAGCGTTCGTTGCAATATAAATAGTTCAACATTTTCTGAATGTTCTCCGACTGTTTTTACATAAAATACACTAAGGTCCAGTAGATTCTTTACACATGTTTTCATATGTTTTCTTATTTTTGATTGAAAATTATTACCGAAACATTTAGTTTAGTATCTTAATTATATTTTCTTAATAATAAAAATAGAACATTCTTGTTGTGTTACGATAAATATAATATTAGTTGTGAAACTAATAAAACTTGTTTAAGTATATGAAAGTATAATTCAAACATTAAAATTCAATATGTTTAAAGAAACGTTTAGAAAGCAGTGACTACTGTAAATAATTCAAATACTGGTTATAGATTTACTAAATAAAATGTTATATAGGGAAAATAAGCAAGTAACTTACACATGCTTAATCCAAGCACGACCCTAACAACCAGTTTTGGCCACATCTTTGTGTATGATAACCCTATTGCTGAAATGTAAATAAAGTGTTATATCATGCTTGGCGTACAAATATATGCTTTATATATGAAGATAGTTGTTTTGGTAAAGGGCCGGAACATATAATTGATAATATGACTGCATAAGCTGCATCCAATGTTAAAAAGTAACATTTACACACACACACATACCACCACATCCCCCACACACCCCACACACACACTCAACCCCACACACACCCACACACACACCCCACACACACTAAGTCAAATGACATGGTAGTTGTGATAGATGAGCCCAATATAAATGTCAAAACTTTACGTATCAACTTTTTATGTATAAACAAATTTATATAACAACCAACATATTTTTATTTGATTATAAAACAGTTATTATGTTTTGTTTTATTTCTAATTGGAGTTAGAATTTTTTTGTTAACAAATAAATTAAATATAACTCACTTTTAAAAGTTAATCCATCTTCGAACAAATATGTTTAACTTCATGTTAGTCTCGAACAAATAAAGAATTTCGTGTCAAAACGGTAGTAAATACTCAAGAGGAACATTTTTTCTTGAAAGAGAACAAAAATATTTTTTATTCTTTTGAAACAAACCCGGAAGATTTAAACAGTACTGATCTTTTTATTGAAATTGGTAGGTTATTTTTGCAATTCTAAATAAGGATTTTTATTCTAGATTAAAGTTTCGATTCTAAATGTTGATTGTCGACTGGCAATCGATTTGGTTAGATTTTTTTAAATTGGCGCCAACGATTGGTTACCATAGTTTTGTGGTTTTATTTCTTTGTACAAGTATCATGATTAAAGCATTTGTAAATCTAGAACGGAAACCACTAAGTTTTTCAAAGTATTATTATTAACGGACGCCTAAGAAAGCAACAAAAACATTGACATTTTCGCTTTGGAACGGACGTTTACGACCGTTAACCGAGGGAAAATTCAACATTGTTTACCAATACAGCCATTCTGTCTCGTAATCGTTAAACGTATTAGTCGGAAGTTTAACATAATAGCTTATTATATTATAATTATACAGATCTGTACAAAATACTTCATGCATAAAAATAATGATTTAAACCTATATATAGAAAAGTGTTAGTTTTACTTTAGAAGAGACAATGCTATATGGAGTACAAATTAAGTTTAATTTGCTTACATAACGAATAAAAATTTAATCATTTTGTGATTCGTAAACAAAATTGGAATTCAATTATTTTCCGTTAGAAATCATAAAACGTTTGTTTATTTCCGAAGCTTATATTAAATGACCAAGTTTTTTGAGCGTTGTTTTTTGTTCTAAATATAGATCTACGTAAACTTCTAAATATCCGTATATGCATTGAAGGCCTGATCAATACTTTTCGTCTAAAGCAGGTAATGTTTGTTTGTACCGCATGTAAACTATACAATATATATTTTTTGTAGCCTTGGACAATCATGCATAGAAATAAAGAATGAGACATTTTTTTAAAACTTTTATTGAAATTGTTCTATGATTATAATAAGTAATAAAAAAATC
The DNA here is from genome assembly GCA_025267735.1 of Mactra quadrangularis. NCBI lineage: Eukaryota > Metazoa > Mollusca > Bivalvia > Venerida > Mactridae > Mactra > Mactra quadrangularis. The sequence continues at coordinate 17,541,922 of CM046295.1, read as the reverse complement.
TGGAACATATATTAAGTTATGAAATATTGTACATCACAATGGATAGAGAAATGAACAAACATTTCAAAATCGAGAAATTCCTTGATACCAATATTTTGATTTCAGCACCTTTTACATAGAAAGAGATCTTTTTAACAGATCCCAAATAATTCTAAACATCAAAATTAAAGATGAAAACTTCAATAAATATAACAGTAAAGTTTTTACAGTACATAAAAATTTAGAAATTTGTCTGAAAAGATATACAGTTCTAACATTGAAAGCGTTGTAATTCAAACGTAAAAAGTCGTAAGTCAAGGCAAAATACAACGTATCGATAATAATTACATGTTTATTTTTGCTTTTTGTGACAAATTCATGAATTGTATCACAGTCAATTTTAATGTGTTATAAAAGCATTTAAAATGTTAGTGTATATCAAACTTCATTGAGCATTTATTTCATTTACATATATAAACAAAATATAAAATAAAAATATAACTATATGCAAAACAAAATAACAAAACAATTATTCAATAAAATATATAATTACATAAGAGAATAAACTTTTATATAGCCAAGGTTATAAACAATTTTGTGATTGGGTACTTAATGTGATTATAATACATCTTCACAAAATAATAACTACAAATACAATACGTTTATATATACATGCAGCTAGTTTACACTGAATTTCAATCATTCCAGTGTCGATTTTAGATTGTTAATACATTAAATATGATTTAAAAAATATTTTATCTCGATTGAAAATCTCACATTTGTGTGCTGTGGAATAGCCCAAAACGGCCATGATGTCTGTATCAGAACAATGTGAACACATTTCAGCAGTATACATTAATGTTAAATGCCAAAATCAAATCTCTGAATAATGTGAATTTCTAAATACGTTTATTTATTTTAGTATTCATTATAAAAAGCTCTGCTTAATAGCCACACATCATTTATTCTTTGGAAGTCTTGCTTTATATCTCGCGATTAAAATAACTTCCGTTTCAGCAAACCATTATGTAATATTCAATACAAAGACAAGTATTTATGAATTAAAAAGGAAGTTTTTACAATAAGTTGAATAAATAAAATTAACTTAAACCATTAATAAAAGAAACAAGGGAAACAACTCTTAATGTGAATTGTGGTAAAGTTAACAATAGCGCAAACCATTAAGCACAATCACAATGAACATCTCATTAAGTTTAAAATTATTTTGCTATTAATATTGTTCATCTCTTTCATGCACTTTAAACTTCCTTAGAGTGTTTTTGTTATGTTAGTTCAACTCAACACAATCTCAAAATGTGGCCATCATTTTTACTCAATACAAGTTTTACTTCATTGAAAAGTTTGTATATGTACTCAACATCTCCATTTGTGACGCCACACATTGATGTGCAAACTTCAACTGTTCCTAGAAATATAACATTTAATGAATTATTCATAATTTAAGTAGGAAAAAAATTCAAAGCTTTCAGAAATTGTTGATAGTTATATCCAATAAGGAACATTTTCAAATTAATTCTAAAGACCCTTTGCCCCATTTTGTTGAAATGAATATTTATATATATAATTTTAGCCCAAACTTTACTACACCTCTACTTGTCAAATATTCTTTTACTTTCTTTTATTTACGACATCTAAACTATTAGATCATGTCTTTTAAATTCTGTTTCCCCCGTCCCTATATTTCTTTTATTTACTGCCTTGTACCGTTTGTTGATATTTTATGTTAATTGAAAAGAAAAACATAGTGATAATTATCTGAATGTCTCTTCTTCTTAACTTATACTTATAACTTATACTTTTTGTGTATTAATGATACATATTCATAATGCAAACTAAAACTACGCCGATCGTTACAATTATTCCACGCCCATTTATCTTTCACCACGCCCATTCTTACCTTATTTGGTATAACATTTGGTCTTCTAAGTCTAAGTAGTCTAACAGTATTCACTACACTTATTTGTCTTATAATGTCAGCTCTCTCTAACAATAATGATACTGTACAAAACAATCCACATTTCCTACCACCAGTCCTGATGAAACAAAAAGGGATAAAAATATATGTATCCTGATTTATTATTTGTAAAATGGCTTTGTTTTTGTCTTATGATGATTATTTGTCGATTTGTTGCACCTTTTTACTTAACATCTAACAAAAAGTTATCATCAGTCAATTTCATAAATTTTGCAGTTCAAAGTCAAATAAGGGTTACAAATCATAACTCATTACATCCAAAATTTACAAAATGCTTTACATAATTCAATACTATTTGACATTGATTTGCAAAAAATATCCGTAATATGAATGTTTCTTTGTTTTGACTCACAATGGATTTTATCGTAAGAATATTTGTCAAAAGCGCCAAGTAACTGAGTAAAATAACTAGCGTCTTGATACATGGGCACATATTCAAAAGAGGTTATACTTTGAACAAAGATAAAACGAAAACAAACGACTTCAAATAAGAAGCTGTAACTTACAGGCAATGTAAAATCATTGGAGCTTGTCCGTCTTCTTGCACTGTTGATTGTGTATCTTTTATAAATTGTACAAAATCTGCGTCACTTGATGGAACTTTCTCATTATTCTTCCAATTTGTATACTGATAATGATGTACAATTCTTTCTCCAGTTGATTGCTACGAATAAAAGTAATATAAAAAAATGAGTCAGCATTGATATATTTACTTTTAACAAAAATAGTAAAGGAACAAAATAATCTCTGCAAAGCATCCCTCTACAGAACAAATCCTCTGCACATCAACAATTTAGATCTTAAATCTAAATTGAAGTTAACCTCTGCAGAGCAGCATCCTATGAATAGTAACATACTTTTTCACTCCTAATGGGTTTTGAAAAAAATAAATTGTAATGCAGTGACAATCATTGATATATTTTAGATTTGATGCCGATTGTTAATATATTTTGCCACAAAGTAATCTTGGACGTATTGGTGTGCAGCCAAACCTAACCAAACATATATTCTAATTTGAGTGAAACTTGCTGGACACTCCAACCAAATCCCACTGAGTAACTTAAATAGTCGTCAGTGTTATTTTAAAACTCACCTTCCCTATGTTTGTTATCTTCAATTGTCTATATTGGTGATTATATTTGTTTTGATATTTCATACAAGTAATAACAAATGAACCAAATGTTAAACTTTCTTTTTCTTTTGGGATATAACAACCTACATCCTGAAAAATAAACCACGTAAGCTTAGAGCTATGTTGATATTACATATTGTATAACAACAATGGACTCTATCAGAAAGTAAATAAATTTGTCTTATATTGTCGTGTATAAAGAGATTTTTGTAGAATATATGTTGAGATTTCCATCCCTGAAACTCAACTTAAAATTGAACAAAAATTCTAAAACCTCTGTCAAGTCGAAATTCAAATACTTCTTCATTGAGCACACTGTATTTAAAACCACAACGTTTTGTTTAAGTGGTATGGTGAGGACTTTGTAACAAATGCCTAATATTCTTTTGTTGTTGCGACAGGTTGATCAAACTTAGGCGTTTGATTTTTGAAACAGTTTCTATCGTGTTGTTTCATTAGAAACATGCATGTTAGTTAGATTAAAAATAATATTGGTTTCGTTGAATCGTTAGCCACGTCCTTAATCAAAACGAACGATCAAATACATATTTTTCAACGTATAATCGGCTCGGCGAAATTTCCTTGTGTATAGCGAGTACTTAACGAACTTACATGTTTCTGATCGTCTGCGATTTCTACAGAAACAATACACGAACATTTTTCTTGGTAAAGCAAACATACAAAGTCATCTAGTGTTGAGGATAATGGAGTTTGAGCCAATATGAATCTATTTTTTCTCTTGAAACCCTGAAAAAAGATTATCTCCCTTTTATAAGAATTATAATTGCTACAATGCGATATTGAAAAATACAATTACCTCCCCTATATTTGATGCATAAACCCTTTACAAATCATTGTGACACTATAATCTACTTTACAGATATTATTCTTGATCATCGATATCTTGGAATCTCTTTCATTAAAGAAGTTTTACTCTTTCACTTGAGCTGCCTGCTATTGCCAAAGCAAATTTTTCTACTTTAACTGTGCCGATTTTTGACGGTAAGGAATGAAGCAGTACATATACGAGTAATGTTAATGCTACATATATTACCAGAGCTCATTAGTTGAAATTTGACGTATTCAAATTAATTTATATCCACTATTTGCATAAATTATATAACTTAAATGTTTACTAACGTCAACGTAAACTGCATTAATGTAGTTTGAATCATTGAAGGCTCTGTTTAGATAAAGCATTGGTCTGCTGCTGTTATCTGAAACGATATAAATTAATTTTATGGTACTAAAAAATAACGATAACGACGAATAAGAACAATATTAACAATTAACAATAACAATAAATTTCAATGATAACAATCATAACGATTGAAATATTCAGATATATCAAATTTTTAAATAGAAGTTGTCAGTCACTGATGACATTTTGCGTCCCAGTGTATGTTGTTCTTGGTATTAAACATATTAAACAAACTATGTTGACGAAAAAACATTCATTAAAACAACATATTAAACAATATTTATGTGCTTACCTTATTGAAAAAGGAGCTAAAATTACATTGCCAATTATTTTCTATTCACTAATGTTTTGTAAGGCGAAGTTTATATTGATTTGGACCAAATTGAAGGCAAAGATATTTGATTAAGACACATCTAAAAATAACTATCAAGTTTTGTTATAATAAGATGGAATTTAAGAGTAGCTGAGGAGTATTTCACATTTACATGAACATCACTCTTGTGGGTTTTTATTGTGTTTAGGGTGGCGTAAAATGATTATTTGAGTAGTATTTAAATTTTAAAAGGGCGGGGTAACATACTTGAGGACGGGGTCAAATATTAAATTAAGACAAGTCTTACCCGGAACGTCACTTATAGATCTATTCTTCTCTTTGAATGTCTTGTTCATTGACACAGCTTTTTCATGTTCTTTATTCACAGTCTCAATGGATATACTGAGTTTCTATGTAAAAAAGGTCATTGGTGTATTAAAATAAGTGTTGACTTCAAATTGTAAAACATACTGACTTTTAATTTAAAAGCTATGAGTCTTTTTAAAAAAACAATATATACCAAACATAATGCAAGTTAGTTCTATGAAAATATAGCAAAGTCACATACAACATACACCAAAACAGTTTTATTATAATTTAAGTCTATAATATTCTGCTTAATTGCTTTTCAGCATTGTGTGGAACTAAGGTGTATTTGAATTGATATAATTATACATTATTTTGATTCTTATGTGTTTATCTTTTGTTTAATCGTATATAAACGTTAATAATCTTAACTCAATTGGTTGTGACTTTGTTAAACATGTTTTCAAAAATTGCAAAATTGCTAACATGAGATTACTTATTGCATATACAAATAGGTCTGTATTACAATTAAGAAACGTTTTAAGGGTCTTTCCCGTCCTCCACATTTTTAGAATTTACCTTATGTATGGCTGCATACTGTGAATCAGTCAGAGACATGACATATTCATTAAATGTTTCTGTTGGTGTGTAATCAACATCAAATATCAAAGTGTAAACAATAGCACGATGAACATATTCATATTGGTCCTGAAATAAAATATATACATTGTGGATTTTGTTCCCGATTCAGCAGTAAATGATAAACTTAAAGGAGAGAATTATTTGGGACGAACACGAAAAAAACCCGGTGATTTTGATATTTCTGAACGTTGTGTTTTTGGTTTCGATCATTTTTGTGATATTGATAATGAGATAATAGTTATCATGTTAATAGTGATAATAAAGATAAGAATGGAAATGATGATGATGAAAATTAATAACTGAAAACGACAATTGTGGTGTTGATTCTTTTAAAATGGTTCTGAGGACATGTTGCTAATGATTAAGAGGAAATTGTATTGATGATGGTAATGGCTAAAATGATGATAAGAGTGCAAAAAAGGCATTTGAATAATGATAATAATAACATAAAATACTATAATTATGACGCGGATACAATAATTGCGATGATAATAATGATGAGTGTGCAGTTAAAAATGTGTTTTTGTGATAATACATACGAAATAGGGATGATAGCAATGATAAGTATAAAATGGTTTACATGAAGATACATAAGGAAGAAGTAATAATTAAACAGTTTGATGTTGTATACTTACTGGTGTCTGTACCATATTAACACGTTGTTCTCTCATATTTCTAATACACCCAAACACATCAACATGACCTTTATTCAAACCTTCTTCTGTTAGTAAGTCTATAGCAATGTAAGTTCCTGTACGTCCTATACCAGCACTGGAAATAATAAAAGTAGATACATGAAATGTCAACTTATGATGAAAATGATAATGATAATTATGGTGGTGATACAGGTTATGATATACCGATGATGATGATGGAAATGATGATAATTAAAAGAAAAACTAATAACAACATGATAACACGTAATTGACAGGTGTGAGTTTTGTGTCTATCTATAGGTTGCTTTAATGAGAATGTCAAGTTTTTGTTGAGCTTGAACAGGAAAATAAGAAAGGAAAACGTGATGAATTCGAATAAAAAATGAGTAAAATATACCTGCAATGGACAATAACTGGTCCCTGTGATAATGTATATGTAGATTTAACTCTTTGTCTAAACTCAACCAATGATGTTACGTTATTAGGTACAGACTTGTCCGGCCAAGCTGTAAAATGAAGCTGACTTACTGTACGTCTTTCCTTTCCCTGTAAAATAAAATGTTTCATTGAATATAACAACAGTTTTTTATTTGTTACGACCGTCTAAAATCAAGGAGTTTGCGTCGTGGAAAGGTTACGTGGTCGTACTAATTATAAATAGATAGCCAGCTTCACGGTTGATCAAATCACATTCAACGCCCACTTCGGAAGTAACCCCATATGATTAGTGCAAGTTTCAAAACGAAATACAAATATTACTAACAGTATTGTCAGTCATGCAAGAAAACAGAAAATATTACCATAGAAATAATCCTACTATAATCAAACTATATTAAGGTAAAGACATTATTTATTACTCTATGCATGGATAATTTGTATAGGGAATGACTGTATGAACCGATCAATTAATGGTTTTTAAAGCAAATGACTTACCTTGAAAACCGTGAAGGTTCTGAAAGTATATTCAGAAAAGTCTTCCATACTGTCACATTTTATTTCAAGGTCATGAAAGGTTAGAGATTGTCCACGATCTGGCCAATACTGTTGACACTTCATACCCTGAAACATCATGTTAAATTCGTAATTGTTTCAGTTTAAATATACATTTCAAAATTGTTTATGTTATGTTTGCCTAGGTTTTGTTATAATTCATAAATATATCCCTTCATACAATCTGCATTCTCTGAGTGAATAATTATTCAATATAGCACATGAACGATAATATTCAAACCTAAAATACTATGAAGGTACTTGATTTGCCCTAAATGTGGCCTATTATAAACTTTGTTAAGGTATAAATAGTATATATTGGTGGACTCAAGCTAATTTCCATTATAATCTTCATAAATGTGAAGCAATAAATAAACCAACCAATTTATATACTCACCGAAGGTTCTTGGAGATTCGTCAACATCACTATTATGTCACTTTTCTCATACCAAACCATTTTCCAGAACGTTGCAAAATTGTCTGTAGTCACTTTTGTAGGTCCTAACGATGCAATGTATGCTTTCTGTTGGTGATTGCCCTGAAGATGTCATTGTATGGTCTATAAATTTTAACATGGCAGGCAATGCAAACTTTAAACTTTACGTAGATCAAAATTTAGAATTTAACCAATTCTTATTTTGTCAACGGTGTATATTTTCAAAACTAATATAAACGAATTCGTTTCGATCTCAAACGGAAATTAATTGAGTACAAGTTTAAAACTTCTCGAATAAACGGTATTATCGACCACGCATTTAAGATTACACAACAATCTCTATGTATGCAACAATATTTTTTTAGATTTAATCAAAATAGTACAAAAACAAACTTACATTGATGTAACAAGCATTGATAAAAAACTTTTTATCGTGTGGTAGTTTTACTCTTGAATGGTCATCTGTAAATAAATAATTATATTGTAGCGTAGTAGTTATATTGGTGACCTGATGCGACAATTATATGTCGTAGCATTTCTAACTAAAACGATATCATAAATAATATATTATAATTTATAAGATGATGTAATTCACATTAATGATGGAATGATCAGCAGCATCTCGTACAGTCTTTCTAGAAAACTCGGACAAAAGTATTTGATAAATTTTCGACATATTGTGGCAAGGTAAAGAAGGTTAGTGTTATGAAAGTTTTTAAATATATCCTCAAATATATCCTAAATAAACACAGCCAACAGACAAACAAACAGATAACATGTTATAGTCAAAGAAACTAACTTACATGGATAGAGTCCATTGTAACGATTCAATGCTATGTTTTCACTTCTTGTAGCAAATGTACATGGTTGTTTTAATCCTTTAGCGAGTCTCTGTGGTTCATACAATATAGACATGTTAATAAAATATAATTACACAAACTGTCGGATGCACCTGCTCGCAAAAATAGGAATTGGTGAGACTTACTACAAAGTAAGTCTTAGCCAAAGACAATTCAGTAGATTTTAACACACGGTATTAAGTAATTTGACTCATGAACTTGACGCTAATGCTTCAAATTTAAACATCAAATAATTATTAATGCAATCAACATGTATGTTATTCTAACATATTTTCCCATTATTTTAAAAATTGATATAACTGTTTATATAAGTTTGTAAATGTTTATTACCTTGTATAGGGGTCCATTCCCGTGACAATGTATACTATGTTTATATATATATTAATCAAAACTATGTATTATGTACACGTTTTATTGGATAAAATTCTGTTCTGTTCTGTTCTGTTATTGTATTTTGAAGGAACCACAGACAATTTCAAACATTGATGAATTTAACAAAGACAATAGGGAAAAATGTCATAATAAAGAATTAACGTTACCTTAAACTCGTTGGATAAATAATTGCCTACATTTTGTTTGACATAAGCTTGTAAGTCAGCAACTTTAATGACATTTCTAAATGTATAATATTCATCGTCGACTACATTTTCTTCATTGTCTGGTTCGTGTGACTCTTCCAGAGCAACATTATGGAAATCTTCCTTCAGCTTAGGAACTACTTTAGGAGCAGCTGATTTAGTCTCTATATTATTAAAATTAAATTTAAGTCATGATTTACGTCGCATTTTCAACATTTTTATTCAATTATATTTCAGAGGTCAGTGAATCAAATCTAGACTTATGGATCTTAGCTTTTTAATCTAGTATTGCAATAATTAATTACTTGCATATAAGTTGTGGACGCAGAAAATTTGGGGCTTTCTAGTTGATCTTCGGAGGGCCTAGTTTTTATACCAAAAAAGCTCATCTTGGGTCACTTTAAGCGTATCTTTTACTGATATATTCAATGTCTCATTTTCAGGCGAAACATGCTCTATATAATAATAATTATAATTAATTGGCATATTGTAAACATAGCAAAAAATCATACAAAAACTCATTATTATATCACAGCATATGTCAGCTTGCTATTACAAGCACTACAACCAACTAAAGGAACAACACAAAAACGCAAGCCATTATTTCCCTTGTATTACTATATACGTTAAGAGTACTATCACAGCTGAATGCAATGCAATCTTCAATGTTTATTCACCTGTGAAATTAATGTACTGTATTTATAAGATTGTTAAGTATGCATTACATAAGTAAATGTTTTACAAATATAAAACTTCTATTTATGTCATAAATTGTGTAAATATTAAATGTATTAATATCTTTTATTCAACGGAGTAAATTGTAAAAAATTGTATACTAATGTTTGAAAATAAGATGTACTTTTTTTTTCTTTAACATGTCAGTGTAACTTCCTTGAAATTTAATACAACAGTCATGTGAGAAAATCCAAACGAAAATATGTCAAGGTTTCAGAGTATACGAAGAGAATATAATACAAAATTTCAACCGTTTGAATATATAGGGTATAGTGCCAATATAAATCGGTAATTTTACGCAATTACAAAATATGAATAGTGATAATAAAAACGAATACCTCAAACAAGATTGGATCGGTAAAAAACGATTTAAATGTACACTTATTTGTCTTAATGATTTTTTACAAGAATTAATAAAGAAGAACTTAATCAGCATTGCAAAATTTAGGACCTACTCACATAGAGTCATAATTTTAATTAACACCATTATTTATTATGAAAGTCGATTTAACATTTAAATTGAGTAGTCTTAATGAGTGTCAAATGAAAATTAATAAAAGCTTAATCCACACGTTAAAAAGTAAAACCAACTCACCATGAGTCGTGACTGAATCACAATTTTCATAAACACCATTGTTAACTACTGTAGGATTTATATCAGACATAAGTTCATCTGTGTTGTATTTCGTGTTTGTTTCTTGTTGTGACCTTCTTCTGTAATGTAGACATGTCACGATGGGTTTTTGTAAAGTCAAAAACGTACGAAAAAACAGCACTTTCTACGGAGATATTGTAAGCTGGAGATTGTGTTTATTATTTCTTGTCGCATTCTTTTGAATTCGAAAATTGAGTAAGGTTAGCAATATTGCCATTCGCAGAAAGATTTGATGACATGTACGTCTTACCAGACAATATATATTAATAAACGCATTGAACGTTTCTAATATCTTATAAAATTATGACTAACCTTCTCAGGACAAACCAAACACCGACAATGACAAGAGCAATGACAACAAGACCTCCAACAGTACCTCCAATTGCTCCACCTAGAGGAGATGGTGGTGATGGTTCTATAATGTATATATATATGAATATATATATGAATATATATAATTAAAAATTATATAAGTATATGACATTTAAACAAAATATCAAATATTTGATTTCACTTATCGAATATTTTAACATGGAATCGTTTTACACAACCAATGAGGCCGTATCGTTTCTTCAGGCTGTAGCGCATGTGGCTATGACTTGAATTCACTATTAAGACATGGCAAATAAAAAGTTTTTAAGTTTGATCAGAAATTATTTTCCACGTTCAGTCACCTACTCAAACCAATCTCAAGTAATTACATAGAAATGATCTTCATACGTTTAGTTTTAGTGAAAAGATCAAGTAGCGAGATTATCTGATAAGCTATGGCAATATAACGTCTGAGTTTGAAGTTTTTTCGTTCCCGTACGAATTATTTACAACCCGGTGCAGTTTGGTTATTACATATCATCATCCTCTGCAATCATTCTATGCCTTCATTTTTTATCAGTAGAATTAAAGGAGGCAGGTCATTACTTCACACTACAATATTACTCTGTATAAAAGATAGCACTTACCTTCCTCGCAGCCATTTATGCATCCATACACACAATCCCCGGAGTCTTGAAAACATGTTTTTTCTTTACAACCTCTCCTACAAGGGATGTCACATACATTACCGTAGAAACCAACAGTACAATTTTGGCATATACCATCATATTGATCACACACGTTACCTTCACAATTAGTAGGACAAGTTTCATTGCAAGTCTGACCATAGTATCCAATTTGACACGAATTGCATAGTCCATTTTCACGATCACATTCTCCATTTGAACAATATATTGGACATTGTGAATCACATTGATCACCGTAAAATCCATCCTTTTTACAAGATTTGCATTTTCCTGTACTTTTATCACATGTGCCGTTACAATTCACATGACATGAAGTTTCACAAGCTTCTCCACGATAGCCAGGTTTGCATGTAAAACACTCGGTTGTTGAGTTGCATATCTCACACCCTTGGTAGGTAACACAACATTTATCTCCAGAGTAACTACCCCAACATCCTTCTGAACATACGGCAGTATTTCTATCACATACGGAGTTTATGCAACCAAATGAACATGACTTGTTACATTGTTCACCAAACTTGCCATTGGCACAGTCAATACATTTACCTGTTGATCGATCACAAACACCATTCTTACAATTGTAGCATTGTTTATCACAGTTTGTTTCATAATAACCTGGCTGACATTTGTCACATTTATCGCCGTCGAAGTAACCTTTGCATCCACTTGTACAGTTGCCATTCCATCTGTTACACGTGCTATTTTTGCAGTTTACTGGACATTCTATATCACAGTTTTCACCGTATTTTCCACCTATACATTGGTCACATTTTGGTCCATCCAACTTTTCATCTGCACAACCAAAGGTACAGTCATCATAACTGTTACACATGCTATTTTTACAATAAACAGGACATTGCATATCACAATTGTTACCATACAAAGTATCAGCACAAACGTTACATTTATCTCCAGCCCAGTTGTTTTTACAACCAGATAAACAATTACCTGTTGTTTTATCACATTTGTTCTGTGCACAGTTTGTGGGACAAGGAGTACCACATATTGTTCCATACTTTCCATCAACACACGAATAACATTCCTTATTTGCTTCACCAACCCCGTACTGTCGATGACAGCTTATACAAGAAGCAGGACAAACATGCCAACATTTGTAACCCCAATAACCATCTAGACATCCATGTGTACATTTCCAATTTCCTTCTTTTTTTTCACAAATATCTGACCATGTTCTTTCACTACCGTCAGGGTTACTTTTACAACAAGCACAATTTCTGTCAGTCTGACATTCAGGTACATCTTGAGCAATACCTGAACACGATAATAAATATATACTTAAAGAATTAAAGATTATAGTAAAACTACGTTCCAACATTATAACATATCGCCAATCAAAATTTGGTTTAAAACTGAATCTTGGAGATCTAAAACTTAAAATACTAATCACCCCATATGCTTCCCGGCTATCTTTAGAATGGTCTTTACATCAACTAGTAAAAACAATATTACAATATGACTATTATTTAAGTTATTTCCTATCAATTTTGGCGTAGATAAACGTGGGCGTGTAAACTGGTAGAAACAGTTGTTTAGCTATTTGAAATAAGTTTACTTCCATACAACAGGTCTCACGTATCTCCATGGCGTAACAATGTAAATTATTATTGCATACACTGACTATTATCCAAAAGATTTGTTTTGACTAGATTCAACACCGGGTCAATACATATTAAGGTTATTTGACGATGGTCAACTTAAACTTGCTGGTCAGCATATTATTAAACCTCTTACGATAATTTTTCTCATTGTAGAAGGATTTAAGACAATAGTTGGTCGTAAGACCTTTGATAATACGGGCCTCTGGACCTTTGTATTTAACCAGTAGGCATATACTTTTCATCGAGGCTAGCAACGTATCCATATATTTAGTAGAGGGGGAAACTTGAAACAAATGTCAAATGATTGTGGAATGGTTTAATTATAACATGTTTCTATTACAGATGAGAGAAACTAAAAAATAATCTACCTATGCTGATTCCAAGCACGATCAAAACAGCCAGCCTTAACCACATCTCCGAATTTGTTGACATCTTCACTGAAATGCGTACAACACATAAAACTTAAGTTAATAATACAATTATGCATAGTAATTTTATTTGTATATAAGATTGATCAATTTTGCTTGCCTCATACATTTCAAATCGAGCCTTTTTTCTAGTCAAGGTAAAATTATTTTTGTGAGATTCAATAGACATAATTAATCCTTGAAAATCATAAAACAATGGTCAATAGTTTGTTTGTTTGTTAAGTTTAACGCCGTAGTAACACATAATAAAGGTCAAATAACGGCGGTCAGTCAACCTACTCAATCCTGCTAGAAAATTAAATCTCTGGTTAACAGTTAACCAACTATTAAGCGCATACTTTCGTCAATGATGCCAACTGCCCTACATAATAAGAAATCATTGGTAGAAGGGATAATGGCCGTGACTAAACTCCATAAAGTATGCCCCGCCCCGGAATCGAACCCACGACTCTTCGATCATTAGCCTTGAGTGCTATCAACTGAGCTGGCCGGGCGGCTCTTGGTCAATAGACAAACAGATTGACATAAACATTATGTTATAAACATATTATTTGTGTATTGTTCGTTTTTTCTAAAGTGTCAAAGTTTGAATAATTTCACGGTGAATGATTACACACTATCTCAATGTCACGAGTGTTAGACAAAGAGCACGAATTCACCGTGAAATTATTCATGTTTTGACAGTTAAGAGAAAAAGAAAGAAAAACATGCAGTAAAATGCTTTATATCGCGTAAGAACTTATTTATCCATTAATGAATTAAATATATTCAATATTTTATTACGAAGTTGACTAATTGGGTACCGTCTTATATATTGCTCTTAAAGTTTATTTGTGTATACCTTTTTTACTTTTATGTTTTTTATTGTGTACCAAAAGGGTTTAAAAGCGTTATTGTACGATTATATTGAACTGTCCGATTGCATAATTACACGGTTGTCGCACACTGTATATATTATTTAACGCGTTCTATATATAGAATTTTGAAATAGAAAATACAATATGTAGGTTAACTTAGTGACGATATCTCGTCTGACTGAATAGTCGTACGGTGAAAGTTTTAGAACATCTATTTTTGAAAGGGGTGCGAGTTCAAACTCTAAAGATGCCATTTTTTACTATTTGTATTGTTAGCATTTTTATTTTCTGAATATTTTTGTTTTATTTGATTCAGCATCATTTTTTGAAATATAAATAAAAAGCACTACTAAACGAACAATCTCAAATAAATTTTAGTTCCACTATCAGTGCCGTTTGCGCTACTGGACGTTCTCTTTTATAGTGTCGAATTTAGCGGTAAAAACTAACAAAGAGAATCATATTTTTTATGATGCATGAATACATTGTAATACATGTTACGAAAATTAGAGATAAAAATATGTTTCTATCGGGATTCGAACCATCGACAAAAAAGTTGGCAGTCCGACGGTTTACCACTCGGCCACAAAAACTTCGATACTCATTGCTAATAAGATGTAATACATCACTGTTATGTGCTAACGATTCATTCCACGTGGACTACCGAAATTTATCCGAGCATTAAATATTCCGTGATATGTGACGTTTTAATTTATGCAATCGGACAGTTCAATATAATCGTACAATATCTTAACATTATTTTCTTTCATCCTTTCATATTATTGTCCGTTTTTTTCTCAACTGTCAAAACATGAATAATTACACGGTGAATGCGTTTGTTAAAATTATTGTCATAATATACGTATGCGTTTCAGAAAGTGTGTATTATGATTGATTTAAGCTTCTTATGCCGTATGATAAGTTTTAGTCAAGATATTTTTGATAAAAGGTAGGCCGCCAGTACAAAAACAATGCAATCAATCACCGTAAAATTATTCAAGCTTTGAAAGTTGAGAAAAAACGGACAATACTGCTATGAAACAAACTTACATAAATAAACATACCATTTTGGTATATTAATAAACGAAGAAAAAAATACCTAAATAGCGTTATCCATTGTGAACAAAAATTCATAAACTTTGCACGCTAGTCCTAAACAAAAAATGAAGTGTGTGTCAACTATTCAACTATTCAAAACGTCTTCTCACATTCGAAATATCTAAATGAATCTCTTATTAAGTTTGAACCCGGAAGATTTGAACAATCCCATTCCGTTCATTGAGTGGTATGAATAAATTTGAATAGATTTTTGTCATTCACATATCGAATTTTAAAATTTAGTATTAAGTGGTTAAGCAAAGTTTTGTCGGCTATGCAGTTATCAATTTTTAAATCAGAAAATATATATTTATGAGAAGTTTAATATCATTCTCTGAGCTCTCGATATTATTTATATTTTCAAAATGGATGCATAGGTTCTTTTATTTATCCTTTTGCATTTGATGTGTTGATTTTGAGTCTTGTTGACACAAATAGAACCTCTTTATTCATCTAAAATTACGCCATTTTAAAGTTAAATGTTGTTTCGGGAGGTTAAACATAGGATCCTTAATATTATCATATAAATTAGATTCGGATGCATAAAATAGACTATGCTAATTTTTGTCAAGTGTTTAATATTTCTTATGTTTACCTTCTATACGACTGTCTAACGTAACAAATTATATCAGTTTGGTATGAATAGACTTATTCAAAATATATCATGCGTACAAACTATGGTTATAAATTATAGGTACACTGTAGTATAAAGTATTGTAAATTATTATTTTACAAGGTAGACTATCTATTTCGATTCAAAACGTAAAAAGAGTTAAGTTACAATCTTTGCGTCATTTTTTATGTATAATATTGTTTAAATTGGTACGGAGACCCTAAAGTGACATTTTGAAATACTTTTTTCATTTTTATTTTCACAACTATTTCGTTTAAAGTTAATATTATTTCTTTTTTTTTTTCGAAAAATAACTTCGTTTTTTTTTCGAAAAATATTATGTCTTTTTTTAGATAATTACTACGTTTTTTTGAAATATTATTTCGTTTTTACGATATATTATTTCGTTTTTAAGAAATATTATTTCGTTTTCCCTACGCTAAACTCCTATACCGGAGCGGGTGTTATTTTATTAGATCACTTTGTTGTATTACCCGCTATCTAAGGGAGACCAATTGTATACCTTATATTTTCATCGTTCATGACGCAATATTAGAAGATAAATGACGTCATCTTTGATTAGGAATGACGACACGTTATAACTTGTGTAAAATACAAACAATAAAACACAAAACTAAGCATGAACGATACAGAATATTCGTCAACTTTGGTGTAAGATCTTTTTTATTTCAACTCGTGAACTTAGAAAATGACATTTTCACTTGCGGCTTTGCCACTCGTTAAAATATGTTTTCTGAGCTCTCTCGATTAAATAAAAACAGATCTTGCACAAAACTTGATGAATATCCTCTATGTCTAGCGCCTCGGTTGATATTATTTTCCTCGGGTTAATAATCTGTACGTACTGTCACCCTCACTGCCATGTGTTATTTAGCGTGAACACACCAGTTCTCGAAACTCTAAGGACTCAATGAGCCATTTTAATAAATACAACAATATCTAAAAGAAAAAAGACATTAAAAACACACCTTTAAACATTTATTCCACTGTTCTATCATATATTTTTAGACTAGTCAGCCTAGCCCAAAAATGGGCCTAACCTAGAAGTCCGTGCAAAAGAAATGTTTCTTTGTGTTTTGACATGTGACATACCTCTACTTTCAGCAACAAAAAGTTGCATGCCCTATCTTGTGTCCAAATCTTAAAAAATTGACGTTAAAGACATACACCTTCATATTAACGAAAAATGCTGCTTAAGACTGGATTTGAGTAAAACCTTCATTAATGACTCTAAAAAACCATTCTTTTAAGTATTGAAGGACCTTGTATTGAAGTTACTGGCTGTAGGTACTCTTTCCTTCTTGTTTAGTCGTGATACAATGTAGAATTCATATTTTTCCTGTTAATAGAGGGGTTAGATTACCCCACCCACTTTTATTTTAATGGCGCAATTAGATAAAACAAAACATAGTTTTCAATTACGTATATATTAGCTCACCTGAGCAGAAATTGCCCAAGATGAGCTATTGTGGGAGTTTGACCAATGTGCCTTAGTGGGTGTGTGCTTGGGTGTGTGAAGGGGTGCGTGCAAGGGTGCGTGCGTGCGTGCGTGGGAGCGTACGTCAGTCGTCAACAATTCTTTAAAAAATCTTCTTGTCAAAAACCATAAGTTAAATAAAGAACATAACAAAAAACATAAGGTCTACAATTTTCAAATTTGGCATGTCGCATTGCTAGAAGGTGCTTTACAAAGATTATTCAAATTATGCCCCTGGGGTCAAAATTGGCCCTGCTCTAGGGGTCACATGATTTACATAGAGTTATATAGGGAAATGTTACAAAAATCTTCTTCTTAAAACCCTCAAGGTTTTTAGAGCCTTGATACTTGGCATGTAGAAGACGGTGCTCATCAATAACAAAGATTATTCAAATTATGTCCCTGGGGTCAAAATTGGCCCCGCCCCTAGAGTCACAAGTTGTACATAAAGTTTTAGAAGAAATGTCAAAACTTTTCTTCTCAAAAACGCGATGACCTAGAGCTTTGGTATTTGGCGGGCAGCATCATATAAAGGTTTTCAACAAAGCTTGTTAAAATTATGCCACTGGGGTCACTGTTGGCCCCACACAGGGGTCACAAGATTTACATAAAGTTATTTATGGGAATGTTGAAAAATCTTCATCTCAAAAAATGGCAAGACGTGGAGCTTTCATATTTGATATGTGGTGTTATCTTCAGGTCTTCTACAAAGATTGTTTGAATTTTGTTTGTGGGTTCATAATTGGCCCAGCCCCAGGAATCACTGTTTTCATTGGCTGAATCTGTTAGACAATGTTATGTCAGATGCCCTAAGTATCTAGTTCTCAGGTGAGCGGTCCAGGGTCCTCAGGACCCTCTTGTTAATGTTCCTAATCAACAACAATATACATAAATGTCCAAACACAAACCTTAACTAAATAAAACAATGTTCGTCATATTTTGTTTTGTTTATCGCAATACCATGTATGATACATATACCGGTAGATACTATTACATTTTTACATTAAACTGGTAATACCCCCCTTACACCAAACTCGTTCTCACTACGTTCTGAAAAATTGGACCGAACGAGTTCAAACTGTATTCAAACGGACTGGACGTAGTAGCAACTTTCTACGGTCTGTGTACGAACGTTATGGACGAGCTTGGACGGTGTTGAACGGGAATGGGGTTTCAGAACTGTGAGTCGACTCAAAAATGTTTAGCGACCACCCCGTTCTGCAATTAGACTGAGTAACAACGTACTGGCAACGGTATGGACGTACTGCGAACGGAATTGCCGTACTAGGATCGTACTCGGCACGTGCTTTGTCGTAATTCGATCGGGCTTCAATTTGCAGTACGTTTACACACCGACCGGTTCCGTTTAAATCTCGATCATTCTGTTCGCACACAGACTTACCTCGACTTAAGTACGTCCATTGTGCGTTGGTATCCCGTCTAAATGCATAAAAACAAAATATAAAGTTCTGAAACAGTTTGAAACACATTTACACACAGTTCTTAAAGTTCGCAGAAGGTTCTCGGAACATTCTACTCGTTTTTAGTAAGTTTATTTCCTCCGTATGCAGTTCGTACAACGTCAATAACATCTACAGTACGATCTGACAAAGGTTTGATAAAAATACAGACCCTTTCTCAAAAAGTTATCGTTTGGGCCCGAGCTCTTAGCCTAGAACCATGGAAGTCTTTAATGCTATGAATGTTGGCTTTGTACACTTTTTGATAGAAGCGGAGCAAGAATACAATTACATGATGAAGGAGCAGAGAAGAAGACGAATAAGACCAAGGACCTGTTTGGGTGTCTGAGTCATAAGAAGAAGCATGAGATACAACACCCTCGTTTTCATTGACTGGCTCAGAAGGCTCAGTATCATTTTGTCATTAAATTAATGAATCATATTTTCGCTCTAAAATCGTCGACCAACACCAAAAACCCCGTTTAGGGTCACTACAAAAATTAAAGGTCGGTCTGGTTACGGGAAACAAACAACATTTGAACACCAAAGCACTTAAAAGGGAGACATAGGCAAAATGTTCACTTCACTTTTTCCTAATTTTGCATGCTATTATCATAATGGTGTTTCAACACACAAACTGAAATATTGCTGGTCAAAATGTAATAATGAACATTTACTAATGGAAAAAACAAGCGCTTATTATTGTGCAACATTAGTATAACTGTATCACATGGTACCCAAACTAAATATTAATCAAGTTCGTCTGTACCAATATCCGCCAATGTCGGAGAGTTTGTACTGTTTATTACTCTACAGTTACCACAACCAGCAGAGCATTGCAATCCATGTTTTCAGCAACTGAATCACTAGGAAGCGGACTCGAGAGTGACTAATCTTAGTTGTAAGACTCCCCACATACGTATTCGCTTGGCGGCTCAATAAACCGGACACTTTAAAATAGCTGTTTTTAAGCAAGTTTTCCTGATTTAATTGATATCTTTTGAAGCTAAAATGCCGAGATACCTTATGTGGTATCAAAACATTAACAATAACTATTTCCTTGTGAAGTTATCACGAAAATGCTTAAAATTTAATCAGTACTAATGTTGTTGACAAATATATAAATCCCCGTCATACGGGGATATACTCTAAGTGCGCATGCTTGAAAAAACGGATGCAAAAAATGTTGTGTCTATTCCTGAAGTATCGTTTGCTAAATAAAGAAAGCAAACATGGACGAAAGTATGCGCTTAGTAGTTGGTTAACAGCTAAATCCATAGATCCTTTCCGGGAGAAGTGAGTAGGTTGACTGACCGCCGTTGTATGACCTATACAATGTGTTCCTACAGTGTTAAGTCAAACAAACACACATAATTAATTTCGAAATAAACTTAGATCTGCGTATGATTTTGATCTATAGTTCATTAGAGCTACATTCACGTTTATGATGAGATGACTTTCAATAAAAAGCATGTAAGAGCAAAAAGAAAAATAGTGAAGCAAACTTGAATTAAGTTAGCCGTATAGATCTAAATTTACTGAATACTTCTGGTTTTAATCGCTGGTTCTCAACATTTGAACAGTCCTATAGCTCATTATTGTCATAATTACACCATGATGATGTCATAAACATGTCTGCTATATCATCATGTACTTTCACCACAATATTTGGTTAGATGAGAAAGTGTTAGACTTTGAAACTTGTAAGTGATGGTTATTTTTAACTCAAATTTTGCACACATAGCAATATATTGTACTTTATAGATTTGCTTAATTCTTCAAAGTGTACTGTCTTTATAAAAGATGGAATTTGATTCCTACTCCCGCCGACTTAAACATCCGGTTTATATGTCGCTCCTCCGTTTTTACCTGTTGTAGACGAGTGTCTCTCGAGATTTAGACCCGATTTTAAAGTACAAAACTTTGTGTATTAACATTTCTTGACATATAAATGTACTGAGCGGGAACCGAATTATATCAAGTCAAAATTTCAATTCAATACATGTTAAAACAAAAAAGTTACCACTGAAAATGTTTTTAAAAAAACTTTCGGTAATAGGAATGTGAAGAGTAATAAATTGGTATTTAACCCTATATATATACTTCACGTCTTTAGATTATGAATCTTTTAACAAAACACACATATGGGTCGTTAAAATACTACATAATAATACATGTAGTATGTTGTGTTTAGATGACAACAGGTTGTAGTTTGTGTCTTGTGTACGTTATGGCCCTTACCCGCTTCCGTACTTTTATTTTTAAGTAAAACCCTAGATTCAAAATCGTTTTTATTCGTTATTTTGATTTTTATCTAATCCAATGTTGAAAAAAACCATTTAATTTATATTTTAGAAACACGCAAATAAACTCACAAAGATACAAATAAAGAGTTATGAATTTTAGCGACACGGTTCACGGATGTATTGACCTCGATATCATAAGACCTATTTTTACTCGACAGAAGGCTGTAAGACCATATTTAATTCTAATATACATTCTGCAACGCCTATAAACAAGTTTTATGTACATATAGACAACTTACCGATAAAAACTTCTCTGAAAACAAGCTTCACATTCAAGGATGGAAATTATTCACAATAATTTCGAAAATATGGCGGTGCGAATGTCATATTATGACGTCATTTTGTGACGTATTTTCTGGAAAAACGCTAGTATGGTGTCCGTATAATGCCATCGTGAATTTTCCAATTTAGCATGTTTTAAAAGTGTGTTTATGCAAAATGTGCACATGCGATTTTATGCAACTTTTTTGTGTGAGCTTTTGAGATCATATCCTTTCGTGTAGAATTAATTTAATTTCTTTTGCAAGGACTTCAACCCCAAAAGTCAGCCTGATTAGCCTATTTTGATATATTTTTTTAACAAATCCAAATCGTTCCAGAAAAAACACTACCATTCTCAGAAAACTGTCAAGGCGGCTAAAATAGATGACCTAATTTCGAACCTCTACCGTATTTTGGCCATTTGCAAGATTATAATTAACTGTCACATGATTGTCACGTGACTTTATTAGCAGAAGACAGCAAATAGTACCTGCCATGTGATTTCTTTGATATATCATACTTTTAAACAATATTTGATGGATTGTACTGACAGGGAGGAAAAAGGTAATAGGGATTTACTTAAAAATATTAACAATAACAAAATATTTATTCAAATTTCCTGTTTCTTGCGCATTTTTCTCGTTTTTCTCGTTTGACAGCTATAGTTGCGTCTGTTGTTTACCAAACATTTGTGCATACGAGTTGATGACGTCATACGCAATTACGAAGCAAAGCAAACAACTTTTTTATGAAATGTTAGAGATCAGGTGTTTATACGATATATAATATCATACTGTCTCGTAATAATACAATACTTATATACCCACTGGTCGGTAGCTTAACGTAGTAGCTTATTGTAGTGTTAGTGAACAGATCCGTACACAATATTCAGGTGTACAATATATGGTTACAACTTTCAAGATATAGAGATATCATACAAAATTCTGTTAAAATTTTAAACATATATCTCAAATTTAATAATTGTTCATTTTTGCAGTCATTTGTGTGTCCATTAAAACACTCTAAGAATAACGACTTGATTCTAGTGCAGAATCTTCAAACCATTGTATCATTTTTTAATGAAAATGTCATTTGGTTTGCAGTTATTTTTTCTTACGCATGTAATTGCATAAACAATCACACGTTTTATGTAAATCATTCTTTATCCCCCCTTATAAATGCAACCTGTAAATAACATCGAAGCATAAAATTATTTGTAAAACATGGACGAAAGTAAGCAGCTATCAATTTCTTCACTGTATGCTGGATTCCAGTTTATGAAGGTTTGTTTTGGTATCTAGTATGACAAGTTAACAGCCAAAATAAACAGTGTCACTATGTGTGACATGCAGGGAACTCACCCCAACAACATATACATTATTGATGACAATTACGAATTTTAAACTAATTATTATGTAATTTATGAATTATACGTTATTTGTAGCAGTGTATTTTTGTTTGTTGTTTGCAAATATCATAGAAAATGTATCAGTAAATAAGCACAGGCATCACACAGACAAAAAGCAAAAATGTTATAATGTTTGTATTTTTAATTGGTAAGATATTGCAAAACGATTTCCACAGGGGATTGCTATTAGAATCTAGGGTGCAACAATCTTCCACATACCCCAACAGAAGCATGCAAAAAAAATTAATAAGTCATAAACATAAAGAGTGTAGCTTTTATTATATCTTATTGAAATAGCCTTTAAATGATAAAACAAAGCAGTGAATCAAATTATGTATGGCACAATGGATAGGGAAATCAACAAAATTTTCAAAATCCAGCAATTTCTTGACATCATGATTTTAGCACATTTTATATAGAAAACATACATATTCTTCATTTCCAAATATTCTGAACTTCAATATTCTTTAAGTTCTGAAACGTTTAATATATGATAACAAGAAATAATAGTTGAAATTGTATAGTAAACAAAAAATAACAATTTCAGATAAAATGCAATGTAACTAAAATTACCTTTGCACTTATAAAAAGCTATTATTATACATTGTATTTTATTTTAGAAAAATTCACACGTCATGATAGATTGAAAAATCTGAAAAGGGGAATTCTGAAACATGTAACAAAAATATGTTTTTTTCATATGTGCTTTAATTTCTCAAGTTTTTAATAAAAAAACTAAAGCGAAACACATACAGAAGTGCAAAGATAATTTTTTACTAGATATGCAACTCTATTATGATATGATATACCTATTACGATATCAACATCGTAAACTACAAGAAAATATCGAATACCATCTGCATAGCTCACCATAAACAATGTTGTTAAAGCATGTTGCGGAAAAAATATATATTGTATTTTTTGTATTTTAAAATTTACTATTCTTTAAATGTTTTAAAAATAATTTATCATATATTACACGTAACATTGAGCATGCATTTATTCCATTTTAATATTTTTACAAAAAATAAAAAATACAATCTAAATAAATGTAAAACAAAATAACAAAACAATTAAACAAAATATAAAATAACATAACAGAAATAAAAAAAAGTCCAGGTTATTTAAAATAATGTGATTATTTACAAGATGTGATAATGTGTAACAAAATGTGTACAAAATAATTACATACTTAAAAACTTCTATATACGAGTATTCATGTAACTAGTTCACACTAATATTTAATTATTCCAATGTTGTACATGTATTTAGTTTGTTCATCTTGACTTAATGAACTAAATATAATTTAATAAAGCCATTATACAGGATCTTAGAAAATTTTACCTCGATATAACACCTCACACTTCTGTGAAATGGAAAAACGCAAAAAGTCCAGGGTATAACTAGTATCTGTATTAGACCAGTTTGAACACGTGTTAGCAGTATATATTGATTTAAATAATATATTTAAATTTCTGAATAATGTACACGTCTGAATAAACAAAGTCATACGTATATTGATTGTTATTCTCTCAATAAAAATGCTATTCTTAATAGCAACACATCATCCCTTGCTTGAAAGACAAGCTTTATATCACATGGTTAAAGTATCTTCCATTATAAAAATCTGTAATGTCTCATTCAGAGATATATTTCATAAAACAAAATAACAATTTAAACCAATGTTGAATTGTTGAATAATTTACTTAAACCATCAATAAGAGAAAGTGGTGTAACACTAAAAACTAGTACCCACTTAAGTAAAGTTGACCGCGGCGTATTCCAGCACGAGCAAATGAAGTGACTCCTTATTGACTTATTATGAACTAAGATCCATTGAAGTCATTGTGTTGAAAATATTGCCTATAATTCCTACTGAGCGTTATTTCTTTAAAAAATCATAAGTTATTATAGTTCTTTTCCACTCAATATCAAAAAGTGATTTCCATTTTTACTCAATACTAATTTTACTTCATTGAAAAGTTTGTATATGTACTCAACACCTCCATCTGTGACGCCACACATTGATGTGCAAACTTTAACTGTTCCTGTAAATATATAAGTCAAATTTTATAATAAAACTTTAATCAAACACGTTCTTAAATCGTTTTAAGTTTTATCCCCTTAAAAACGTTTCTTTTTAAACTTTATAATTCTTTTACTTAAAAAGTTCTTTAAAATGTTTTTACCACTCTGTTTCATTCTTACCTTCTATATTAATCAAATTGTAAATCAATCAGACATACATATTCATTTTCTTATAGTCATGCTCCTTTATTTGCTAATAGTATGTTACTTCCGTTATACAATATACCACGCCCGATTTTTCTACACTATCTCCTGCATCATACACCACGCCCATTCTTACCTTATTTGGTATAACATTTGGTCTTCTAAGTCTAAGTAGTCTAACAGTATTCACTACACTTATTTGTCTTATAATGTCTGCTCTCTCTAACAATAATGATACTGTACAAAACAATCCACATTTCTTGCCACCAGTTCTAGTAAAACACAAATGCATTTAAGTAAATTTTCAAAGAAACAATCGACAAATAATCATCATAAGGCAATGCCAAAACCATTTAGCGAATGGTGATATATGAAAATGAAATTCAATTCTAAATTTTGTTTAAACGTAGTGTAAAGGTATAAACTAAAGGAACAAAGATTATCTTTTAAAAGCGTTTGTGATAATGTCATGGGTGTTACAAACTTACAAAATCATTTAAAAGTCGAAAAAAGTTCATAAGTTCATAAAAAAGATAAATAATTCATTATAAAAGACTGTCATAAAGTTTCCATAAAAATGATTTCAGCTCCTTGTTTAGGTTTGTTTTGGATTGTTTGAAAACTTGTAAGGATATGCAATTAAGTAAAATAACTATATATCTATTTTTTGAAAGAAGTAATGAGTTTAACAAACTTAAATGTAAATACAACGTCAAACTATAATATAATAACTTACAAACAATGTAATAACATTGGAGATGTTTCATTGGTTTGAACAGATGTTTGTGTATCTTTTATAAATTGTACAAAGTCAGCTTCACTTGATGGAATTTTCTCATTATTCTTCCAGTTTGTATACTGATAATGATTTACAATTCTTTCTCCAGTTGATTGCTAGGAAAAAATATTTTAACAATTATCATTATCTTAATTAGGGCAAATTTGTTAATTTGATACATTGACTATAGGCATAATGTTCATTTTTGGAAGTAAGTTTCAAGAATGAAGTACAGTTAAATTCACCTGCACACCTTTTGGAAGATCTTAAATACTTTAACAATGTTATCTTTAATTATTGATTCAATTCTAAACCAAAGAACATATTTGGACAAACTTAATAACGTATCATTCACATTCGTGTTACAATTCTAACACTTATTTAAAACACAAATCTGAGATTAAGTGATAATCATTTAATTTGAACGCAAAGTAATATTTATCGTGTTGGTGTGCAATTAAACAAAAACAAACATATATTCTTGTTTTAGTAAAACTCTCTAAACGCAGATACCTTTAATGGAATCAAACAGTTATTTTCAAACTCACCTTTCCATTGTTTGTTATCTTCAATGTTCTATATTGGTGATTATATTTGTTTTGATATTTCATACACGTAACAACAAATGAACCACATGTTAGACTTTCATTTTCTGCAGGAATATAACTACCCACATCCTGAAAATTGTAGACACTGTTTAAATATAGGAAACCTATAGCTTTATCAGTAATTAATTAGCATAACAAAGTCGCCAGCTTTCGAATCTATCCTTAAAAGATTAATAAATTGGCCATTTTTATGCCGTATTGTAGTCAAATTAGTAGTTTAGGATATATTTTGGAATGTTAATCCCTGAATACCAACTAAAAACGACCAATATGCCATTTAAAGTAGTAATTAGCCGCAATGAAAACAATTTAGGAACACCCAAGCATTGTTCCAATGGTAAGAACTTTAAAGCTGGTGACTAGTTTCTTTTTTATAAAAAGGTTAATCATATTTGTCAGTGAAATATTGAGTCATTTCTAATATGGTCAATTGGAAAGTACATATAATTGTGATTTAAATTATAGGTTGAAAGTCGATTCGGTGAACCGCTTGCCATGGTCTTAATTGTAATTGTCTTACTCGATCATACAGAAAGTTATTCCAAATGTAAATACGCTCTGTGAAAATATTATCTCTGCCAAAATAAAGCAAATGATAAAACAAACTTACATATTTCTGATCGTCCGCGATTTCAACAGAAACAACACACGAACATTTTTCTTGATAAATTAAACATACAAAGTCACATTGTGTTGAAGATAATGGTGTTTGAGCCAGTATGAATCTATCTTTCCTTCTGAAACCCTGAAAAATAGGTTATCTCCCTTTTATTAGACAATACATGACATAACCATTACATTTTGCTATTTGGAAATGAAATGATCTAACTTTAAATCGACCTAGCTTTTAACCGTGTATGTTCATTTACATTCAAAATCTCAGTTTCATGATTCATTATGTTCGTCAACTATACAGTTGTCACCGTTGATAACTTTGCTACATGAAACTTACTCCTTCAAGACTACATAACTTTACTAATCGAGCGACCTTATACCGTATGATAAAAATATTCCCATAAAACAGGTACCATTTAAGACTGTAAAAACAAAGCTGACAACTTAATGCTCGATTCATATATTTCCTTATTCATTTGTTAAAACAAGTTGATATTATTGTAAAGGGACTTAAGCATACAATATTTCTTATATAAATGCCAGACATTAACTTACGTCTTGAGTGTGAAATGAATTGACCTAGTTGAATAAACTGAAGTCCACTAGCATTTGGTTATATTAAATAAATGTCAACTTACGTCAACGTAAACCGCGTTAATATAATCTGAATCATTGAAGGCTCTGTTTAAATAAAGCATTGGTCTGCTACTGTTACCTAAAACGATAAAAAATACGATTCTTAATACTGGTAGTAGGTGTTAAACAGTTTCGTCTTGTACGCTTGTGTTGTAAATAAACTAATTAGGTTCATTACACAAACGTTAATTAAAACTGCATCTTTAAAAAATATTTGCCTGCTTCCGATATTCACTTAATTAGGTGTAAAAATGACATTGCCAGTTATGATCTATTCTCTGATGTTTAGTAAAGCAGAATTAATATAGACTTGAACAAAACGGAGAGCAAAGATATTTAATTTAGACACATCTATCAAACCTCTAAATTGTTGTTTCAGTAAGGTGGAATATAAGTGTATCTGGGTAGCATTTTAACATTTAAGGAGAGTTCTGAATATCAATTAAAACTAATTTGAAAAGGAAACTCGTGACCGTGTCTATACTAGTGGTAAGGAAAAATGAATAATGGGTCGGTATTTAATATCAAAGGTCGAGGTAACATATTTAAAGACGGGGTTAAATATTCAAATAAATCATTCTTACCAGGAACGTCACTTAAAGATCTATTTTTGTCTGTGTATTTCTTGTTCAATGCCACGGCTTGTTCATGTTCGTCATTGACAGCCTCAATAAATGTACTGAGTTTCTGAAAAAAACATATTTGCATTCTTTAATTCAGGTTTTGATATCCACTTATCCAGTTTTATTCAGACAATATATTCGTTTTAATAAGATCAAATATTTTGAGTTTGTACGATAGATGATTAAAACCTAAGCTTTCAACAAGGTAATAATTATTTCGTACTTTGATATATATTTGTTCTATTTAATTCCAACGCGTGTCTTTCAGCAAAACATGACTTGTAAGACAATTTCAAATTTATGAATCGTCAGTTTAAATTTACTGTATACATATACATGTATGTAGGTGCATAACTTGATGTAATTCTATAAATTGCTTTTTCGCACAAATTTAGAGACTTACCTTATGCATGGCTGCATACTGTGAATCAGTCAGAGACATTACATGTTCATTAAATGTTTCTGTTGGTGTGTAATCGACATTAAATGTTAAAGTGTAAACAATAGCACGATGGACATACTCATATTGGTCCTGAAATAAATTTTATGCATTGCAGAACTTGTTCCCGATTCAGCAATACATTATAAAATTAAAAGGAAAGAATACTATTGAGACAAAACACAAAACGACGAGATATATCATTCTGATTGTCATGTGTATGGTTTTGTAATATTGTCGATAATGAAAAGGATATTTATGATTAAAAAAGTGATAATGTTAATGAAGATAAGTGTGTAAATGATGATGATGATGAAGATATTGTTGCTTCTGACATTGACTAATGGTATTTATAATGATAGTAATAACTTATTAAGCAAGATAAGATAAAGTCGGGGTTAAATAAGCTGCATGTATTGTTTATCCAAATTGAAATTCAAAAACAAAATGTTTCGAAAGATAACACCAAAACAATTACGATCATGATGAAGAAAGTAATGTTGATGATGATAAAGGTATTTACTTACAGGTGTCTGTACCATATTAACACGTTGTTCTCTCAATTTTCTTATGCATCCAAACACATCAACAGAACCGTTATTCATACCTTCTTCTGTTAGTAAATCTATAGCAATATAAGTTCCTGTACGTCCTACACCGGCGCTGGATAATGAGAAAAGTTAATACAAGATTTGACAATGACGAAGTTATTATTTCTAACTTATTATCAGGGTAAAATTGTGAACTGGTTAAATGTAGACATTACTTCTGAAAAGTGGTAGCACAGTATGATTCTGCATTATCCTGTCAGTGAATAAATTAATGGATCATGTTGATTTACAAATTTGTGCAGCAATTCTACGTAGTTATAATACAATACCTGTATTGAAAGATCAATTACTGATTGAATTTGCTAGCTTATGGCCAGAAACGGCTAAGACCGATTGAACCAGGTCGTCAGATAATGATGCATCGTTAGGACAATTCTTAGCATCAAATAAGAGTTGTGCGTAGAACAAGTATACATGCATGTGGTAATAGACCGTGCATAACAGCTGGTTTTATACCTGCAATGGACAATAACTGGTCCCTGTGATAATGTATATGTAGATTTAACTCTTTGTCTAAACTCAATCAATGATG
Organism: Mactra quadrangularis; assembly: GCA_025267735.1. Lineage (NCBI taxonomy): Eukaryota > Metazoa > Mollusca > Bivalvia > Venerida > Mactridae > Mactra > Mactra quadrangularis. The sequence goes on along the minus strand of CM046295.1, from coordinate 17,511,802 downwards.
TTACGTTATTAGGTACAGACTTGTCCGGCCAAGCTGTAAAATGAAGCTGACTTACTGTACGTCTCTCTTTTCCCTGTAAGATAAAATGTTGTCTTAAGTATTGCAACAGTATGGTTATTTTATACGACCATAGGGACGGGGCGTTGCCAAGTACTTACGACGTTGGACTGGTCATCATTGGATACCCAGCTCCGCGTTGGTAAAATTCTCTTTTAGCACCTACCCTGGAAGTAAGATCGTACGATTATTGCACCTTTCATACAAATACAAATATTACTAAGAATATTGTCAGTCCAGCAATAAAAGAAAAAGTATTATGATAGAAATATTCTTACACCAAACTCTATTAAGGTAAAAATATTATTTACTACTCCATGGGTGATAATGTATATAGCACATGGCTGTATGACCCCATCAATAACATTTTTTATAGCAAATAGCTTACCTTGAAAACCGTGAATGTTCTGAGAGTGTATTCAGAGAAGTTCTCCACACTGTCACATTTTATTTCAAGGTCATGAAAGGTCAAAGACTGACCAAGTTCTGGCCAATACTGTTGACACTTCATACCCTGTAAAATCATGATCGATTTGTAATTGTTTTAGTTTAAACATACGTTTTAAAATGGTTTATGTTATGTTTGCCTAGGTTTTGTTATAATTAATAAATGCATCCCTTTATAAGATCTGCATTCTTTGAGTAAATAATAATTCAGTATAGCACACAACGATAATATTCAAACCTAAAATAATATGGAGGTACTTGATTTGCGTAAATGGTGGCCAATAATAACATTGTTAAGGTATAAACATTATATTCTGGTTAACTTAAACTGCTATCTCTTATTTTTTTCAGACATTTGAATTAAGAATCAAACCAACCAATGTTATTTACTAACCGAAGGTTCTTGGAGATTCGTCAACATCACAATTATGTCACTTTTCTCATACCAAATCATTATCCAGAACGTAGCAAAATTGTCTGTGGTCACTTTGGTTGGTCCTAATGAAGCAATGTATGCTTTCTGTTGCTGATTGCCCTGAAGATGTCAATATATGGCCCATACATATTAATATCGCACGCAATGCAAACTCAAAATTAACGTAGATCAAAATTTAGAACTAAAACAGTGCTTACTTTGTAAATGGTGTTAATATTTAAAATCAATATTAACGAACTTGTTACGATCTTAATCAGAAATTAGTGCAAGCTAAATAATTCTCAAATATACAATACTATCCACACCAAATTTAAAATTACACGAAAACCCTATGTATGTATTATAAAATTTCAGCTTTATCCATAGAGTACAAAAACAAACTTACTTTTATGTAGCAAGCATTGATAAAGAACTTTTTATCATGAGCCAGCTTGACTCTCGAATGGTCATCTGTAGATAAAGATTGAACATTGTTTATTATATTGTTACATGGTAGTTCTGGTTAGACGCGATATAACCTTTTTGTGTCGATGCGCCGTAATCACAAAACACAAACTAATTCTGGTTATTGACACGATGAAAAGTACACATGTCGTTGTATTTCTAACTAAATCGATGTTATTAAAATTTATGAAATGGTGTAAATCACATTTTTGATGCAATGATTAACAGCACCTATATTCTTTCTTAACTCGGACAATTATCGACAATTTGTTGCGGGGTAAATTATGTTATACAATCTATTGAAAGCGTTGAAGTTTTTCCTAAAAAATAATTGAACACAACCCACAGTCAAACAAAGAGAAACTAACTTACATGGATAGAGTCCATTGTAACGATTTAATGCTATGTTTTCACTTCTGGTAGCAACTGTACAAGGTTGTTTCAATCCTTTTGCAAGTCTCTGTGTTTGATGAAATAAAGGAATGTATATAAGATATTATCAGACATATAGTCGGATACACCTGCTGTAAAAATAGTATTTAAGAAGACTTAGAACAACTGAGTAAGTCTTATTCATAAAAGATACAATATACTTAACATACGGTTTAAGTAATTTGACACATCAACTTAAAGCTAATGATTTGAATTTTAATCATCACATGATTGTATCTGCATTTAAAATGTGTGTTGTTGTATTCGGTAATAGATACAGACTGTTTAAAAAGATTAATTAGTTAAACACAGCGGGAAAAAAGAAAATAAATATCTTTACCTTAAACTCATTCGATAAATAATGTCCTGCATTTTGTGTGACGTAAGCTTGTAAGTTTGCAACGTTAATGACGTTTCTAAATGTATAATAGTCATCGTCGATTTCATTTTCTTCAGTGTCTAGTTCGTGTGACTCCTCCAGAGCAATATTATCAAACTTTTGTTTCGGTTTACATACCACTTTTCGAGCAGTTGGTTTATTTTCTAGATTGAACAGAAATTTTAAATGATTTACATCGCATTTTATCATTTTAGTTTCAATCATATAGCTGAGGTTATAGATTTAACACACAATCCCCAGGTATGTCTATTTCTTAGATCTTAGCTTTTAATCTGGTAAAACAATTGAATATTACATTGCATAAGAATTACGAATTCTCAAAACTCAGCGCTTTATTGTTGGGTTTAGGTCTATTTTTCATATCAAATTAGCTCATCTTGTGACTTGTGCGTATCAATGTTAATAGAAAGATCATTTTCAGGCAAAACATGATCTAAATAATATAATTATCTATTTGGCTTAGTGCCCATAGCGTAATTTCATTATACAAAGAACACATGTATTTTATCACATCAAAATGCAATTTGCTATGACAAGCTACTAACCAACTCTAATAATAACACAAAACGCAAGCCATTTTTCCTCTGTATTTATATGCTACTAGTGTTTTCACTACCCAATGCAAAGCAATCTTAAATCTTTTTCAAGCCTAACAAGGTTATACATTTGAGCACCTATTGTATTGCATTCAAAAGTTTGTCTAGTATTCATCACCTAAGTAAATAATTTACAAAAGTATTTCTATTCATGATATGAATTGCTTAAATAGTACGTGGTACGTTGAATTTCATTCAATTGAGTAAATTGTATAATAATGCTTCAAAATAAACTATGCATTTTTGTCTGAAAATTTGTCAGTGTAACTTCCTTGAAATTTAATACAACAGTCATGTGAGAAAATTCAAATAAAATATTTAAAGGTTTAAGCTTATACGAAGAGAATATAATAAAACTTAAAAACGTTAAAATATATCGGGTATGGTGCCACTTTAAGTTGGTAATTTACGCAATTACAAAATATGAATAGCGATCATAAAAACGTATACCTCAAGCAAGTTTGGATCGGTGAAAGTCGATTTAAATGTAAAATGAATTGTCTTAAGGAGTTTTGAATAAGACTTAATAAAACAAAACTTAATCGCATAACAAAAATTAGGATCTACTCACATAGAGTCATAATTTTAATTAACACCATTATTTATTATGAAAGTCGATTTAAATTTTAAATTGAGTAGTCTTAATGAGTGTCAAATCAAAATTGATAAAAGCTTAATCCACACCAGAAAAAGTAAAACCAACTCACCACGAGTCGTGACTGAATCACAATTTTCATAAACACCATTGTTAACTACTGCAGGATTTATATCAGACATAATTTCATCTGTGTTGTATTTTGTGTTTGTTTCTTGTTGTGACCTTATTCTGTAATGTAAACATGTCAAGATGGGGTTTTGTAAAGTCAAAAATGTGCGGGAAACAACACTTTCTACAGAGAAATTGTAAATACTTGTACATACTAATAAGATGGATATTGCGTTTATTGTTTTACATCGAATTCTCTTGCATTCGAAAATTTAGATAGCCGTTAGGTTAGCAATATTGCAATTAACAGAAAATTGCTGCCATGTACGTCTTACCTTAAATTAACTTACCTTCCAAGTACAAACCAAATGACAACAATAACTAAGGCAATGAAAGCAAGTCCTCCAATGGCTCCACCAACTGCTGGACCGACAGGAGGAGATGGTGGGGGTTCTGTGATAGAAAACATAAGAACAAAGTGTTACTAAATATAGTTGCCATTGAAGATGATGTTGATCAAAATGGTGATGATGAGAATGTTGATGATGATGGTGATAGTTGTGGTGATGATGATAATAGGGATGATGATGATGATGATGATGATGATGATGATGATGATGATGATGATGATGATGATGACGACGAAAGTGATGATGATGATGATGATGATGATGATGGTGGTGATAATGATGATGATAATGACGATGACGTTGATTATAATAATTTCGATTGAGATCTTATAACGGCGGTCAGTCAACTTATCTCTCCTCCTGGAAAGGCTATATCTCTGGATTTAGCTGTTAACCAACGTAGTAGGTAAGCTAGACATGCGTATACTATCGCCAGTGGCTGACAAATGCCCTACATAATTGAAATTCATTGGTAGGAGGGAAAATGGCCGTAGAAATAATTTCATGACCATGCTCCACGAAAGTGTGCCCTGCCCGGTAATTGAACCCACGACATCTCGATCTGACATCACCAGATCATTTATCTAGAGAAACGAAACAAGGAAACATGTCAAATATGGTTGTTAAATATACAAGAAAAATGCATACACTTACCTTCATCGCAGCCATTGATGCATCCAAGAGCACATAACCCAGTGGTTTGAGAACATGTATTGTTTATACAGTCTTTTCGTTTACATTTGATGTCACATATGTCTCCATGGAAGCCAGCAGTACAGTTGTGACATATACCATCAATTTGATCACACATGTTGTCTTCACAATTAGTTGGACATGTTTCAGTGCACGTCTGACCATAATACTCCACTTTACAAGACATGCATCGTCCATCTTTTTGGGCACATTGACTATCTAGACAATTACTTGGACATTGTGTTTGACATTGGTCGCCGTAGAATCCTGTTGCACAAGAGCTGCACAGGCCATCTGTTTTGTCACATTTGCCATTAAGGCAATTAGTTGGACATTGTGTTGGACATTTGTCACCATAGAACTTTTCTTCTTTGCAAGCTTCACAATCTCCTGTATCTTTATCGCATGCACCATCACAATTAGTGGGACAAGATTTCCCACACGAATTTCCATAGAAACCAGATTTGCATTTAGAACATAAGGTCGTCGTCTCACAGGTTTCACAACTATTGGTATTGACACAACATTTATCTCCAAAGTATCCTGGCCAACATCCTTCCAAGCAAACAGCAGTATTTCTATCACAAATACCATTCAGACAATTATTACACTGATTGTTACAGTTTTCTCCGTAATAACCTGGCTTACATTTGTCACATTTATCCCCAGCAAAATTTGCTTTGCAGCCATATGCACATGTGCCATTATTATTGTCGCATATTTTGCTATTGCAGTTAATTGGACAATCTTTATCACAGTTTTCACCGTATTTTCCACCTTTGCATCTGTCACATTTTGGTCCATCCAGGTTTTCATCATCACAAGTGGTACAGTCACCATTGCTGTTACAGATTTTATCTTTACAAATAGCAGGACATTGTATCTCGCAATTGTTACCATACCATGTAGCAGCACAAACGTCACATTTATTTCCAGCCCAGTTCCCTGTACAACCATGTGAGCAAATACCGGATGTTTTGTCACATATGTTCTGTAAACAGTTTGCTGGACAAGGTGTTGAACAATTTGTTATTCCAGTACCGTTATAGTAACCATCAGCACAAATGTAACATTTCTGATAATCATTCGGAAATGTGTTATCATTAAAATAATGTGCACATATTGAACAATAAGATGGACAATAATTCCAACATTTTCCACCCCAATAACCATCCTTACATCCATATGTACAGTTCCAATCTCCTTGTTGATTATTACAAATATCCCACAGATCTCTTGTTTCATCATTAGGATTACTTTTACAACAATCACAAGTTTTCTCTGTATTGCAAGCAGGTTTAGTTTGAGCAATACCTGAATGAGAACATTAGAACAGTTTCATGCATAACACAAATGAGGCACCTATATAAAATAATTGAATATCTCCCATTAAAATTTAATTTAGACAATGCATTTTGAAATTTAGAAAAAATTAAAACATTTCCAATTACTTACGCATAGCCGCTAACAGTAACTTTAGTGCTTACATTACCGTCTAAAGCTACAGTCCCATAAACATAAAAGTAGTCGTAAGTGCACCGTACGGGCGCCGTGCGACCAAGTATCGTAAGGCCCCTAACGAACTCTTGCGAACCCGTACGGACTGTTACGTATTTACCAGGGTCCGTGCTACGAGCCGTGCATACACGTATCAGTTTCAAAGTCATATCGTGAACAAAATCGTGGCCCAGCATGGAATAAAATTGCATATCTTCCAGCTACGGCTCCGTACGGGTGTGTTGTTTTAAGCCATGTTTTAACGGTCACCTTAATGATCACGTGCGACATAGTTAGTATAATTGAATTTCCTGCGATGTATAGGATACACACTTGCAATTGCTGATTTTGAATAAAATGAACGTTTATCGTCGCATGCATAAATAAACGTGTGATTGTATAAATGTGCTACTGATAAATGTTTCATTAAAGCATTTTATGAAAACTACTGCATTTGAATTAGAACGACAATATTTACAATTGCGTCATAATTACAGACACTATACATGCATCTGTTAGAATTCTCAACTTTGTCACTGGGATTTGAAAATGCACAGCGGCATTCATCGCCAGAAAAAAATCGGGGCCATTGAGTGCAGAGGAATGGCGATGAGTAAATATGTTTTCAGCTTTTGTAAAGTACTTGCACTTTACACATCATTTTGGGGAAAATGCATGTACGAAATGCAAATTTTGGACTAAAAAAGAGAAAAATCTTTGCTAAGCTGCATATCTGTCAGTCAATTAGTAGTGAAATAAAAGCATCTTGAAAAGGCCCTGTCGTTAATGTAAAAAATGTCCTAATCTTGTCCATGACGCAACAAGTAAAATAATAATTAATCGCCCAACATTTCGTAAGCATATGATATATTAATAATGTACAATTCTATATTTAAAGATAAATATCTGTCTCTTCTATGTAACCGAAGTTAATGGTCAAAATTAAGTTAAATGTATCGTTTTGTATACATGTACTTATACCTCTAAAATTAGTGAATTGGAATATGTTTTTATGTGTTTACTTTCTCAATTGAATGAAAAACGAAGTACATGTAGTCACTATTCTCACTTTTCACAAATGTAAAGGGTATGCCAAAAGTCGTGTATCCTCAATATGTACATTCAACTCACGTGTACTGCATATCATAATATTGAAGGCTTATATTGCTCTCTCCCCCCTCTCTTGATGTTTGCGGTGGTGTCGTTTAGGATGTAATTTAATCAACAATGTGTTAATTTCATGTTTTAGGACATTATTTTACTTATTATAACTCTTCAATTAGAAAGAACAATTAGTGATGTCATTGTGACGTCATAACTTCCTTAGTAACGTCATTATTCATATACATCATCATCTGTGTTTATTTATAATATTACTAGAGCTAATATAATAAAGCTTTTATATATTTACTGGTGTTTGTGTGTGAGTGTTGTGTGTGAGTAGTGTGTGTTGGTGTATGGCGTTAGTGTAAGTTTAACAATTGTAGCAGAGCGTAACAAGGAGTCCTTGGTGTAATTTGGTGCGGTGTTGGTAGTTTGGTGTTGTGGAATTTGGTGTTGAGTGGTGAAATTTGGTGTAGTTGTGGAAATTTGAGCGAGTCAACTGATCTTTGGGCGTTGAAAACAAAGGAGTTGGTGATAGTGTGGGAAGTCAAAGTGGTGTGACAAGATGTCAATGTGGATTAATCCACCAGTGTTCAGTGGGAGGGATAAGTATGAGCGGTTCAAGAAGGAAGTGTTAGCATGGAGAGAGATTACAGAATTTAGTGAAGATAAACAAGGTATTGTCATCGCGTTATCATTACCTGAAGATGATGAGTTTAAAATCCGCGAGAAGGTGTTCGAGGAAATTCCATTGGAAAAATTGAAAAGTGCTGATGGTTTAGAAGTTCTTCTTCAGTTTATGGACAATCATTTGGAAAAAGATGATCTTACAGACAGTTGGGATAGATTTAAAGAGTTTGAAAATTTTAGAAGACCAAGTGGTAAATCAATAATGGAATATATTGCTGAGTTTGATTCAAGATACAGAAAAATAGAAATGAAAAATATTACACTACCTTCAGAAATTTTGGCTTTTAAACTACTTCAGAATGCAAATATCACAAGAGAAGAGAAAATGCTGGTTATGACCGGGATGGATTATGAAAATAAGAGTACTCTGTATGAACAGGCAAAGAAATCTTTGAAGAAGTTTAAAGGAAATAATGGCATGGAGTCTTATAGTAATGGTTTAGATATTAGACTAGAACCAACTTTTCTGGCAACACGTGAAGAAGAATTACATGCTGCTGGTTATTCAAGAATAAGGGGGAGAGATATTGGATGTAGTAATAATCGTGGAGAAGAAAATTGGAAGGTTAATATGGAATATAGCGGTAAAAGTGGAGAAAAGCAGAGCAATAAAATAGGATACAGTTATGAAAGATGTGTAAAACAGATGAGTTATATGGAATTTGGGTGAGATAGAGGCATTAAGAGGAAAAATACAGAATATCACGGAGTAATAGATGGAAAAAGTAGGAAATACAATGGAGATCATGTTGTTAAAGGGGAGTATTCAAGCATTTATTTAGGAAATAGAAATGAACTGGAAGACAACTGTAAGAGCTGGGAACAGAAGTATAGTAATGAAAAAGATAAGGTTCATGGTTTTAAAAAGAAAGTGAATCCTAAAGGACGTGATGGTAGAAAGTTAACATGTCATTCATGTGGGTCATTTATGGTTCTTTACACAGGATATGAAATTGGAAAGAAAGAAAATGGTGAACAGAAAGAATTTGAAATAAGCTATTTTAACTTAAAAGCGGCAGGATCAAATAATGTAGAATCAACAGATGAAGACCTTAAAGAAGTACATGTGCCAGAAAGAGACAAAATACAGGATAATGAAAAGAAAACAGGGAAATACAATGGTGATACTTGTACTAGAAACAAAATCACAGTGCTTCAAAAAGTTAGGAATTCAACAGATAGAGAAATAGTGTGGAATTTTGAATATGAACCGGGAAGATTTAAGGATAGAGCAAGACAAACGAAAAGGAGATGGAATTCAGAATGTGGTACATCAGAACATATTAATAGATGGCAAATGTGACAGAGAAGAGAGAAAGATTTGGTGTAGACATTACTGTTTAATAATAATCTTTGCATGTATTTAATACCTAATTCATTTTAACAAAACCTTCCATGATTTTAACTTTAAGATGTACCATCAAATGACAAAAAGAAAAGAAAGTATAATTAATGTTAATTTCATGTTTAAGACATTATTTTACTTATTATAACTCTTCAATTAGAAAGAACAATTAGTGACGTCATTGTGACGTCATAACTTCCTTAGTAACGTCATTATTCATATACATCATCATCTGTGTTTATTTATAATATTACTAGAGCTAATATAATAAAGCTTTTATATATTTACTGGTGTTTGTGTGTGAGTGTTGTGTGTGAGTAGTGTGTGTTGGTGTATGGCGTTAGTGTAAGTTTAACACAATGATCCAACAATTTAGTGAAAAGTTAGTTAAAACGTTTCCACAGAAAAGTTTCAAGAGGGTAGATTTAAAAAATCTTGGTGGCAACTCCACTGAACCTCTTCGTTCAATCCATCTTGCAGCAAATTTCTGGTTCAAGAAATTAACAACGCAATTAACAAATTGGCGAGAAGTTCCATGTAGATATGAGCTTTGATCACTTATCTTGGTTATGATGTATTGAGTCATGGACGATGCGCAAATTCTGTTTCACCTTGTATGAAAAGGAGCATATATCCGGTTCTATGCCATTCGCTGACATAAATGAGAAAATCGTTAACGTTTCTATTATTGCTTTTAGAAACTTAAAGTTGTAGTTTAAAGTCGTTTAAAGTTACATATGGGGTCAAAGAAAGGAAAGGCGAGAGGCAAAAACTAACATTAATGAGTTTCCCAGTAGAAAGTGCAAGGTGGGAAGACAGAACTTTAAACACCAGCGGCCGATTGTACAAACGTTGGTTAAATGTAACCGCTGGGTTAAAATCATGTATGGTAAAACTTTTGGTAAAACACTGGGTTAGTGATTGTATCAAGGTTTGGTTAAAATTAACTCAGATGATTTTTGGGTTGAATTTAACCCACCTCCAGTAGCTGGGTTAAGCATTTAACCACAATAAAAATAAAACAAAATGGCCGCCATTCCGCTCGATATAATCAAATTTTTGGCGAATTTTCTCATTAAAACGTGTTGGAGACCCAAAAATACAGGATAAATTAGAAATGCTATCTCAGGGGAAGTAATTATTATCACTTGAATGTACCGGGCTTTGTACATACCCTTTTAGTTTCACTTTGTAAAAATAGATATCAAGGACATTTATAGTCCTATATATATAAGACCCTCCGTAACTAATTTCACGTTGTGACATTATTCTGTTACGGCAGGGTCTTATCGGCTTCGGTATATATTGATGTAACAAAACGTGCACAGATCTAAGTGTGCGATTTAAACGAGTGTAATTCGTTATTATTACGCAATTTTCTTAACAAACTCTATTAGACCGCTAGTATATACATAAATTAATCACATTATCATATAAGAATTACAACAGGTCACCTCAGCAAGTAGAAATATTCCATTGTTTCCGTTAAGTCCAAAAATTCCTGTCTCCCATTTTTAATAACAACGCTAAATGCCGGTCACACGGTACAATTTCCCGGATCGTTACTGATAAACGCCAAATTAGACGTACCAAATCCGGATGACAAATTTTATTATTTCTAATTTTCGGGAGAGAAAAATGTAGCTTAATGTAACTATTATTGTTTTGATTGAATTGTTAGGGAGTAATTTTGTTTCAACGACGACGGAAAAAATGTTAAGTACACATGTTTTGAATTTGTAATCCGGATTCGAAACGGTTTTGTGTGGCGTTTATCATGACCAATCCGGTATCGGTTACGGCTTAGCCGGACTTTAGTGTTAGAAGTATTCAAAACAAAAGTTTGGATTTTTGAGTTACGGAAACAATGGATTAATTCTACAAAATAAGGTTGATTATTTTATATCTTATGTTATATTAGTGTTAGGAATGTTTAAAACAAAATTATTTTCGAAAAATATTGAATTATGCTCGCTTTTGTCGCGCAAGGGAATCTCTGCGCATTTTGCTACATCAACCTTCATGGAAATCGATAAGACCCTACGTAACAGAAGCAATGTCCAAATGAAAAATAAGTTACGGAGGGTTTTATATATAAGACGAGGACATTGATAGTCCTATATATAAAACACTCCGTAACTTTTTTTCATTTGGACATTGCTTATGTGGATTGCTTGGATTATTTAAGGAATGCCTTCACAAGGTAGGTGGACTATCATTCTTCTTTGACTTTATTGCAAAATAAATGCAAGAACACTGCAATGCACTGAATATCCAACGATTACAACGGACTTGTAATTTGGCCTAGTAACCAGCGTTCATGATTATGACAGATCATCTGATCAACTGTTGACATTCATATTTTATGGAAAATATCAAACATTTGTTTGTAACCCCAACCGAGTTTTATTTTTTAAATGTTATTTGATTCATTAGATAATTAAATTTTGAATTTTAAATGCTGAAAAAGAGAATTTACGACAAGGAAGCAAGCGTCCCCAGATCATTTCGTACTTAGAGATCAAGTCTAAAGTAATAATAAATCTAATGCATTTTATCAAATTAAATATTAAATTTTATCAACATCTTTATGTCAATTGAAAGTTGCCTTATTTCATTGGACTTTACCATCATATTACTTTAATGCATTTGTGGTGTTTTTTTCAGGATGCTGTTTGTAAGAGCCAAAAAGCATAAACATTCACTATAAAATTCAGTTGAATTGGGCTACCACCATGTTTTGATGAAATAAAGAAGTTGGTAGTTACTATGGCTAACAGTTATTAACAATATGGTAATTCATTATGTTATAAAATAATACTTTTCCTGTACAAAGCTATTGTTATATCTCAAGGACCCTATATACAGGTGACAATACTGAAAACATAAAAAATGACGGACTACTGCAGCTATTTCCAACAACATGTTAGCGAGTTCAATGGTACAAAAATGCATGAGTTGATGCTAAACCAGGAGATGATATCAACAAATCCATCTAATCCTGTTGCTAACTGATTTTTAAAACGAAAGTCTACAAGTTTAGTCGACACAGCTTCAGTCCAGATAACACGGCAACCACGCGACTCGTATATGACGGAGATTTTTCTACATAATTGGGGTCAAATGCGAGAGTTTCGTACTTTAAATGAATGGTTAAATAATACATACAAAAGTCTAATGCAGGTTTTCACTTACGTCCCCATTCAAATCCAGCGACGAAAACTTAAGTCTGAACGTTGACTGTATCAAAGCTGCATCATGTGCATTGGATTCCATTCTGTGATTAATTTGATGAATTGCCAGTCATTATACGGTAAATACAAAGGTTGACTAGTATAAATCCAAGCCAATCTGTGCATAAATTAGATATAATGTACAGGCTTCAAAAATCATCGACGTTCTTGAGTCTTCGCCATTTTGGCAAATCAATGACACATCCCTTCAGCGCGCTATGTGTTTCCTTGCATTATCCTTATATCCATATATTCATTTACAAATCAATGTAAGAAACATGTACTTTCCAGTCGCCTGATAATATCGTTTAAATCCTTCCGTTTAATCGCGAAATATGACATCACAATAAGAAAATTCTGTGTTGATTTAAAATTCGCATAATCCAACTCTGATGTAAACACATTTACCTTGACATTGACTGTTTTATCTGCGGTACACGTTTTGTCTCCTTCCGCGTTAGGAAACTGTTACACGATTGTCGAGTTTAAATTTGTTTTCCCACATACTTCTTTACCGTAACAAACATAGATTAATTAGATTTGGATGGATACTGTCTTTAGAAATTAACAATTCTGTTACAATTAATCGGTGAACACTGGGACTACTTATTTTCGCTCTATCACATTTATAACGTGTTATACGGTCAGACCGTCCATTAACTGGCACAGGGAGAATCTATACTATTGCATCATTTTTCAGGTGAAACGCACGAAAGAAACAGAAAATTCGCCGATTTCGGTTTTACACCAAAATCTGCGAATGTCCTCTATAAATTTGGATTATGATTTTATGTTTGCAACATTAATTGTCATCAGTAATTCCAATGTTTTGGAGGGAAATGGAGTGTATATATTTATTTCCATTATCAAGCATAGTGAGAGGCCTAATGTATTCTCCCTTATCTTGATCTAAACCTTTGGAATAACATTTTTTTGTTTTAAATTTAAACATGTGTATTTTGTGTTTTTCAGGAGATGCTCAGTGAAAATCACTGTCATCAACAATGTTTTACCTATTTGTAATGGTCATGTCATAGATAAACAATAAAAAGTTCATATGTACAGTGTTCCGAACTAATTGTTTTCTGTTTTCATTTATCTTATCTAAACACATTCTGTACCTGAGGTTTAGCTGAGAAATTTAATTTTTTTACGAAATAATATTCGTGTCATTTTTAACTCAACCAGTCAGCAATAAATATTTTACAATCATGAAACCTACGAAATTAATGTGCCGTTGTTGCGCTAAGGTATCGTGCGTAACCCGCAAGTGGCCCATGAGATCTCCGTACAATTGTCCACGGCTCTCTTTACGGGTAAGTGTCGTGCGTGATCGTGTCTCGAAGATGTGCATACACATCTTCCAGACACGGGTCTTTACGACTCTTTTTAATTCAATTCTTTCTTCTTACAGACCCGTACGTTATCCGCACGACAGCCCGCACGGACATCTACGATTCTAGCCCTTACATGTCCGTACACAACATTATTTCGCTATTGTGACCTCATCCTTGCGGTCTTACGGCTTACGGCTTATAATAAATTTGTTTTCAGTCGTAGGTTTCGTTACGAGTGATGTACTAGTCCCGTGCGGCATTCGTACAGGTCATACGATACGTTTCTCGTTGTTTTCTTAACAGGCTTTACGTCAACATCTTATCTGACAAAATGTATACGAAAATCGCCCTTGCGGCGGCCGTGCGGGAGTCTTCTACATCCGTAAACAGCCCGTACGATGCCCGTACTGCCGCTCTTACGATTGACCGCAGGGCTCTAAAATTTATGTGTCCACAAATCCTTAGTCACACCGTACGTACGCAAGGCTTCCCACGGCCTACTACTGTTTGCACGTACGGGTCCGCAACAAGCCACGATTTTATGGGACTGAGGCTTAAGTTTAATGTTTGAATATATACATCGTCCAAGTACCAATTTTGACGTATATCATAATGAACTCGTAGTCGTAAATTTTAAGAAAGATGTTTTTAAACATATTTACAAGCAATTTCTATTAAGTTTAGTTTCACACATTTGGTATGTCAAAACTCCAAAGCAAAACAAGGAAAATTAATTTTCAACAACCGACTGTTATCCTACTGATTTGTTTTGACAATATTCAACGTCATTACATATGGAGGTCAGTTCACCTAACCCAGGTCTATTTCTGGTCTATTGTTTTAATCACAACTAACGTACCTACCACAAGACCGGAAACGTCTCAATAAACTTTAATTATGAAGAAAAAATGAAATCATTGTCAAATTTTTGAGGAAAAATATTTCAACATACAGCTATTACCGATAAGGGAAAATAACCTACCAATGTTGATTCCAAGCAGAACCAAAACAAACAGTTTCAGCCACATCTTGAAGTTTGTTGACATCGTAGCTGAAATGTGTATTAAATTAATAAAAATAGCTAGATGGTAGATATATAATAGGTATAAATTTATAACTGACATATTTGTCTCATACATTTCCAATTAAGAACTTTTACTGGTGTCAAAATGTTGTTTCTGTGATTGAAAAAACTTAGCTGATCGTGACAAAATAATAAAACATTGTTCAACAGACATATGTGTATTTATAAAATTACTAAAATATACTACATGTTTGGAAAGGTTTGTGAAGTAAATGAATTTTGTAAACATGGCATGTTATTGTACTTTTTAATAATGGACGCATTTGTTTATGGCGACAGCACTTTATAGAAACAAATGCCTATTATTCTTGGGTCAATTGTGTAGACTGTCTAATTGTTATCTGGCTAAACACATGTTCAATCAAAGACTCACTAGATTTTTAAGCTATGACAGTCAGCATAACGGTTTCGTCCCCGACATATACCGGATACTTCTTAAGTACGGTCTAACGGACTTTATAAGCAGCTATGTAACCACTGGAACTTTCCCGTCTAAAATAACATGGAAGGCCATTATAAATAAACATGTAACCATGTACAATAAATTTATAAGATATGACAATATTGTTAAGGTAATGCAAAGTGATCTGAGATCAAATATACTTGAGATTGACTCTCCATGTAAAATATGGAAAATGGCCAAAACTCATTTCAGCTGCTTACCTATATGAAAAAACCTATTCATTATTGTAGTTAAACTTTACTCTAGGGATTTTCTAAGAACATGTGAAAAATGCTCTCTTCTTACTTACGATATTGTCACTCATTGGCTTTGTTATTGTACAAGTAATGAGTCATTGCGATATACAATTATTGACCATTGTATAAATATTCTAGGTATACATTATTATATGAACACCATGTTCAGTGATCCTAGACGCCGCTGTGAGTCACTGCTGTCTCTAGCTACTACTACATGTCAAACCACTGGTAGTCTTAAATATTTAGAACTTGCTAAGATTATTTGTAAAATGTGTTCATCATCTCTAAATCCGTTGTATGGTGATTTACCATGAATGTATTTTATATACTGAATATTTTAAATCTGGATGATATATTGAAATATTACTGTAAATGAACTTGAGGGAATTTGAACTATAGTAGTATGATGTTGTTTGCATTTATTTATGTTTACATGTACCTGTAAATTGTCTTTTTGCTATGTATCTTTGTGTTTACTATCTTTGTAGTTATATCTTGTAATGTTTCTTTGCTCTCCTATATTGTGGAGGAATAAAAGTATTGTTATTATTATTATTTGTGTACTGTATCTTCAAAGTTTAAATGTGCTTTCTCAGTTCGTATCACTTTAATATCAATGTGGTAGAGCATACTTACATATTCAAATATTATAAAAAGCAAAGTTTAAAGCATACCAGACATAACAACAACACATTTACACCCCTAAAATACAAGACAATACAAAGGGGGGGGGGAGATGGATCAGATTTTTACTTATCAAGGAGCTGTTTCGTTCCGATGGACGCCCCAATACCAACTATGTCACTTTAGTAGTAAGCAATTACCACGGAAGATGGAGCATCCTAGAAACATCGAGTAGTTTATTTATCTGATTCTGCCGACTCCAATATCAAAGTAAAAAAAGACGAAAACACGGACATATTCTAACACATATGTTAAATTGGTAGAACCATTTATTATTTTCAAAAGATTGGTAATTTGATGTTTAAGCTGTTAATATATATTTACATACACTTTTAGTTGACTTTTAAGCGGTACTTATTTTTTTGTTTCATTTGTTATTTGAAATTGTTTTGTTTAATAAGTTAACGAATATTAACTTACCTATAAAACTTTATCCATTTCTAAATAAACTATGTTAAACTTTACACGCCAGTCCTCAACGTAAAATGGATTTCGTGACAACAATTTAGTTAATATTCAAGCGTCTTCTTATAAAATTATAAATGCATCCTTTTTTTACTTTGAACCCGGAAGATTTGAACAATCCCAATCCGTTCATTGAATGGTATAAATAGATTTGGATAGATGTTTGCCAGCCGCATATTGGATTTCAAAATTAGGTTTAAGATGTTAAACAAAGTTTTTTTCGACTCTGCAGGTATCGTTCACTTCTATAAAAAACATATTTTAATGAGAAGTTTAATGTCCTTTTTTAGAGTTTACGAGATTATTTATATTTTCAAAATGGACGCATAGGTTGTTTTTTTATCATTATTTCACATTTGATGTGTTTATTTTGAGGCTTGTTGACACAAATATAACCTCTTTATTCATCTAAAATTACCCCATTTTAAAGTTATACGTTGTTTCGGGAGGTTCAAAATAGAATCCTTAATATTATCATATAAATCAGTTTCGGATGCATAAAATAGACTACGCTTAAATGTGTCAAATGTTTAATATTTCTTCTTCTTCTTCTTCTTCTTCTTCGAAGAGAGAGAGATAGAGATAGATAGAGAGAGAGAGAGAGGGGGAGAGAGAGAGATAGAGATAGATAGAGAGAGAGAGAGAAAAAGAGAGAGAGAGAGAGAGAGAGAGAGAGAGAGAGAGAGAGAGAGAGAGAGAGAGAGAGAGGGATAGAGAGAGAGAGAGAGAGAGAGAGAGAGAGAGAGAGAGAGAGAGAGAGAGAGAGAGAGAGAGAGAGAAAGAGAGAGGGGGGGAGAGAGAGAGAGATAGATAGATAGAGAGAGAGAGAGAGATAGAGAGAGGGAGAGAGGGAGGGGGAGGGTTATAGGGTGCATCAACAAAATTCATACTTGCATATACATTTTGTATGCCTTATGTAAAAACGAACAATAGCAATTTGTTAATGGCGGGGGGGACTTTTTTAAAGCTTTTTTAAAATTCGATCATGCAATATGATTAGACAATATTCTATCAATTTGAATATTGTAAAACTTCTAAATATTTCACGAAAGCAAGTATTATATTTACCTGAAAAATTCGGAGCTCCTCGGCCAGTTACTACAAATAACCTTGGACATATTTAGTTTACCTGTGCTGAAGTAAACAAAAACACGTTTGTTTATGCGATAAGTGATAAGTTTCTAGTCCATCAATTTGAAATAACATAGTTCTTTTTTTTACAAGATTTAACGCCGTGTCAACACAATTTAAGTCATTTTACTGCGTTCAGCACACCTAACCTTGCTTTCCTGGACCATTGTTAGTGTTAACCAGTACGCGCCTACCCTTCCACAAGGCCGGAAACTTCTTTATATTATCTAACCAATGAAGGAAAATAAACATTATTGTTAAATTTTCATGGAAGGGTTTAATCTCCCCGGTAGAGATTCGAACCCGCACCCCCTCGGGCACGAGATTCCAAATCCCGGCCCGCAACCAACTGCGCGATCGACCCGGGTTCAATAACACAGTACAATAATATCGCTGAACAATTTTTGATTAATTATATAACATAGATATATGTTTTAAAAAAAGATCTGTGTGTATACAGGCAAGAACTATATTGCATAACCGTTACGTGCTTCGCCTGTGCTTCGCATTGCGTAGGTACCTAGTAAAAACCGAAGCCGCCAGAGTAGACTCCGGACTAATCCTTCCGAGATTATTTACTAGTATTCGTGAATGGTCGAGGTGTTCCGAATGATACCCAAAGTTCTCATAAATTAAGGATGAATTGTGCCGTAAGATATCTGCATGAAATAGATTATTCTTTGAGTATTAGAAAAACAGTTCTTTAAATATCATGTATGCAGCACTTATCCTTAAATATGTAAAAAATATATAATCAAAATCTAATAACAAGTAACAAAATAAAATAACGATAAATTATAAATAATAAAACGAAAACAAAAACATTTTTTAGCCCAGGTTATATACAATTTGGAAATATTCACAAAATATTTATAATAACAACAGTACAGAATCATATAAACTTGTAACTAGCTTACTCTGACCTTTGACATTTTCAATATCAAAATACAACAACTGCATCTTAACCCGTTTATATTAGTTTGAGGCAAGAAATCATTAACATATAAATTTTCAACTTTTCTTCATATGGTATTACTTTACAAGTCAAAAACACAGTCTTTGGTGCGACTTGATTTGCCTTGCCTATATTAATCCAGCATGCGCAGATAAAATGCCAAAAATGATAAATAAAAAAACGAAAACAGAAACATTTTTTAGCCCGGGTTATATACATTTTGGAAATATTTACAAAAAAATATAATAACTACAGTACAGAATAATATAAACTTGTAACTAGTTTACTCTGACCTTTGACAATTTCAATATCAAAATGCAACAACTGCATCTTATCCGTTTATATTGATTTGGGGCAAGAAATCATTAACATAAAAATTATCAACTTTTCTTGATAAGGCATTATCTTACAAGCCAAGAACACAGTCTTTGGGGTGACTTGATTTGCCTTTGCCTAAATTAATCCGGCATGCGCAGATCTCATGCCGGCAAAAGGCAACATATTTATTACTCAAGTTATCCAGAACAGCAAAACTCCAATAAACCCAAACATTTAAACCTAATGATAACACACATGTTTATCAAACATAGGATCTGTATCATTATATCTAATTATTTGTGTAAACTTGTTGATCGGCCATAATATTAATTGCAAAGTTTCACATGACAATATATTTCTCTATTTCCCGCTCTCTACAATTTAGAGACTTACCGTATGCATGGCTGCATACTGTGAATCAGTCAGAGACATTATATATTCATTAAATGTTTCTATTGGTGTGTAATCAACGTCAAATGTTAAAGTATAAAAATTAGCTCAATGCAAATACTCATATTGGTCCTGAAATAAAATGTATGCATTGCAGAACTTGTTCCCGATTCAGCAATAAATGATAAACTTAAAGGAGAGAATTATTTGAGACGAACACCAAAAAAACCGACGAATTTGATAATTCTGAATGTCATGTTTATGGTTAAGATTATAATTGTGATATTGACGATAATGTTATTTATGATGATAACAGTGGTAATAAAGATAAGAATGGAAATGATGATGATGGTAATGTCGTTTCTTCCGGTATTGATTAAATGGCAATTGTGCTTGTAATTGCAAAAAGAACACACACAAGTTTATTTTTTTTAACTCAATGTTTATCTGCCTTTTAAATACAACCTGTAAATAACATCGAATCAACAAATTATCTGTAAACATGTTTTAGTATCTGGTATGACATAATACAATATGATATTATACAATATCATACTATTTCGTAATAATAAAATATACCCACTGGTCACGTAATAGCTTATTGTACTGTTAGTAAACAGATCCATACAATATATTCAAGTGTACAATGGTTACAACCTTCAAGATATAGAGATATCATACAGTTTTTTTACAAATTTTAAAGATACATCTCAAATATAATACCTGTTCATTTTTTCAGTGATTTGTGCGTTCAATGAAATAATCTGAGAACAACGACTTGATTCTAGTGCAAAATCTTCAAACCATTGTATCATTGTTTTAATGAAAATATCATTTGCAGTTATTTTTACTTATGCATGTAATTGCAAAAACAATCACAAGTGTTATGTAACTCATTGTCCCCCCCTTTTAAAAGCAACCTGTAAATAATATCGAAGCATAAAATTATTTGTAAAACATACACTTTCTTCACTATAAAGAGGATCCCATGTTATGAAGGTTTGTTTTTGTATCTAGTATGACAAGTTAACAGCCAACCTAACATTGTTACTATGTGTGTCATGCAGGAACTCACACCAACAACACATATTTTACATTATTGATGGCAATCACGAATTTTAAACTAATTATTTTTGTGATTTAGGAATTATACGTTCTTTGTAGCCGTGCATTTTTATCTGCAGTTTGCAAGTATCATAGAAAAAGTAAATATTCGCAAGCGTCACACACAAACAAAAAGCAAAAATGTAATAATGTTTTTATTTTTAATATATAAGATATTGCAAAACAATTTCCTCTGGTGATTTTAACTAGGTTCTAGGGTGCACTAACCTTCCACATACCCCAACAGGTGCATGCAAGAAAAAACAATAAGTCATATACATAAAGAGTAAAACTTTTATTTAATCTACTTGAAATAGCTTTTTATTGCTGAAACAAAACTAATAATATAAAGCAACGAAACAAACTAATTATGGAATAACGGATAAGAAAATCAACAAAACTTTCAAAATCCAGCAATTTCTTAATATCATGATTGTAGCACATTTCACACAGAAAACATATATATTCTTCATTTCCCAATATTCTGAACTTCAATATCCTTTAAGTCCGGAAAATCTTAATACATGATAAGATATAATTGTGCAATTGTATAGTAAACAAAAATAACAATTTCTAATAACATGCAATGTCACTAAAAACTATCTTTGAACTTGTAAAAAGCTGTGGGTTTTTTATTGAACATTGTATTTTATTTCAGATGAAGTCACAGGCTAGATATAATAGATTGAAACATCTGAAAAGGGGAATTCTTAAACATGTAACAAAAATATGTTTTTTTAAATATGTGCTTTTTCTTATTTGTTTTATAAAAAAACTAAAGCGAAACACATACAGAAGTGCATAGATAATTATTTACTATATATGCGACTCTATTTTAATATAATATACCTATTACGATATCAACATCGTAAACTACAAGTAAATACGATTGTAAGTCAGAAGCACGTACATTCGATCGATTATCGAATACCATCTGAATAGATCACCATAGATTAGGGTTAGAGCATTTATTCCATTGAAATATTTTAACAAAATATAAAAAAAAAAAATCTAAATAAATGTAAACAATAAAAAAAATAAACGAGATAAAAATAACATAACAGAATAAAATTTTATCAAGTCCAGGTTATTTTAAATATGTGATTATTTACAAAATGTGATAATGTGTAAAAACTATAAAAAATAATTGCATATAAAATATCTTTATATTATATTCATGTAACTATTTCATACTGACCTTAAATTATTTCAATGTTGTACATGTATTTAGTTTGTAAATCTTGACTTAATGAACTAAATATGATTTTGAAAATCTTTTAAACAGAATCTTAAAATAATTTACTTCGATATAAAACCTCAAATGTCCGTGAAATGGAAAAAACCCAAAAAGGCCAGGATATAACAAGTATCTGTATTTGACCACTTTGAACACGTGTCAGCAGTATACATTGATTCAAAATTTCAAATGATATAATAAATTTTCTAAATAATGTAAATTTCAGAATATACAAAGTCATACGTATATTGATTTTTATTCTCCCAATAAAAATGCTATTCTTAATAGCGACACATCATCCCTTGCTTGAAAGACAAGCTTTATATCACATGGTTTGACTAACTTCCGTTATAACAAACTGTAATGTTTAATTCAGAGATATATGTCATAAAACAAAATATAAATTTTAACCTATGTTGAATTGTTGAATAATTTAAACCATCAATAAGAGTAGTAAGTGATGTAATACTAGTACACACTTTGGTAAAGTTGACAACAGTGTAAACCAACAAAATCAAATGAAATAAACACCTCGTTGTTGCCTCCTTATGAACTAAGATCCATTGAAGTCATTGTGCTGAAAATATTGCCTATAATACCTATTGTGCATTCTTTCTGAAACAAATCATTTGTTATTTTAGTTCTTTTCTACTCAATCTCAAACAGTAATCTCATAGAGTCAATAAGTTTAAGATAACTCAGATTTGTGATATCCATCTCAATCTCAAAAAGTGAGCTCCATTTTTGCTCAATACTAGTTTTACTACATTGAAAAGTTTGTATATGTACTCAACATCTCCATCTGTGACGCCACACATTGATGTACAAACTTTAACTGTTCCTGTAATATAAAAGTCACATTTGATCATTAAAATTTAATCAAACACGTTCTTAAATCGTTCAAAGTTTTATCCACTTAAAAACGTTTTTTATTTAATTTTATTATTCTTTTTAATAAAAAAAGTTCTTTAAATGTTTTTTACCACATTATTTCATTCTAACCTTCTATATTAATCAATTTGTAAATCATTCAGACATTCATTTCTAAATGTTCATTCTCTCATAGTCATGCTCCTATATTTGCTGATAGTATGTTTTAGTTACTAATGTCGAAAACACGCCCAGATTTATTGATTCAAACATCCTGATTTCTTTAAATTGCATAACCGCTACCTTTAACATGCATCTTGACAATACATATTCATAATTTTAACTATAACTACACCCCTATTGTAATTAAACCACTCCCTTCATACCTTATATCTCGCCCAATTTTTCTAAACGAGTCCCCTGTATCATACCGTACGCCCGTTCTTACCTTATTTGGTATAACATTTGGTCTCCTAAGTCTAAGTAGTCTAACAGTATTCACTACACTTATTTGTCGTATAATGTCAGCTCTTTCTAGCAATAATGATACTGTACAAAACAATCCACATTTCTTACCACCAGTTCTAGTAAAACACAAATGCTTTAAAGTAAATTTTCAAAGAAACAATCGACAAATAATCATCATAAGGCAATAGCAAAACCATTTAGCGAATGGTGATATATGAACATGTAATTCTAAATTTTGTTTAAACGTAGTGTTAAGGCATAAACTAAAAGAACAAAGATCATCTTTTAAAAACGTTTGTGATAATGGTATGGGTGTTACAAACTTACAAAATCATTTAAAAGTCGAAAAAAGTTCATAAGTTCATAAAAAAGATAAATAATTTATAATAAAAGACTGTCATAATGTTTCCATGAAAATGATTTCAGCTCCTTTTTTAGGTTTGTTTTGGGTTGTTTGAAAACTTGTAAGGAGATGCGATTAAGTAAAATAACTATATATACATATTTTTGAAAGAAGTAATGAGTTTAACTAAGATAAATGTAAATACAACGTCAAACTATAATATAATAACTTACAAACAATGTAATAACATTGGAGATGTTTCATTGGTTTGAACAGATGTTTGTGTATCTTTTATAAATTGTACAAAGTCAGCATCACTTGATGGAACTTTCTCATTATTTTTCCAGTTTGTATACTGGTAATGATTTACAATTCTTTCTCCAGTTGATTGCTAGGAAAAAATAGTTAAACAATTATCATTATCTTAATTAGGGCAAATTTGTTAATTTGATACATTGACTATAGGCATAATGTTCATTTTTGGAAGTAAGTTTCAAGAATGAAGTACAGTTAAATTCACCTGCACACCTTTTGGAAGATCTTAAATACTTTAAGAATGCTATCTTTAATTATTGATTCAATTCTAAACCAAAGAACATATTTGGACAAACTTAATAACGTATCATTCACATTCGTGTTACAATTCTAACATTTATTTAAAACACAAATCTGAGATTAAGTGATAATCATTTAATTTGAACGCAAAGTAATATTTATCGTGTTGGTGTGCAATTAAACACAAACAAACATATATTCTTGTTTTAGTAAAACTTTCTAAACGCAGATACCTTTAATGGAATCAAACAGTTATTTTCAAACTCACCTTTCCATTGTTTGTTATCTTCAATGTTCTATATTGGTGATTATATTTGTTTTGATATTTCATACACGTAACAACAAATGAACCACACGTTAGACTTTCATTTTCTGCAGGAATATAACTACCCACATCCTGAAAATTGTAGACACTGTTTAAATATAGGAAACCTATAGCTTTATCAGTAATTAATTAGCATAACAAAGTCGCCAGCTTTCGAATCTATCCGAAAAAGATTAATAAATTGGCCATTTTTATGCCGTATTGTAGTCAAATTAGTAGTTTACAGGATATATTTTGGAATGTTAATCCCTGAATACCAACTCAAAAAACGACCAATATGCCATTTAAAGTAGTAATTAGCCGCAATGAAAATAATTTAGGAACACCCAAGCATTGTTCCAATGGTAAGAACTTTAAAGCTGGTGACTAGTTTCTTTTTTATGAAACGGTTAATCATATTTGTCAGTGAAATATTGAGTCATTTCTCATATGGTCAATTGGAAAGTTCAAATAATTGAGAGTTAAATTATAGGTTGAAAGTCGATTCGGTGAACCGCTTGCCATGGTCTTAATTATAATTGTCTCACTCGATCATACAGAAAGTTATTCCAAATGTAAATACGCTCTGTGAAAATATTATCTCTGCCAAAATAAAGCAAATGATAAAACAAACTTACATATTTCTGATCGTCCGCGATTTCAACAGAAACAACACACGAACATTTTTCTTGGTAAATTAAACATACAAAGTCACATTGTGTTGTAGATAATGGTGTTTGAGCCAGTATGAATCTATCTTTCCTTCTGAAACCCTGAAAATTAGGCTATCTCCCTTTTATTAGACAATACATGATATAACCATTACATTTTGCTATTTGGAAATAAAATGATCTAGCTTTTAAGTGACCTAGCTTTTAACCGTGTATGTTCATTTACATTCAAAGTCTCCGTTTCATGATTCATTATGTTCGTCAACTATACAGTTGTCACTGTTGATAACTTTGCTACATGAAAATTACTCCTTCAAGACTACATAACTTTACTAATCGAGCGACCTTATACGGTCATGATAAAAATATTCCCATAGAACAGGTACCATTTAAGACTGTAAAAACAAAGCTGGCAACTTAATGCTCGATTCATATATTTCCTTATTCATTTGTTAAAACAAGTTGATATTATTGTAAAGGGACTTAAGCATACAATATTTCTCATATAAATGCCAGACATTAACTTACGTCTTGAGAGTGAAATAAATTGACCTAGTTGAATAAACTGAAGTCCACTAGCATTTGGTTATATTAAATAAATGTCAACTTACGTCAACGTAAACCGCGTTAATATAATCTGAATCATTGAAGGCTCTGTTTAAATAAAGCATTGGTCTGCTACTGTTACCTAAAACGATATAAAATACGATTCTTAATACTGATAGTAGGTGTTAAAAAGTTTCGTCTTGTACGCTTGTGTTGTAAATAAACTAATTAGGTTCATTACACAAACGTTAATTAAAACTGCATCTTTAAAAATATTTACCTGCTTATGTTATTCACTGAATTAGGTGTAAAAATGACATTGCCAGTTATGATCTATTCTCTGATGTTTAGTAAAGCAGATATAATATAGACTTGAACAAAACGGAGAGCAAAGATATTTAATTTAGACACATCTATCAAACCTCTAAATTGTTGTTTCAGTAAGGTGGAATTTAAGTGTATCTGGGTAGTATTTTAACATTTAAGGGCAGTTCTGAATATTAAGAATTAAATATAATTTGAAATGGAACCTCACTTCCATGTCTATTCTAGTGGTAAGAAAAATGAATATTTAGGTGGTATTTTATATCAAAGGTCGGGGTTACATACTTAAAGGCGGGGTTTAATATTCAAATAAATCATTCTTACCAGGAACGTCACTCAAAGACCTATTCTTGTCTTTGTATTTCTTGTTCAATGCCACAGCTTGTTCATGTTCTTCATTTACAGTCTCAATAGAAGTACTGAGTTTCTGAAAAAACACAATTGAAACATTTAATTAAGGTTTTGATATCCAATTGTAAAACACGCATTCTTCAAATGTAAGATTGTTTTATAAAGCTTCCGTTACAAAATTTAATTTACGTATGTTTCCTGAATGACTACTTGGTCACACACATTAACCTATTAGTTTTTATACAATTTCAGCGTTAATTTTGTTCAGACAATATCAATTATTTAAATAGAATCAAATAATCAATATTTTGAGCCTGTACAATACATGATAAAAAACCGTAAGCTTGAGAGCACTTTTAATAAGGCAATAATTATTTCAAACTTTGGTATTTTGTACTTAGTTAACCATTTAATTCTAACGCGTGTCTTTCAGCAAAATATGACATGCACGACAATTACAAATTCATAAAATGTCAGTTTAAGTTTACTGTATACACATACATGATATAATTTTATCAATGGCCTTTTCGCACAAATTTAGAGTCTTACCTTATGCATGGCTGCATACTGTGAATCAGTCAGAGACATTACATGTTCATTAAATGTTTCTGTTGGTGTGTAATCAACATCAAATGTTAAAGTGTAAACAATAGCACGATGAACATACTCATATTGGTCCTGAAATAAAATGTATACATTGTGGAACTCATTCCCAATCTGGCAATAAATGAAAAACTTTAAAGGAAAAAAACATTTGAGACGAAAACACAAAAACAACGAAATATATCATTATGATTGTCATGCGTATGGTTTTGTGATATTGGCGATAATGATAATGATAGTGATACTGAAGATAACACTGTTAATAAAGATGTGTTAATGACGATGATGATGAAAATGTCGTTGCTACTGACATTGACTTACTGATTTTTATTATAATAGTAATAACTTATAATGCAAGATATAAATAAGTCGGGGTTAAATAATCTGAAGGCATAGTTTTTTCAAATCGAAATTCAAGAAAACACCAAAACAATTACGATCATGATGAAGGAGGTGATGCTGTTGATGACAAAGGTTTTTACTTACTGGTGTTTGTACCATATTAACACGCTGTTCTCTCATTTTTCTAATACATCCAAACACATCAACTTGACCTTCGTTCATACCTTCTTCTGTTAGTAAATCTATAGCAATATACGTTCCTGTACGTCCTATACCGGCACTGGAAAAGTCACAAAAGTTTATACATGAAATGTCAACTTATGATGAAAATGATAATAATAATTACGATGGTGATACTGGTTATGATATACCGATAATGATGATGGTAATAATGATGATAAAGAGAAAAAGTGATAACATGATAAAACGCCATTGACACGTGTGTGTTTTGTGTTTATTAAGAAGTTACTTTTCTAAGAATATCAAGTTTTTGTTATGCTTGTACAGCAAAATAGGAAAGGAAAACATGAAAAATCCGAATCAAAAATGAGTAAAATATACCTGCAATGAACAATAACTGGTCCTTGTGATAAACTATATGTAGATTTAACTCTTTGTCTGAACTCAATCAATGATGTTACGTTATTAGGTACAGACTTGTCAGGCCAAGCTGTAAAATGAAGCTGACTTACTGTACGTCTCTCTTTTCCCTGAAAGATAAAATGTTTTCTTACGTTATTACAACAGTATGGTTATTTTATTCGACCATAGGGAGGGGGCGTTGCCAAGTGCTTACGACGTTGGACTGATCATCATTGGATAGCCAGCTCCTTTTTGTAAAAGTCACTTTTAACACCTACCTTGGAAGTAAGATCGTACAATTATTACACCTTTCATACAAATACAAATATTACTAAGAGTATTGTCAGTCCAGCAATAAAAGAGAAAGTATTATAATAGAAATATTCTTACACCAAACTCTATAAAGGTAAAAAATATTATTTACTAATCCATGGATGATAATTTATATAGCACATGACTGTATGACCCACCAGTAACAGTTTTTATAGCAAATAACTTACCTTGAAAACCGTGAAGGTTCTGAGAGTATATTCAGAGAAGTCCTCCATACTGTCACATTTTATTTCAAGGTCATGAAAGGTCAAAGACTGACCAAGTTCTGGCCAATACTGTTGACACTTCATACCCTGAAAAGTCATGATCGATTTGTAATTGTTTTAGTTTAAACATACGTTTTAAAATGGTTTATGTTATGTTTGCCTAGGTTTTGTTATAATTAATAAATGCATCCCTTTATAAGATCTGCATTCTCTGATT
The DNA here is from genome assembly GCA_025267735.1 of Mactra quadrangularis. Lineage (NCBI taxonomy): Eukaryota > Metazoa > Mollusca > Bivalvia > Venerida > Mactridae > Mactra > Mactra quadrangularis. Next base: position 17,483,190 of record CM046295.1, on the reverse strand, counting down.
AAATAATTATTCAATATAGCACATGAACGATAATATTCAAACCTAAAATACTATGGAGGTACTTGATTTGCCTAAAAGGTGGCCTACAATAACATTGTTAAGGTATAAAAATTATATTCTGGTTAACTCAAACTATTATCTTTTTTTTCAGACATTTGAATTAAGAATCAAACCAACCAACGTTATTTACTAACCGAAGGTTCTTGGAGATTCGTCAACATCACAATTATGTCACTTTCCTCATGCCAAACCATTTTCCAGAACGTTGCAAAATTGTCTGTAGTCACTTTGGTTGGTCCTAATGAAGCAATGTATGCTTTCTGTTGCTGATTGCCCTGAAGATGTCAATATATGGTCCATACATATTAATATCGCACGCAATGCAAACTCAAAATTAACGTAGATCAAAATTTAGAACTAAAACAATGCTTACTTTGTGAATGGTGCTAATATTTAAAATCAATATTAACGAACTTGTTACGATCTTATTCAGAAATTAGTGCAAGTTAAATAGTTCTCAAATATACAATACTATCCACCCCAAATTTAAAATTACACGAAAACCCTATGTATGTATTATAAAATTTCAGCTTTATCCATAGAGTACAAAAACAAACTTACTTTTATGTAGCAAGCATTGATAAAGAACTTTTTATCATGAGCCAGCTTGACTCTCGAATGGTCATCTGTAGATAAAGATTGAACATTGTTCATTATATTGTTACATGGTAGTTCTGGTTAGGCGCGATGTAACCTTTTTGTGTCGATGCGCCGTAAACACAAAAACCAAACAAGTTCTGGATAATGACATGATGAAAAATAAACATGTCGTTGTATTTCTAACTAAAACGATGTTATTAAAATTTATGAAATGGTGTAAATCACATTTTTGATGCGATGATTAACAGCACCTATATTCTTTCTAGCAAACTCGGACAATTATCGACAATTTGTTGCGGGGTAAATTATGTTATACAATGTATTGAAAGCGTTGAAGTTTTTCCTCAAAAATAATTGAACACAACCCAGAGTCAAACAAAAAGAAACTAACTTACATGGATAGAGTCCATTGTAACGATTCAATGCTATGTTTTCACTTCTTGTAGCAACTGTACAAGGTTGTTTCAATCCTTTTGCAAGTCTCTGTGTTTGATGAAATAAAGAAATTATATAAAATATTACCAGACATATAGTCGGATACACCTGCTGTAAAAAACAGTATTTAAGAAGACTTAGATTAACTGAGTAAGTCTTATTTATAAAAGGTACAATATACTTAACATACAGTTTAAGTAATTTGACACATCAACTTAGAGCTAATGATTTGAATTTTAATCATCACATGATTGTAACTGCATTTAAAATGTATGTTGATTGTTACTGCATTTAAAATGTATCTTGTTGTATTCGGTTATAGATGCTGACTTTTTAAAAATTTAATTAGTTAAACACAGCGGAAAAAAAGAAAAAAAATAACTTTACCTTAAACTCGTTCGATAAATACTTTCCTGCATTTTGTGTGACGTAAGCTTGTAAGTTTCCAACGTTAATGACGTTTGTAAATGTATAATAGTCATCGTCGACTTCATTTTCTTCAGTGTCTAGTTCGTGTGACTCCTCCAGAGCAATATTATCAAACTTTTGTTTCGGTTTACATACCACTTTTGGAGCAGTTGGTTTATTTTCTAGATTAAGCAGAAATATTGAATGATTTACATCTATTTTTTACTTTTTAAATCTTATAGCTTAGGTTATTGGCTTTTGCTCACAATCCCTAGGTATGTCTTGATCTTAGACCTTAGCTTTTAGTCTGGTATTACAACTGAATATCAAAATGCATCAAGATAAGGATTCTCAGAAAATAGCGTTTTCTTGTTGGTCTATGAAAGTTGTAGTTTTTTATATCAAATTAGCTCATCTTGTGACTTGTGCGTATCAATGTTAATAACAAGATCAATATTTTTTTCAGGTAAAACATTATCTAAATACTATTTTTATCTATTTGGCTTAGTGCACATAGCGTATTTTCATTATACAAAGAACACATGTATTTCATCACATCAAAAGGCAATTTGCTATGACAAGCTACTAACCAATTCAAATAATAACGCAAAACGCAAGCCATTATTTCCTCTGTATTTATATGCTACAAGTGTTTTCACTACCCAATGCAAAGCAATCTTAAATCTTTTTCAAACCTAACAAGGTTATACATTTGATCACCTATTGCATTGCATTCAAAGGTTTGTCTAGTATTCAATACCTAAGTAAATATTTTACAAAATTACTTCTATTTATGATATGAATTGCTTAAATAGTACGTGGTTATAATCAATTTCGTTCAATTGAGTAAATTGTATAATAATGCTTGAAAAAAAACTATGCATTTTAATTGAAAATGTGTCAGTGTAACTTCCTTGAAATCTAATACAACAGTCATGTGAGAAAATTAAAAAAAATATTTAAAGGTTTAAGCTTATACGAAGAGAATATAATAAAACTTAAAAACGTTAAAATATATCGGGTATAGTGCCATTATAAGTTGGTAATTTTACGCAATTACAAAATATGAATAGCGATCTTAAAAACGTATACCTCAAGCAAGTTTGGATCGGTGAAAGTCGTTTTAAATCTGCAATGAATTGTCTTAAGGAGTTTTGAATAAGAATTAATAAAAAAGAACTTAATCAGCATAATAAAAATAAGGACCTACTCACATCTACTCATAATTTTGATAAACACCATAATTAATTATGAAAGTCGAATAAAATTTTTAATTGAGTAGTCTTAATGAGTGTCAAATAAAAATTGATGAGAGCTTAACTCGCACCAGAAAAAGTAAAATCAACTCACCACGAGTCGTGACTGAATCACAATTTTCATAAACACCATTGTTAACTACTGTAGAATTTATATCAGACATTGGTTCATCTGTGTTGTATTTCGTGTTTGTTTCTCGTTGTGACCTTCTTCTGTAATGTAGACATGTCATGATGGGTTTTTGTAAAGTCAAAAATGTACAGAGAAATTGTAAAAACTTGTATTTTGCGTAAAGTTTGACCCCGACCTGAACTTAATGCAAGAGTATTCATTACATTGAATACGAAAGTAGTATTAATGCTCGATTACACCGAGACCATGCGAATTATGCGTCGAAATTTAACATATAAACATACTTCTACAATTTTACAATCGCTGCCGAAGTGCAGAATATGCGTGGTACTGATTTTCGTCGGGATATGTGAAGATAATTATTCGATGCAAATGTGAAAGGTCAGATCGGGGCCAAACTTTACGCACAATACATACCAATAAGATGAATATTGCGTTTATTGTTTGTCGTCGCATTCTCTTGCATTCGAAAATTGAGAGAGCCGTTAGGTTAGCAATATTGCAATTGAAATAAAAATTTGGTGAATTTTACGTCTTATTAGACAATATATTAAAAAAACTCATTGAACGTTTTTAATATCTTACAAAATTATGACTAACCTTCTAAGAACAAACCATACACCAACAACTACTAAAGTAATGACACAAAGACCACCTACGCTGCCTCCAACTGCTGCACCAATAGGGGCGGGAAGTGATGGTTCTATAACTGAAAATATGAATAAAATTAAGACAAAAAATCAAATATTGAATTTTAATAAACATATATTCCAATATTGAAACGTTTAACATAAGGAGGTCATATCGTTTGTTCGGTTGGTAGCGCATGTGGCTATGACTTGAGTTCACAATTCATACATGGCAAACAAAACTTTAATTTTGATCAAGAAACTATTTTCTACGTTCAGTCTCCCACTCAAACCAATCTCAAGTGATTACATAGAAATGATCTTCATAAGTAAAATTTTAGTGAAAAGTTCAAGCAGCAAGACTATATGATAAGTTTTGGCAGTAGAGTGTCTGGCTATTAATTCAACCGTCTTTGTTTCGTCCCCATGCGAACATTTACAACCAGGGACAAGTTTGTTATTATATATCCTCTTCCTCAGCGACCATTCTACGCCTTCATTTGTATCAGTTGGAATAAATAGGGCATGTCTTTACTTCACACAACAGTATTACTTTGAATTGTACTAACCTTCTTCGCAACCATTTATGCAACCATAGGCACAGAATCCTGAGTCTTGGAGACAAGTATCGTTTATGCAATCTTTCCTACATGGGATGTCACATACGTTACCATAGAAACTAACAGTACAATTAAGGCATGTACCATCATATTGACCACATACGTTGCCTCCACAATTAACTGGACATGTTTCATTGCACGCACGACCGTAAGTACCGACTTGACATGAAAGGCATTGTCCATTTTCATGACCACATTCTCCATTTGAACAGTTTTCAGGACATTTGTCTGCGCACATGTTACCAAAGTATCCTTCTTTACAAGAGATACATTGTCCATCTTCTTTGGCGCATAAATCACTTTGACAATTCGAACATTTTTCGTGACACATTATTCCGTAATAACCTGAATGGCATTTGTCACATTTATCCCCTTCAAAGTTAGCTTTGCATCCAGTACAAACGCCATCACTTCTGTTACATAAATCGTTTATGCAGTTCGCAGGACAACTCTTATCGCAGTTGTCATTGTATTTCCCTATTACACATTGATTACATTTAGATCCAGTGAAATTATTATTAGCACACCCATTGGTACATTCACCATTGCTGTCACACGTTCTATCTTTACAATAATCAGGACATGACATATCACAATCGTTACCATAAAAAGGAATTGCACAAACGTTACATTTGTCTCCACTCCAGTTGTTTATACAATCGAGTAAACAAATGCCTGTTGTTTCGTTACATTGGTTCTCAACACAGTTTGCTGGACAAGGAGTTGAACAATTTGTACCAGTACCGTTATAATAACCACTAGCACATTGGTAACAAGCATAACCATATTGTTTATATTCTTGAGGACAACTAAAGCAAGTAATTGGACATGCATTCCAACATCTCCCACCCCAATATCCATCTATACACCCATATGTACATTCCCAATTATTTCCGTGTTCCCATTGCTGATCATTACAAATATCCTTCAAATTTCTTGTTCCATCAGGGTTACTTTTACAACAACCACAAATACCATCGATTTGGCATACTGAATTTTGAGAAATACCTGAACGAGATAATAATATAACTTTACACAAATAGAAAACAAACAAAAATGTAACATATTTAAATATCACCAATCAAAATTTAGTTTAGTCTGACCATTTTGAAATAAGAAAAACCATCTTACCCATTTACATATGCATAGCTGCTTACAGTAACTTTAGCGCTTTCATAACCGACTATGTTTAATGTTTAAATGTGTTCTTCGTTGAAGTACGTCTCGCCATTTTTGGCGTATAGTATAGTGGACGTTTAGTTATAAACTTTTAGAAAGATAGTTTACGCTATTTTAAATAAGTTAAGTTCCACACTTGGTACGTCAAAACTCATTAATGTTTTAGTAACTGACTATCATCCTACTGATTTGTTTTGACAAAGTTCAAAGCCGTATCATGTCAAATTAAAGTTATTTTACGATGGCCAGCTCATCTTACCTTAGTTCTTCCAAGAATAAAATGAAATGTATTACTGAAGAGAAGACAGGAAATAACCTACCCATGGTAATTCCAAGCACAGCCAAAGCAACCAGTTTTAGCCACATATTTTTGTCTAATCACTCGATGTCTGAAATGCGTATACAAATCACCATAAATTCAAGGTTAAAATATAAACAGTAATGAATTACATCCGATAACATTTGCCTCTTACATTTCATGCAAACAATATTGTATAAGAACTTTAGTCATATTGTAAAATTGTGAATCTGTGACTTAAAAGACACAACTGATCAATGCAAATAACAAGTAAAAAAAAATGCTGCGAAATGCAGCAATGTGATTGTCACGGCAAACATAAAAACAGTTAAGTACAATATAAAGGTAACTCAAAAAACATTATATTGAATTGTCATGTTAACTGTTAAGGTTTTTCAGTAATAAAAAGGTAACTCGGTTTTCCTGTTCATATGTAACATTCTCGTTCCCAGAGCCTAGTAAGGTTCTCGATACTAGTTAGATCGAGAATCTTGATAACATCGGGGTACGAGAATGGTCTGGATTTAGACATCATCTTTATGCCGACAGGATGTTTGGTTTTATTTGGATTCATTTCCAGTAATTCATATTTGCATGACGCTTAAAAAGATCGGCAAAAGGGAAAGCATACTCTTTCAGAACTGAAGCTATTTATATGACATATCGCTTCTGTTCAATAAAGTATTCTATACATTGCGGATCTGTCCTGAAAAATCCTTGTGACTATTGGTTCCCAGAAATGATCTGTATAATAAGGGGCGGCTGTTGGTCTCCGGGCAAATTGAAAATCAAAGTGCATAAAAAGAGACCTTCTAACGGCAACAGCTACTTCCCAAGAACAAAACAAGACGTAACCGGTTTAAGACGCTTGCGTACAAAGGTGTGTCATAATATTACATTCGGAACACCTCGACCTTTCATGAATGAATTATCTCGGAAAGATTCGTGGGGGGGTCTTTCCTGGATTTTGGGAGATTTTACTACATACGCAAAGCGAAGCACGTAACGGTTACGCAAAATAGTTCTTGTAGTTTACTCACAGATCTTTGTCTAAACATATTTCTTTATTATAAATTGAACCAAATATTGTTCATCGATATCATTGACCTGTGTAATTTCAAATTTACGGACTAAAAATGAAACTTCAGTCATCGCCAAAACGATCGTGTATTTGTGTACTTTAACACTGGTTTTTCCAGATGGCGTCTAAATATGTTCGAGGTTATTCGTAGCGAATGACCGAGGAGTTCCGAATGATAATATTAGATAATTCGTCCTCAGATTAGCGCTTACCGAACTGTCCAGAAGCAGTAGGATGTTGATTTAGCTATAAAAATATTTAAGCTCTGTATACTGCTAACCCCTCTCTCGAGTGTTACAGGCAAGATAAAGTGCACGTCGGAAAGTGGTAAATAAAGAAAAAGTTAAAAAATCCTGACAAATAGTTTTGGCAGGAACAGTGAGTAATAGATATCAACCGATTTGCAGGCCAGGATTTTTGTTTGTTTGTATTAAACAAAAGTATAACTGTCATTGGTCGATATTTTGTTCGATACGGAAACGATCGATCCGATATATCTACCGAACCCTTCAATACCGGTATTCGATATTATGTCGTATACTAGTGTAAAGCCCATGTACTAGGTAATACCGTACGCTTCCTTCGCAGCTCAGTGAATACATTACATTCACTCGCTGCTTTAAAATATGTTGAATTACAAGTATTAGCATTTCCAAAAATGCTTGAAATCGCCGTTTAGCCGTGTATACTCCTTAGAGTAAAAACAGACAAGCATTATGCGCTAGCGTTTTATACCGTCTTAAGTCTATTTTTAGAATACAACAATTAGCGTGCCCAGCAGCGTGTTCAGTTACCTTGAACGTTCCGTAACGGAAGAATCGGAACAACTCAACCAATAGACAACTCAACCCGATACAACTCAATCTCCTACTAACGGATTGAGTTGTCCCAAAGTTGTGTTGAGTATTGCACGGGTTGAGTTGTCTTCGGGTTTAGTTCTCCCGTATCCGTAACGTTAGCTAACAGTAGTTACTGAACACGGGGCTGGTAAAGATAATGTAAAACCAGTGAGTCTATTTATAGAATATCAGGAATTAGCGCGCCCTATGTAAAATCATTGATTTAGATTCGCCCCGAAATAGGGAAGATAGGTTTGCATCTTTTTTCAACAAATGCGAGTTTTAAAAAGAATTAAAACGTTACATTTAATTTAGCATTCTTCTTGGTCTTTTATTGCAACTTTCTATTTACTGGCTCACGTTTATATATTAATAATGGTATTTTCGGTAATTCAAGCAGGTAACCCGACAAAACATGGCTTCGACGAGTCCTTCACGCACCCTTATTTGACTTTTCAAGGTTCATTTTTTCATCATGTGACCTCAAATGCATCGTTTTGAATGGCTTTAGGCAATCGGTGTCGACTACAAAATGCTCAAATCTCGTAAATTGTCTATATTGCCGGTCAAAGGACCAGCGATAATGATATTGACCTTTACTATGAACCTTTAATCAGCCAATGAAAGAATATGATGAAAGAAATATCAGTTTGCACATAGTATTTTAGCAGAGGTAGAAAGTGAACGTGTGAATTTTTCGAACCGGTGCATTGGAGAGTAGTCGTACCTTTACTCGTTTCGGAAGAATTTTGTTGCTGGATACACGAAAGGATTTAACACTTATCTCAATTCCGAAAACACAAGAGGCAATATATCACGAATAGAAATCATAATTAAAAAAATAACGTGCCTGCAAATATAGAAACTTAGAAATGTAAGATTTCAAAAGACATTTTTAGACGTGACAAAATTTACTCGGACACGAGAAAACATAATCCATTCGAACAAATTAAAAAAATGGAGAGCTTTTCAAGTGTGTCGAAAGGATTTGCGGAAAGGTGTCAATATAAAACGCTGAAATTTCGTGTGTTGTACTGCTGATAGAAATATTGTTTATATGGTTTACAAAAATATGCTTTTTTTCTATGTAACTTTTAACGGAAATGGGCTGTACAATGATTGCATTAAAAAACAATAAAATGTCGGTAATAGAAATCGAAAGGATTTATGTCACGTGACTTTTGCCCATTGCTACCAAAATCTACCCATCATAATATCACGGCGTTGAGACGCCGTGAAATAAAACATTGATCAACAGAAATGCACATTTGTATTGAATGCCAAGCATTTACTACACGATTCCTAATATTTGTGCAGTTAAATCGAACTTCATAATGTGTATCATATTGCGTGTGTATAAATCAATTTTGTTAACATGGCATGTTATTGTACTTTAAATAATAAATTCAGTTGTTTGTTTGAACAACATTTAATGAAAACGATACTCATTGTTCGTTTGACTTGGTAGATAAAAGTGTAGATATTTCTTTTTTTTCGGCGTAGCTGTCTAAGCTGGATTTTGACCTACATTTCTGTATAATGACGTCTTGTCTGGGATTTCGGAAATCCGCCGTTCTATTGGATGATTTTATAAGCACTGAAAATGACGTACGGGGGAAACACAGAAAATCCCCTCTTTGATTGGATGGCCCTGACACGCGCGAAAAAATAAAGGCCACACTATTGTAATGCAGTGTTTTACGAAATTTTGCTTCGTTCGTAGAATATTTTTTTTGGGTAGACTTCTATTGCTTTCCAAAGTGTTTTTTTCATATTGTAACAAAAAGTTACGTGTCAAACACAATATTTTATGGGTAAAATGAATTACGTCTCCAGATGTGAACCGGTTTCTCGTAAAAAGTCTGACATATTACCCAATAATTATTAAGTTAGCCTCACTACGTTCAGTTTCCGGGGTTTACACTTTGAGAGTCACAGCTCCACATATGTTTATTAATCTGCAGAGTTATTGGTACGTAACTTTTAAGGTTCTGGAACTGTAACTAACTTCGGTAAACTTCCACACTCGATACAATCCGGGTTCTTCCCGAATACCTATCTTCGTCAAGTTTCGTAATTGCTATTTTTAGAAATTTTCACCACGTGACGTGGGTTTTTCCAGAAGTCATAGGGTAACGCATTTTCCGAAAATGGCGAAACCAGACGCTCTACAGCGTGATCGTAGTTAGTAATCGTAAAAATAATGGTTTATCGACATAAAAACAATGAAAAGCCGTAGTGGATCATAACTTTTGCGTTGATTCTGTTTGTACAGGTGTAAAATACATTTTTTTCATCTTTTTTACGATGTAAATTGGGTATGCCTGAAACACGAAATGGAGATTTTGAGGCGAAATGTACGAAATGGAGAATTTGGGGCAAAATGGGGTTTTGATTGTTTAATCTATTTTGTGTACTGAAAATGAACAAAGGTAAAATAATCTACACAAATATCGATAAACTGGAAAGAATGTTTAACTTATATTGATTTATTGCCGAATTCCCACAAATAATCGTACCAAAGTCAGCATATAAAGACAAAATCGTTGCACATTTTCTGTTTTTAATATCATCATATTCTAATTATAAAAAACAATACAATAAACAGCATAATTTGAAAGCTAAGGCACATAATATGCCAACATTACTAACTCTAGTGTCCAACTGTTTGTGCAAAAAACGACAACAGCAGAAAACATAGCTGGTACAAGTTTAATCCCCAAATAGTCCCCTCAAGCTTGCCAAAAAGCATTGGAGAGAAGGTTTTTATATGATAATGCAGAGTTTAACATACATTTTCCATCTCAAATACCAATTTTAGATGATATATTTGTATAAAGTAGTATTATTTGTAATTGACCATTTAGACGTTATTTTTCTCTATAAAATCTCTTGCAGTTTCAGTACAGTAATCTCATACAAATTCTTATAAAAAATTTAAGAAACGGTAAAATTTCTTAAATTTTTCATTATATGGGCAGTTAATACTGCAGAAAAATTTTAAACTAGCTGCATGTGTCTAACTAACTTCTAACTTGAGATATTTGCTTTTAAAGATAGGGTAATTTTTTTAACATTCTCAAAAACTTGGATTTTTTGCTTCGGGGTACATGTATGCAAATCTCTGTATTTTTATATGTATTTGTCGAAAGTGTAACCTGGTTGCTCTGATTTGTCATTACATGACTGTATAACAAGAAAATGGATTAAACCTTGGAAATAAACAGCAGAATTTGAAAAAAAAGTTCTTTCACATTTTGTCCCAGCACAATTTACGGTCTTTCTGAAAATCAAGGGTCACGTTATAAAAATGCACATAACTTAAGTTACAAACGGTAAATGTCTTTAAAATTTCAGCATTCAATGTCTTTAATAGTATAGATTCAAGAAACAATATCAGTTTAAGAATTGTGGAAGGTCACCATTACAGTTCCAGAACCTTAAGAATAAATTCATAATTTTTGTTTTGTAGCATTAATGAATAGGTTTTCACAATGCAATTTTCAAAAATCTTCTTGTCTGAAACTACAAGGCCTTGAGCTTTCATATTTGGTATATAACATCACCTAGAGGTCCTCCATCACAGTTGTTCAAATTATGCCCCTGGGTCAAAATTGACCCCACCCCATGAATCAAAATATTACATTGAATTATATAAGGAAAAGTTCAAACAACATCTTCTCTTGAACCGCTTATGATAATTTGCCCTAACTCAACAGGAATGGTCCGTGGGTGGTTCCCTACCAAAATTGTTCAAATAGGTCTGATTGGTTGGATAAGTAGGTCACTGGGTCAAAAAATAGGTTTTAACATTAGTGGTCCTCTGTAAATGGCTCTTCTGTGACCTTTGACCTTTTCCTCAGGTGAGCACCCAGGGCCCTTTGGGCCCTCTTGTTTTTAAATCGACGCCGTTTGTCTTTTTTAAAGACATTTCTTGTTTATATAGATAATAATAGAACATTTCTTAATATATTCATTCCTACCTATTTTTAAACGTTATACTCGTCATATGTAAAATTAACATCAAGTTTAACAAAAATTACCTATACCTATTTAGGCATATTTAAATAATACCAACTAATATAATTATGGAATTCATTTTGTCATCTAATGTAAAGTTTGTAAATGTGTTTTTTTCAAAACTTCAAACTTTAAATTCCGCGAAATTCATCTGTGTACCTTCAACGTTTAAATGTGCAATCACTATAACATTATTGTTGTAGAGCAGACATACATAATATAAAAATATTTAAAAAAAGTTTAAAGCATATCAGAGCTAGCAGCAAGACATTTATAGCCCCCAATTACAACAAGAGAATACAAAGAGAGGAGAAGGTTCAAATTTTTACTCATCAAGGAGCTGTTTCGTTCCGGTGGACGCCTTAATACCAACTATTCACTTTAGTTTAAGTAGTAAGCTGTTACCATGGAAGATGAAGCATACTAGGAACATCGAGTAGTTTATTTACCTGATTCTGCCGACTCCAATGTAAAAATAGACAAAAACACGGACCTATTTTAACACATATGTTAAATTAGTAGAACCATGTTCTATTGTCAAAAGATTAGTAATTTGATGGGGGTTTTTTATATAGATAAACATACACTTTTAGTTGATTTAAAGCGGTACGTATATTTATGTTTCATTTGCTATTTGATTTTTTTTTGTTTAATAAATTAACGAATATTAACTTACCTATAAAACTTTATCCATTTCTAAATAAACTATGTATTTTGCACGTTCGGCTTCGACGAAGTATAAATTTTGTTTATCAACAATTCTCAAAATATAAAGGTATCCTCTTTTTACTTTGAACCCGGAAGATTTGAACAATTCACATCTTTTCATTGAATGGTATGAATAGATTTGAATAGAGTTTTGCCTGTCACATATTGAATTTCAAAAACTAGTTTTTAGTGATTAAACAAATTTTTTGTCGACTCTTCTATGGCATGACAAACGTTGCAATATAATAAATGGAAAAGTTTATGTGTAACAAGAATATTTGTTTTGTATAAAATATATATTGGATAAAACATACATATGCTTGATAAAAATATTTATGTGTTGCAAAAAAATATTTGTGGTATAAAAATCTTTAAATATATATATATGGGTGATGGGAAATAAGGTCTATTGAAACAAGGGATCTGATTGGTCGACAATGATGTAGCTGTTATATGGTGGATTATAAAATAAACAATCAGGGCTTGTGCTGAAACTTACAGTTACAAAATAAACACCCGAAACCATTCATGTATGTATAACAGAACACAGCAGAAACCATCCCTTCTACTCGGTTCAACAGCAGCCAAAGGGACGAACTAGTCGTGTCAGCCAAGTCAAATAGTATACTCATAATTCATGGTTTTAGGGAATATGCCAGGTGCAAACAAACTACAGATCAGGGGTGCGTTGCTTAAGCAAATCGCTACGTATCGCTTTATGTCCTGGTACCCTTCTAACAACAAAATGAATGAGAGTGTAACATCAAGTTTTGAGTACCAGGACACAAAGCGATACGTAGCGATTTGCTTAAGCAACGCACCCCAGTTGTCTATGACTGATGCATCTAGTTCAAACCTTTTACCACTGAAGGATCGGGTGCAAGGGGTTGTTACTTCCCCTAGATTTAAGCACAACGTGAACTCGGTTTCATGTTCTCCGATATATAACTGATACTGTTATAAATTTAAAACTGCTTATCATGATGCCAGACGTTGTAAGGCCTTCTATGCAGACGTTCTAAAAATGAATAGAAATTTGGTTTGTTTACTCTTATTACCATCTATATTAGTGTCGACCAATCCGAGCCTTTGTTACAATAAACCTTATTTCCCATCATGCTAATTATACGACATATATTTTTTTAAGATTTTTATACGACATATATTTTTTTAAGATTTTTATACGACATATATTTTTTACAAGACATAAATATTTTTATCGAACATGAATATGTGTTCATTCTGAGTCATGTTGACAAAAATGTATCTTATTTATTCATCTAAATCTGATTAAATTCCGATCTAAGATTTTCCACTTGCTTACTCGCTTATTTAGATCTGATCGATTTCTTACGAGGGTCACGTTCAGGTGAGCTTTTTCTCATTAAGATATAACGACAAAATCGTTTTGTTTTGTAATTTGTTTACATCGTCTACGTCATGCACTTTGAAATGAGCCGTCCAATCAAAAACTGAAAAATATCGATGTCAAATTAGCTCGCAAACCTTTGTCTAAAAAAAGAAAATACGAAATCAAAATACTATTATTAGTGTTTCATTTAGACGAAGGCTACGCGTTGATTGCTCGACATAAAAGGTCATCTCGACGTGACACTCCATGGGAATATTATAGATCCTCTATGACAACGTTCTACAGGTTATCTGTTTACGGAAATTGTATTCATCTTAATTTACGCCATTTTGACATTATATATTCGTGAAGTAAACAAATCCTCAATATTATCATATAAATCAGTTTCTAATGCATAAGATAGACTACATTCTCTTTTTTTCTAGTGTTTGATATTTCTAATATTATTTATACCTACTTGTCGGTAGTTTTACATAATACATTTTTGTAGTGCTATACATTTGTATAAAGAGACCTATTCAAATATATCATGCGTGCAAATCATCTTTATAAATTCAAGGACGTATATCATTTATTCTAGCTAATTCATAGCGTGTGTTCATATTTTGAAAGAATAAAAACGTTTAAAATCCACAGTTTCATCAGTACACGTATAATACTTTTCAAGCTATAACATAGCTTATAATGACAATAATGAACATTTTAAGCAATGTACGAGTCAATATTATGTGCATACAATATTTCCATGAAATAGATAGGTATAAATATATATTTTTTGTAAAGTACTTTATAACAGGACAGACTTGTCTGTTTGATCAGGTATTTTATATAACAGGGATTTGTAACGATAAGTAAATGAAATAGATTTTCAAACAGATTTCACTGTCGACGCTATTATTTCGGCTCATACGGAAAACAAGTATAACAAGTTTTACTAGTATAGCCTAATAATATTCACATGACATTTTGTACCAGTACAGTAAAGTTCCACTATTGAGACCAGCAAAATTGGTGGTCTTAATAGCGGGCCGGTCTTATTATAGAGACCCTTTTGTTCATAAATTAAGCATTTGGGTCTTAATAATTGTCAAAAATCGCATGATTTTAAAATAATAAAAGTGGTCTTAATAGCGAAACTTTACTGTACCATTCAACTTGACTTAAATGTTGGGGAAAAGTTGTAGCTCTATACATTAGTCATTAGACCTCATTCGGAACTCCAATATATATTGTATTTTGTTCTGTTCCGTATTGAAGATTCATTGTGATCATTAATATTTACTTGTATTTGACGCTTGGGTCTTAGACCTTCCGGTGTTTATATGAATAAACTTGTAAACTTGTATATGGGGTTTGCCATCCGTGCACAGGCTGTACAAAAGCCGCCTGGCTAGCTCAGTTGGTAGCATGCAAGTCTACTGATCGAAGGGTCGTGGGTTTGATTCCCGGGCGGGGCATATTTTCGTGGAGCTTGGTCATGAAATTATTTCTACGGCCATTCTCCCCCCTACCAATGATTTTAAATTATGTAGGGCAGTTGTCAGTCACTGACGAAAGTATGCGCTTAGTAGTCGGTTAACAGCTAAATCCAGAGATTTAGCCTTTCCGGCAGGAGTGAGTAGGTTGACTGGCCGCCGTTATATGACCTTATATGTGTTGCTACGGCGTTAAACCCAACAAAAACAAAACAAACAAACAGGCTGTACAAAGTTTTTGAAGGCTTCCGTCACATACAAGTCGAGGGTTACTTGCAAGAATGTAGTAAGTACATTGCGTAAAATAACCAGTTACTATAGGTCTTGCAGGCAACCCTCGATCTATGAAAATCTGTTGAATCTGGCACTAAATTTAGACCGAAATATTTGATGTCTTCACCGTCACCTAGTCGGATTAGTCGGTAGCATACGATTCTATCGATCGTAAGGTCGTAGATTAGATTTCCAGACGGACCGTACTTTCGTGGAGCTTTGTCATGAAATAATGTTTACGGAAATCAATTTAAGGTAGTTGTCAGTCATTGACAGCAAGATGCGCCTTGTAAGTGGTTTACAGCTAATCTAGGGTACCGTTCCATCAACGTTTTCGTATCTTAAGAAGTGGCGTAACACCAACTTGAGCGTAACTTATGTCAATATTGCGTTTCATCAAAGTTTTCTTAACTTAACATTTTCGTAAATACGGGTGAAACTTAAGACAGCCTCTAGCCATTCTTAACTCATCTCGATTAATTAGAAATGATTGTTCCGCTTTTCTTATTGAATAAAAAAGTACGATGTATTTTTCATCGTAGAACAATGTAAAGAGACGTGGTAGACGTAGATTGGGACTTCAGGTACACAAGTGCAAGGGCATTTGAATTTTTACTAAATGAAGAATCCAAGTTTCTGCTGAATAAAAAAATGATTTGTCGTACATTGATCTAGCTGTTTTATTACATCACCCAATCACTAGACCATGCTAAATTGGAATTCTGTTAAGCGTCAACTCAAATTTGATAATTCTAGGTAACCATTCACAAAAACACAACTAAACGACTAAAAATGCATTATATACATAATATTTTTCAATGAAAAATCATCCTCATTATATAAAACAATTGTCTGCATTTAATAAACAATTACTGATGGTTTTTTCATATAAAATATATATTGTTTTAATGACGCGGTAATGATAAATTGATTACGATGAACACATTTTTCAGATTTCAATGACGTATCAAATCCCGGTACATCGGAATTATTTAAGAATACTTTACCAACAATTTCGTGTTTTATTTTGATTGAGGACTCTAAAACCTACGCGCACGCAGACGCTTAACAAAATTCCGATATGGCATGGCCTTAATTATCGACTTTTCATAGGATCTACTTGTGACGAATACGACCTCGTATGACGTCATAGAAAGGGGAACTTTCAAAACTATCTTAAAATTCGTCTGACAGGCGTGTGATTTTTTGCAATATAAACTATCACCCTTCAGAAAGCTATACGCCTTACATCGTTTACGAATATGATGGTTTGACGATCTTTTTTTTCAAACTTCAAAAATAAGTGATACATGTATTTGTATTTCCCAGGATAAGTATTAATGTAGTAATCATTGAATAGTTGTTTTGGTAATGGAAAAACGGCAAAACCAACCTTAATATTCATTTTTTCCCTTAAATACACAGACAATCTTAAATTCTAAGGAATGCTAAGTTGTATAACAGTGACTTCTTTCATTTTTTAATATTAATATATTTTCCTTACTTTTAAGACAGCAATTAATCAACCTTAGCATTTTCCTGAAGGATCCATGATGTAAGAAACATAGTTTCTTGATTATATTTATCTATTGTTTGTTTTCAGGTTCAATGATAATATTTGTGTCTGGGTACTACAAGAAACAATCTTAATCTATCACTTCTATGGTTAATACTCCATGGCTTACACTTTTATAGACCCTGGTTTGGGCTATCATTTAGTGTCTCTTCTACATGATTTGAATCGTAAAAATCTTTCTATATCCATTGTTCGGTTGAAACCTCACTCAAAGAGCGGTTTCCATTGTCTTGTGTGTGAAGTTAAACACAGAAATAAATCTTCTTAACAATAATAGAGAGTGAAAGTAACAATGTAATAAACTTTGATTTATTTGAATTGCAAATAAAATCTGCTGCATAAAATTACATGTACATTGCATCAAATATAATAATTCAAATGGTAAAATGTTTCTTGCTTGCAGCAGCCACATATATATTGTTGTAATTTGCTAGTTCTTTGCATCACCTGAAAACACTGGCACCAGAGTCCTCACACTCATTAAATACGCACACATATAATATTTTGTCAACAAACACATATGAAAATCGGTCCCGACCCGTATAGTATACATGACCGCGTACGAGTTAAAACCATACTTTCATTTATTAATATTATAATATAAGGTACGATTTACGCATTATTTTATGATCATAAGACATGGACTCTGGTGCCAGTGCCTGAAAATACAACAAGGGTTAGCCTTTCGAGGACGGTGATTACGTTGATTGACCGGCGCAATGTGGAATATTTTATGTTGCTACTGAGTTTAACCCAACCAAAATTAAATAAAATCAATCAATAAACATGATATATTATTGTTTGTGCGATGGTTTTTATCAAGAAGTGTAGAGTGGTCCATGAGTCGGAACGTTTGTGTTGAAGTTATTTCATTATCTATCTTCACATTCGGAACAACCTCGGCGATCATCATCGAATGTATATCTGCGTAACATTCGGAACATTCTCGGCCCAATCTGATTAAAACCCTATCCAAAATTTTCCGCTCGCATGCTCGCTAATTTAGATCTGGCCCTTTCCCCACGCAGGTCCCGTTCAGGCGAGCCTTTCTCATCATAATAGTCATGACGAAATTGTTATGATACGTAACTTGTTTACATCGTCTACGTCACGCAATTTGAAATGAGCCACCCAATCGCAGACTGTGAATAATACCGCTGTTAAATTAGCATGCAAACCTTGGTCTAAAAGTCAAAATTACGAAATCATAAAGTGATTAATAGCGTTTTCGTCCAGATGAAAGCTATGCATTGATTGGTCGACACAAAGTTCATCTCGACGTGACCTTGCATTGAGAAAGTAAAGATCCTGTACGACAACGCTCTAAAATAAATATGTTTAGACAAAGATCTGTGTGTATACCACAAGAACTATTTTGTCTAACTCTTGCTTCGCCTCGCGTAGGTATTAAAATCACCTAATTCCAGTGAAGACCCCCCACACGAATCTTCCGAGATTATTCTTTCATGAAAGGTCGAGGGTGTTCCGAATATTTACGTAAGAGATCGGAGAAATAGTTCCGATCGAGGGTTGCAAAGATGTATCTAGCGGGGGTCACGGGGTCCGGGCCACCCATGAAATCTCCAAAATGTACACGTACATGAGTGTATGTGTATTTTTCTAAATGTAAGTCATCTTTAAATAGCATGAATTTTTTTATCTTGTTTGCGTTTTGCAGTTAACATAGAAACAATGGTTACGTAGTTTTTATTACAAATATCTTTCGGTATTCTGCAAACAGTGTATAATGTGATTGTAGTTCGAAAGTTTAGAGTCCCCAGAAAAAGACCCCCCCCCTTAGAAAAAAAAATCCTGCATTTGCCCCTGGATTAGTTACCAAGTTCGGCATTGTGTAAGTACGCACTCAAGAATATATTGCCTGTACCTAATGTCTTAGTCTTGACCAGATAAAAAGTGCCAATTAAATGTTGTCTGCTATAGATATACATATTTAGGGGCGGGATGTTTCGAGGAGATTAGAATTCAGGTAGTGACACGAAATGATCAAGACGTTTGAGTCACTTTTCTATATTTTTTCCAGCAGATATTTCCATTTTGTTCATATATTTTCTTACAATTGCCACCCCAGTGTCATCATGTAAATATGTCGCTGTATAAATGATATTTAAACTTAAAACACTATAATAACTTGGGTCCTGAACTGAGTAGTGAACATTTTATATAATTTAGCATCACACCCATCCCTGAACAATATCGAGAACTCTGATTATTAGCCCACCGAACCCCTCATAGAAGTACTGCCCTGTTAGGACATCAAGATCACTAATACCCCGTACAAAATCCGGCTATAACAAATCCATCGGTTTGCGCGATGACAGTTCTTTTCCCACACACTGCCCGGGGGGTGAGTGCAAGTTATTACTAACTAATGGAACATTACAGACGATATAATTCAATGCACAAACAATATATATTAGATGAAACATAATCTACTTATATTGATAAAGTAAACTCAAAATATAATCGAAACTTGTACTGTGATTCCTGAAAACATAACATCTTGGATCCGCCCCTTATAGGACATTACAATTATAGTTGGCATGGGCGGATCAAGACTTCTAGTTAGAGGGGGTGGTGGAAAATTCTAGTTGGGGCACAAAAATTAACAAGGAGACTGGGTGTCCATGGGGCAGTAAGGGCTTCGAAGAGTCCCGGGCAGAGTCCTGACCAAGAATCCAGGGGACCGGCGGTTCCTAGAAGCTCCTGAATTTTTGGTTATTTCTGAGGGATTCAGGCATATTTCCAGAGCCTTAACTGCGGTGTACGCACTTACTCTTCGTGGTTTTAGAAAATTATCCAGCGTTTAAATGTGTTTTTGAGGCCGAATAGTAACGGCATTGTATTAGTAATCATTGAATAGCCAACTTTCCGTTGGTTTGAATTCAATCCAAAACACATAACGTTGTTTCCTAATGCAAGAAACTTTATCGTTCTGAATCAGTACTGGGGAACCAGGAGAGGAACTTGATAGTGATTTATCTTAGTTCTGAGAGCTTGTCTTACAACTATATTAGTATAAACTAATTTGTTCAAATGAAGCAAAATTAAATCAAATTAAATATAAAGTTGAATCCTCTAATTAGTTAAAGTATTTAATGTTCATTCAGTTAATAAAAAGTCCCCTGGCTTGCTCAGTTTATAACAAAATCTGCTAATCGAAGAATCGCCGGTTCGATTTCAGGGCGAAGAAAACTTTGGAGGAGCCTTGTCATGAAATCCTTTTTCCTCCTACCACTGATTCTAAATATTGTAGGACAGTAGTCAGTCACTGACGGAAGTATGCGCCTAGCAAATGGTTAATAGCCAAATCCAGAGATTTAGCTTTTCCAGAAACAGTGATTATGTGGACTGCTATGGCGATGAACCTAACACCAACAAAACTAGGTTCGACTCCTGAGCGGGGCAGACTTTTGTTGAGCTTGGTCATGAAATGATTTATACAGCAATTCTTCCTCCTACCACTGATGCTTAATCATGTAGGGCAGTGGTCAGTCATTGCGGGAAGTATGCGCTTAGTAGTTGATAGTAGACCTACTTGGGTACCGACTTAATCCAGAGATCTAGCCTTTCAAAGAACAGTGATTAGGTGGACTGACCGCTGGGATATAACCTATATAATGTATAACTACGGCGTTAAACCAAGCAAAAAAATATTTATGAAATATATTAAACAAAGAATAATTTGATTGAATTAATATTACGCTACATCTGGAGACAATACACAAAATGTGTAAAAGTCAAACACGGTATTGATTGTGTAGAAAAGTGTCTCAACAAAATGTGAGTAAAGACACAACTGCAGCAGCGGATGTAGGCCCGGGCTAAAGGCATGCAGCTCCCCATCTCAGCCCAGAGATACGTTTTCCAGCTGAGCTGATATACTCTAATGCATTCAAGGCCCTTAGTGTCCGTTATCAAAGCAGTTCAATCCAAAGGGGACATATCCCCCTTTGGGGATCCCCCGAGACGTATTTAGATGAGAGAGGTGCGCGAAAAGATGTCATTTTTGGGATGACTTTCCTACAACGAAATTCACTAAATCCAGAAAAATGACCAATTTTAAGGCACTTAAAATGCGTAATTGACCAGTTAATAGTTCAATCTGTGCAATAAAAATGTACCAGAATGCTCGATTTTAGACCTTTATTATTCAAAATTTCCGGGGAAACTCCCGTACCCACCCCAAGTTTGGTCTACCAGCCTTCCCAGGCAGCCCTATTCTGTATCCTCCCCTGACAACTTATAAATCTGGACATTAAAACTATAGTGGTTACATCATAATAGAGGTGAAAAATTCAAGTACTACAAGTTTCATGAGTTTTTTTTCGTATTTGCTACATGTCGCAAGTGAAAAAATTGAGGCCCATATATAGTTATCGATAATGTAACTAGTACTGTACTTGTGCGTATCTCTGAAAAATTGAATGAGTAAATTGTTTTTGCGGCGCCTGGTTCCAAAGTGTTTGTCATTCAGACAATATTTCCACCTTTTTTGAACAATAAAAGAATATTAATTTAGCAGAAAAATTTAATTGCGCAGACGTCATGTTTCTTCGTAGCTGGTCACCGATTAGACATATGAAATACATTGGGAAGTATTCTTTTCTAATCACGATTCCGTCTACATTTGTCAATGAATTTCAACAACAATTTCACATAAGTATTGTCACCAAGTGCCTTAGTGCACTAAGTTCTCTTTATTGCTCATATATGAGTCACATATGGCTTTTACTAAGAGAATAGGAGCTTATTACTGTCATTTGTGTTTCGGAATCCGATGTCTCACCGTTTGTGTCGGCAGACTTTTATGATTTCAGTTGTATCTAGGTTATAGTTTTAACTCAAACACCCAGAAATGTAGTCAATTAGGGACATGCAAGTTTTTTTAGTTCAAACATTAAAATCCATTTATATATAAGCTACATTTGAGCTAGGTCCATGCACTTAGTGCAGGGCCTCAACTATGATATCCATTCCACGTGACGTGAAGATTTTGATAAATTGTGTCTTAAACCGGTATACGGCCACTCAGATCGCAAACCTTTATGTGATTACATGACAATAATTATGTCCAGAACAAACCTTAATGATGGCGGTAAGTACTAACTTATTACTTTCATCTATACATATTGACATAAGCTTACATTTTATGATTTATATGTTTATTATTATCAAATTATGTAAGAATTGCATTTATTTCAATACCGGTGCTTGATATTACAGGAAAGAAATACTCTAATGTTGTTACGTATGCTAAATGGGTACAGTTGCATATTCTGTTATCCTACTGAATAGTGTTTGCCTAAAATCATTATGACATGAAATGTATGTTTCGCGAGTGTTTTTTGACTATACTATAGCACGGCGTGCTCAATTTTCAACACTTAATTGGTTTGCTAAAAAAGTAAAACAGAAATAGTTCTTATTCTGTCATTCGTCCACCAACAGTATTGTTTTATACATCAAAATGTCTCTTATGAAAAGTACAAAGTAATGCTGGTCATCAATCACGATAAGAATATTACACTTGAATCTGTCAAATGTTTTTTTCATTTACCTTAGTTTTGTTTTAATATTTATTTAGTTTTGTTTTAATATTTATTTAGGTGTAACCCCCATTATTACATGTGTTATTGTGTTCTATAAATGATTTAATGTTAAATAAGTTTGTAAAAAATCCTAATGTCTTTTAGTAGTTACAGTTTTACTGCATCAATTTCCAAATGCATCTTTCGGTAAACGATTTCACCTGATTAAATTACCAGCATCACATTGTATGTTTCACAAGGAACATTTTTATGTAAAATACCCTGCTCTTGATGGAAATTTGAAAAAGTTAGAGCATTTTTATCCCCCCCCCCCCCGCTTCGAAGAAGAGGGGGATATACTGTTTTACCCTTGTCCGTGCATGGCGTGCGTGCGTCCGTCCGTCCGTTACAAAATTTCCGTCGCAGTTTTCTCGGCAACTATAACATGTAGCAGCCTAATACTTTGCATATTGCTTCATCCCACAGTCCCATGTGTTGTAAACCGATTTCATGCTCCTTGCTCATCTACTTCCTGTTTGTCGCATATTTTTAGATTTTTGCGGGGGTATCACTAGTGAGCATTAGCTCACAGATTTACTTGTTCATTTTACTATTTTTAATGCAAACAATTACAAAGATGTGGGTTGCATACACATGGTCAACAGGAGAAACAATTGCGTACTTTCTTCTACCAAATGACCACGTGTCATATCTTCGTGCCAAGAAAACAAGCTCGGCGATATTCGGAACTAAATTGTCGAACTGCGCAGAAGTAGTTCCGAATGGTTCGGCGTTAGTCGCTAGTGCGAAATGACAACTAAAATTCTAATTAAGCCTAAAGTCTTAGTGGATATTTTCAGTGAATTGAATGTTCCAGTGTTATAGAATTACTATGACCGAACATGGCTTCGTATTTTTTTCCACCAAAGATAGAACGCGATAATACAATAATACAATACAATGCAATACTAACTTTATTTATTGTCGAACATTTCGTTACAAGATACATATTAACATCACAGGGAATTGTCAAGTTACCTCCCTTTGATTTTTCAAACATACCTTTATATACATAAATAAGTATATTAGAGATATGTTTGAAAAATCAAAGGGAGGTAACTTGACAATTCCCTGTGATTAACATTAGCTATGAATAACTATTAATATTGACATTTTTACCGGCGTTTTGCATTAGTATGTCTTCTTAAATATGATTCTTTGAAAACTATTTGTTTTGAAATGCTTTTTTAGTTTATCTCCAATTAAACTATTTTCAAATATTTTTATTGTTTTGTGATATCGATATTGTAGGGAATGTATTTTTTTTAAATTTATATTCCATCGATTTTGAAATGCGTATAAAACTAGACTGTCGTCTGCTAGCATGGCTTTATGCTACCTTAACGATGCAAAATCGGTTTTTACGTGCGTGCGTTGAAATTGTAAGAAGTCTTATAGCTTTGATTTAACCAGCGATTCTATATAACGACGATTTGTAACAAAGTGCTTTTTTAATTTTCTTGGTCGCCACTGTCTATTACTGGCTGAAGTATTTATATTATTGTACATGTCGTCCATGCAACTTGTGAATGTTTCTGAAGTTTTTAACAAAAATGTGTTGCAATTATGAGCGAAAATATGATTTGTGGTGATGTAAAATATGGTTCAGATGGGCGGGAAAATGCATTATTTTGTGAAACAGTTGATGTGAGCGAATTCACCTCAAATTTATCTAGAAACACATTATTTCATTAGCTTTACATTAATTTGAATGGTACATGTCAGTAACTGGAATTTCAATTTTTGCCTAAATATGTCATTGAAATCATTAATAATTAATTGTTTATGTAAATAATGGTAATTGTAATTAATTATTGTCCTTACTCAGGGTAATTAACAATTAATAATAATTACTGAGGTTGAAAATAATGGTAATTATAATTTATTACTTTGCAAGTAATTGACCCCATCCCTGTATGAGACCGTTAAGGCAAAAAGTGATGTTTCAAATTTTACGGACTAAAACGAAACATCACCCAATGCCTAAACTATCATAAGTTAACTCAAGTAGTTTCAAAATAGCGTCTAAATATGTCTGAGATTAATCGCAGTGAATGACCAATTTCAGGAGTTCCGAATGTATCGTTACGGAACGTTTTGTAACGTTCGCGATAACTGAACGCCGGGTAGTACCTTTGTAACAGTGGTATAATACGGCACTTGTACTACCTTGCCTTCAAGCTAGCTTTTATGGCGACGTGGTAGAGTGTCTGCTTACGACTCGAGAGGTCCTGGGTTCGAATCCTAGTTCGGACCATGGATTTTTATCGGTACACAAACAATAATTACGTTTATTTATTGAATGCTCACTTAAAAAAATATATTTTGGGAACTGTCTAAAACACTGACACAAACACTGACTCCATCTATACTAGGAAGGATAATGAGAACATGTCTGCTTATAAACTTATTATAATATCTTGTACAAGAATATAAGTTGGTATGTTTTAATTAACAAAAGTATATTGCTTTAATGAGTGGCCAATAAGTAATATATTTTTTCTAAATTACTTAATTATTTGTTGCCTTGATAAATTTTCTGCACATGATTTTATTACATTGATTTTACAAGTGCATGACGTTTTACATGAATCAGTGCTCTTTGGTGTTTTGAATTAATTTTTTTTATCTGTGATTATTTTGTGTGATTTATTTTTATTGTCCCTTACATGTACATGTACTTTTTCTATTGCAGGTGCCGCCAGTTCTAGTAATTTTAAAGTAAGTTATATTTTTATATTTATGTGACTTTAGCATAAATCATATTTATTTTTATTTAAATTTAATAAACATTGCGATCAAACTTTTAAGAAGACATAGTTACAACTTGTACGTAAGCCATTTGGTTATTTAATATATTGCTCTTTAAATTCCTATATTGCTAGTATTCTGATATTCGAGTTTTAATATATATGTTTTCTTTATATTTGCAGAGGAGAAAGTATATTAAGTCTCTGGAGGTATGTATAATATTTTAGTTTTCTAGACTTTTTAAAATTTTGGTAGCTTGCACAATAAGGGACTCTAGTCAGTTATTTCCCCTTGCATACTCTTCAAATGGGTAGGTCCTATAAGTTGGATTACTCAGATTTTACCATTACTTTTCATTGTAAATTTGCCAAAATTGATCTTAAATAACTTTTTCGTAAATCAGTTAATTTGCTTGAAATTCAATTTAAATATATTTAGGGTTAAGAACTATCTAAGTTTGATCACTTCTGTAAATATCTTCATTAACAAGCAAGATATTCGATAAAATATTTTGTTATTCTTACATAGGAATTCAATGATAAAATCCGAGGTTTCCAACTGTAAGGACCTACTTACCAATTGGATTGCTTCAGATTTTATCAGGGAAAGATAACTGACTAAAGTCCAACTGATCACCTATACTATAACTTTACTAAACTATAAGTATGGAATTGTTAAGTTTTACCCTAAAAAATAACAATTCAGCTTGTTGATTGGCCTACAGCTTTTTCCAAGTTTGCTCTGTTTCTTGGCAACTATTTTACAGACTTTTTTTTAATTTAAACTTCATACATACCTTATTTATTTTACATGTTGTATTTATTTATTGCCATATCAACACAATTTAGGTCATTTCACGGCATCCAGCACACCTAACCTAGCTATCCTGGACCCTTGTCTATAACCAGTACTCGCCTACCCTTCCACAAGGCCGGAAACTTCTCCATATTATCTTATCAATGGAGGGAAATCGACATTACTGTCAAATTTTCATGAAAGGGCACGAGATTTCAAATCTTGGTGCGCTACCAACTGCGCTATCCAACCGGGTTTCATACATACCCGGTATATTGTCCGTTTTTCTCAACTGTCAAAGCTTGAATAATTACACGGTGACTGAATGCATTGTTTTTGTACTGGCGGCCTAATTGTTTTAAAAATTATCTTGACTTAAACATATTATACGGCATAACAGCTTTACTCAATCATAATACACACTTTCGGAAACTCATGGATTTATTACATCAATGATTTTAACAAACGCCTGCACCGTGAAATTATTCAGGTTTTGACAGTTGAGAAAAAAACCGAACAATACCAGATAGAGGTCAAACATGTTCATTTCTCATTTTGGTTAGGGTCCATTGGATTTTGCAGAGTTGAGGCCCTTCGATGAAAAATCTTGTTCATTTATTTTCCAAGCACCCATTTTTTAAAAAGCATATACATTGTATATTAGGGGTATCTTCTCACATTTAACGATAATTCTAGTTTGGTGCTTTATTCTAATGATCCTTGTGGATTCACATTAAAATGACTCATTAGTACACCATCTCAAACGCATTTGAAATCATTTTGTTATAACAGTAAATGTCAGTGTAGAAACTCAATTAAGTTATGTTTTTCTTGTTTTAGGACTTTCGAAATAAACTGAAACAATTCTAATTATCTTTAATTTGGCCAATTCACAGTTACAGCTTTATACACATAAGGAATTTGAATTCAGTCAAACAGTTAAAAAGTGCCACAGTCTGTGTAACAGACTAAAGGAATCTTTCATGATGATAATAAGCTATTTGCCTATCAATCTGACTAAAACCTGGTCTAAAAATGTCTGCTCGCCAACTCTCTAATTTAGATTCGGCCGTTATCAATTGAGGATAACGTTCAGGTGATCTTTTCTCATCATAATATTCATGAAAAAATTGTAATGATTAGCAACTTGTTTACTTTATCTACGTCATGCAATTTGATATGAGTCGTCCAATCGAAAATTGTTGATAATACTGCTATCAAATTAGTTCGCAAACCTTAATTTTTAAATAGTAATTACGAAATCATTATGTTATTAAGTGTTTCATCTTGATTGAAGCTACGCATTGGTCATAGGTCGACATAATGGTCATCTAGACGTGACCCTTCATTGAGATCTTAGATATGTTGTAAGTCTACCCTCCACAGGATATCTGTTTATAATGGTGGCTGATTTATGCCATGTCGCATTGTTGTCCTGCGGGGCGCCACAAGAAAACACGAAAGTACGACAAAGTGGTATTTTTGTCGTATCATCGTCCCGCGAGGCGTCATGCAAAAAAACAATCATACGACATTTTAATCATTTGTCGTGTTTTGCTTGTGATAGTACAGTGTTGCACACTGTACTTTTACGACAAAACTTTTAAACAGATACGACACTCTTTTGTGTCGTGTTATTGCTTTTATTTTGTCGTATCTTTGTGTTTTCGTCTAACAACCAGCGTGACGATGATACGACAAACAGACATTTGTCGTATGATTGTTTTTTCGTGTGGTGCCTCGAAGGACAAAGATACGAGAGTAGATCTGTTGTATAAATACAATCATGCGACAGATGAATCTTTGTCGTATCTTTGTCCTGCGAGGCAACAA
The DNA here is from genome assembly GCA_025267735.1 of Mactra quadrangularis. Taxonomy (NCBI): domain Eukaryota; kingdom Metazoa; phylum Mollusca; class Bivalvia; order Venerida; family Mactridae; genus Mactra; species Mactra quadrangularis. Next base: position 17,455,240 of record CM046295.1, on the reverse strand, counting down.
TGCGACATGGCATAAATCAGTCACCATAGTTTATAGAGATTGTTTGCCTATTTTCCGTTAAAAATCTCTGTGGCAAATTGTTATTTAAAAGTAAGAGTAAAATTCGAGTAATCCTAGTGATTGAAATTTTTTATTTGAAGAGTATTCAATGGGAAATAACTGACTTAAGTCCCTTATTGCTGCATTTGTAAGACAATTGCTTTTAATCATGTGTTAGATATTTATAGTGACTAGGCAGTCAGCCTTTCCTAAGCGTGTTTTTGTCAAACTGTGTTATATTTTGCCGAGGTGATCAATAAAGGACTTTAGTCAGTTATTTCCCCTTGTATACTCTTCAAATAGGTAGGTCCTTTTAGTTGGATTACTCGGATTTTATCCTTACTTTTTAATTTCAATTTGCCAAAATTAATCTTTAATAACTTTTTTGTAAATCATTTAATTTGTTTGAAATTCAAGGAAAGTATTTTAAGGGTAAATAACTAATTATTAAAATTTCATCACTTCTGTTAATATCTTAATTAAAAAAGAAGACATTAACTGAAATATTTTGTTATCCTTACATAGAAATTCAATGCTAAAATCTGAGGATTCCAACTGTTAGGACCTACTTACGAATTGGACTACTTCAGCTTTTATCAGGGAGAGATAACTGACTAAAGTCCCTCATTAGATATTGTATACTTACTATTTGTAGTTAAGTAAAATGGATCTGAGAAAATTTATTAGTATTACACAGTCTGAAAATGGCTTTTATTCATGGTTCAGCTAGGTACCGCTAGTCAACAATATAATACAGAGTACAACTCTGCAGTAATAGGATTAGAATCTTGGTGAAACTCAATGTTACAATGTCCAATGCAGATGTCCAGTATTATTATGACATGGGTTAGGATCTAGGGGTGTAACGGTTAACCGATATACCGGTTAATATTGCAATACGAATTCAGACGGTTTTTAACCGGTTCGATTTTCTCTGAACCGGTTTTTGTAGTTATGTGCCGTACTGATTGTTTTTTACCAGAGACTGAAATTTAAATGTTTGAATAAATGTTGAATTTGTGTTGGAAACTTTTTTTCGTAAAAAAAGATAATAATTATCTTTGAAATTCCATTCAAACATTTGAATAATACTAAATCATTGTAGATTATTTGATAATACAAATATCTATATATGTGTAATGTTGATCAAATTAAGACAATGCAAGTGCATTAATACATTCTATGCATTTTTGCGTGAAAACAATTTGTATTGCAATATATTGCAATAAGGGTTTCGTGTATTGCAATATATCGCAATACGGGTTTTACCGTATTGTTACACCCAAATTAGAATCCAGTCAAATGAAAATGAATTTATTTTTTTAAATTTTTTAGTTATATCAGTTTTGTATTATTTGATAGCTGTTCTTTTCAAAATGTTCCCCTTTTCAATGATCTTGTGTCATACAATTCTGTCTTGGTATTTATTTGATATTTTTTTACTGATTTTTTGCCAGTCAATTTAGTCATCTCATACAGCTGAACATGATTGAGGCAAACAAAACTCTTGGTTTTAAAGCTCTAGGCAATTAGGGACTTAAATCAGTTATCTTTCCCTGATAAAATCTGAAGCAATCCAATTGGTTAGTAGGTCCTCACATTTGGAATCCTCAGATTTTATCACTGAATTCCTACGTAAGGGTAACAAAATAGTTCATCTAACATATTTCTTGTTAATGAAGATACTTATAGAAGTGATGGAATTTAGATAGTTCTTTAACTAAAGAATGATAAGCTTGAATTTCAAACAAATTAAATGATTTACAAAAAGTTATGTAAGATTAAATTTGGCAAATTAACATGGAAAAGTAAGGGTAAATCCGAGTAATCCAACTAATTAAACCTACCTATTTCTAAGAGTATACAAGGGGAAATAACGGACTAAAATCTCTCATTAAAGACAGAATTGTCAGGAGATCCTATGGCAGCCGCCTGTAGGATAACTGTTGACAGAGATTGGAAATACACCCAAATTTTAATATAAATTTTTATTTGTTTTGTTTCTGTCGGTTTTAACGCCATAGCAACACATTGTTTAGGTCATATAATGGCGGTCAGTCAACTTAATTACTCCTCCATTAAAGGCTAAATCTCTAGATTAAGCTGTTAACCAACTATACTATGACGTAACGCATGATAATGACAGACATAACGTAACGTCACAATTTGTAAATATAAAAAAAAATATTTTTTTATATTTGCGTTTTATTAACGTTCATAACTTTCCATTGCCAAGCTTTATTAACGAACTGACAATCACATAATGAAGTTTATTCGTTCTTTAAATCATCACGTTTAGTTCGCGTATTGTTGAGGTATTATTTACAATAAAGAATATCAAGTTCATACGATAATAATTCATTCAATATACTACACAAAGAAACAGTCACTTAAGTATTTTGACGAATTCGGTACATACATTTTTCATCTTCTACATTTACATTCATTCATCACATAAAATTTTTAATGAATTTATATCATAATGAATTTAATCAGTACGTGAATTATGCAGTACATTCACTACATCACATTCTCTGTTTTCTCATGTTTTTTACATGTCGACATTTCTTCAAGAACTCATTTTTCTTCCGTTCAAGGTAATTTGCAGAGGTTAGGACCCTTTTCGGCTATCGTACTTTTTATAACTATCGTACTGTGCCTTTTGCGATGCTGCTCTTATTTCTTCAACTTTCATTTTAACATTATTATGCAGCATCAAAATTTAGTTTGTCTGTGATATACACATATACTCTGTGTTCAGTAACTTTACTGTTAGCTAACGTTACGGGTACAGGAGAACTCAACCGGAAGACAACTCAACCCGTGCATAACTCAACTCAAAGTTGGGACAACTCAATCCGTTAGTAGGGGATTGAGTTGTTTCGAGTTGAGTTGTCTATGGGTCGAGTTGTTCCGACACTTCCGTTATGGAACGTTTTGGAACGTGCAAGGTAACTGAACTCGCTGATGATATTAAACGCGTGACGTTATTTCTATGACATCCAAACTTTTCCTCAACACGTTCACAAAATTCGCACCTTTAAAAGATTTTACATAAGTTTTTGATATTGCCCTTTTAACTAAAATGATATTTCTAAAATACTTTAAAAATTTCGTGATTTATCGTCATTGTTTCAGAATTCACGTTTGAACTTTGAAATTTTGTTAATTTTGAAAAAAATACCTCGACACGCTTATAAATAAGTAACTTTTGTGGATATTAATATTTAGTGATTATATTTCAATTCTAGACGTTAGAATAAAATGATAATTCGTAAAACTTTTTTATCAAAATTGAATGGAGGAAAACGAGAAAATAATGCTTGCAATTTTGAGTTTTGACATTTCTCGACGTGTTTTCATGAATTGTTACGCACGGTTACAAATTATTAATGTTTATTTCATTTATGATCTTTCTTCCAATCGTGTCCGGTCAGTGCCGGACGGGACGACATGCATGGCACGTTATAAAGCTTTAAGCACAAAATTTAGATGAATGCAAGATTAGTTCATTTATTTTATTGGACGGTTGCGGTGATTGGTGTTACATAGTTACACGTCGTTTTTTTTCACAATTTCTTTCCAATTTTTTTATGTATTTAAAGAATGTATGTCTTCAAATGTGAATTAAAATCACAGCACCAGAAAGCCTTCGCTTTACTTATTCCTATGGTACTAAACATAATCGGTTTGTCAAATAACTTTTCCATCATTATGTAAGTAAAGGTATTAAAACTCGCAATTTTTCCATGTCCGTCATTAGCGTGCGTTACGTGTAAACGCTTACTTTTTGTAAGTGACTGACAACTGCCCTACATAATCAAAGTCATGGGTAGGAGGAAGAATAACTGTAGAAACAATTTCATGACCAAGCTCCACAAAAGTTTGCCCAGCCTGAAAAAATTTAGTATGAATCATGCGAATAACTGAATAAACATTAATTCTTAAGTATTTCTAAAAATAGTTTAGTTACTGAGATTCATGTCAAAAATAATAAGAAGAAAACCAAGCCTAACTTTTTGAGATTGTTACATATTAATATTGCTATCACTTTTTATTGACTGTATCATTGCTCAATGACTACAGAGGTTTTAAAATCAATATTTCCTGGATTTAAATAAACAGAATGATGTTTGTTTGTCTTTGAAATGAATAAACATGAATTCAACTTTTTCTTAGCCGCGGCCCTGGCGTAGTGATTAGCATGTCTGACTTCGAATCCGGAGGTCCGGGTTCGAATCCCGGTCGCGGCAGGTTACACCCTGTACATGAGTTGTCGGCCTTTTGGTCGGGTAAGTGAATACCGGTGATAGAAAAAGTGTCCAGGAAACCTATAGTAAGAAGTGCTGGCGGTCGTGTATATGAGCTATATATGTGTTTGATGCGACGTAAAAAAATCTCTGGTGAATTTTCACTTGCTATACTTGGTTAACATTTTGATATTTTCAATTATGTTTTTTTATTCTTTTTGACAGGAGACTATTACAAGGCAGGATGCGTGAGTATGATTTACACATGACAGTATTGTTCCTTGCAGTCTTCATCTTAAAACTTTGCTACAACTCGTGTTAAATAGCAAAGTCCTTTTTGCAATGTATTGAATAGATGCATGGGTCTTACTTAATATAATATTTGTATGTAATTCATTTGTTTACATTTTATTGCAATTAAATTGTTTGGGTTGGAGTAAACATTCAGAGGTACACTCCAGTTAGAAAAACTGAATGATATCAAGGAGATTTTAGTAGGGATACAGGCTCGTAGGAACATGGGGGGGCTAGGGGGGTAGGGGGGGCTTAACTCCCAATATTTACAACAGTTACAGTAATTGTGGATCTTTATCTAATTTGTCACACTCAATTGATTGATATGTTTGTGGTTTTTTGGCAAAATCAATATTACAAACACCTCTTAATGGACAAGATGCTCTAATGCAGTGTAAAATTAAACTTAAACATTAAGTACTGTTTTATTTTCCTTAAAATGAATATGAAAAAAACTAGCCCCCCCCCCCCAATCTGAAAATGCTTCCTACGTGCCTGGGGTAAGGAATTATTATGAAAGAAAAAACACTGAAGAAATGTGCCAAACTATCTACTTGCCTTAGATGATGGCGTGATGAAAATTTTGATTAGCTGAAATTTTCATTTTTACCTCTGCCCAGGCTTAAGACAAATAGATTAAGGTGAAGACTAGCATTGCACAATTATATTACATTTATTCTGAATGTTTAATGTTCATTTTTATATAAAAGAGAGGTAACTAAATGACCTGTATCAAAATGTTCGTTTGATTGTTTTGTAATGATTGCTCATTGTATGACCCTTACCTAATAAGTTGAATGAGCAACATAGTGTAAGGCCATGCCATATCGGAATTTTGTTAAGTGTCCGCGTGTGCGTAGGTTTAAGAGTCCTCAATTATAATAAGACACACAATTGTTGGCAGAATTTTATTTAATGATTCCGATGTTCTGGGATTCAATACGACAATTGAATTCAGGGAAAATTGTTTGGCAACGACGATATTCATCGTAAGCAATTTTCCATGACCGCGTCATTAATACAATATAATATCTTTTACGTGAATTAAACACTAGTCATTTTAAATTGAATTCAGACCATTGTTTCATAGTATGAGAATGTTATTCCTTTTAAAAATATATAAAATGCATTGTTTTCGTTTTTGGTTTTGTTTGTTTCTGTGAAAAGGTACTTAGGTTTGTCAAATTTTGGTTGACGCTTAACAGAAGTCCGATTTTGCATGGCCTAATGAATGAAAACTATGCTTTAAAGATATGTATCTTGGTTATTAGTCTTTCACTCACTAATAGGCATTAGTAGGGATGGATACCATCCGAGACGAAAAGACTCGGTACTAATGAATCGATACTGTATTTTAATATTTTCAACACCTATATACGAGAGAACTAGACTTCACGAAACTTCTAAGTACTCCGATTTCAGTATTGTGTGAAGTCTTATTTTCAACATTAAGTCTGTTCGATGATGGAGATATGTTTTGGACCATACTGACCTTTGCTTTCATGGTTTTCATGCTACCTTATCAATACAAATCGTTTTTTGTCGTGCATGCATTGATATGGGAAAATTTTCTTATTGTTTTGATTGAACGCAAAATTTAGCAATTAGAAGTCTGCAGGTGACGCACCGTCTGACAAAAGAATATGGTAACTTCTCGTTCTTGGAGTGACATTCGAGAAATTTCTTGATTTTTCGTCGAGCTTATTAACACACTAATGATTTTCATTAAAACTGACAACGTGCAATTTTTGCACGATAAGCAGGTGCAAATCTCCGCTTTTATGCGAATGCACGACAAAGCCAATTTTGCATCAATTAAGAAGTATGAAAACCATGCAAGCAGACGGCAGTATAGCCCTGTACACATTTCCATTAACGATCGGACATAAATGTTAAAAAATGAAAATTACAACATTGAAATCGGTGTACTTAGAAGTTTCGTTGAGCATATATAGTACAAAATACAACTGTTTAAATTTTTAGATTAAAATCCCTAATACATGTGTAGTACTACACATATCTACGTAATTTTTTAATCAGCATTCTTATAAAAGAATATGAACACATCTACTTTCTCTGGTTTAAGCGGCACCCTTTCCTGGTTTATTGTGTTTATAGTGCAACAAAATTAATCTGAACTCGAACTACACACTTAGATGTTCATTTGTAAGAACGTTTTTTTATTGTGAAATTGAGTCGGTCTTTGTATCTTAAAGGCAGAAAAAATGATAACATTCCATGAGATGAACACATTTAGACAGTATCTTTGTACAACTCTGCCTGCCTAAGTTATGGATTATTTCCCTTGTAATTTTTGCATTCAAGTTTTGAATATCTCTGCCATTTGTGGTTAGGTGTTTAGGAAATTTCATACAATGATTACATGTACATGTACCATTTGTTGAAAAAATTAAATAGTTACTACAACTCTACCATTCGGAACACCCTCGACCTTTCATGAATTAATAATCTCGGGAGGATTCGTGGGGGGGGGGCCTTCACTGGATTTTGGAGATTTTACTACCTACTCGAGGCAAAGCGAGGCGAAGCACGTAACGGTTACGCAAAATAGTTCTTGTAGTTTACACACAGATCTTTGTCTAAACATCTTTATTTGTTTTAAATTGAAGCAAATAGTGTTCATCGGTATCATTGAACTGTATAATTTTAAATTTACGGATTAAAAACGGTACTTCAGTCATCGTCTAAACGATCGTGAATTTGTTTACATAGTTTCAAAATGGCGCCTAAATATGTCCGAGGTTATTCGTAGCGAATGGCCGAGGATGTTCCAAATGCAACTCTACCTGCCTTAATTATGGATTATTTCCCTTTGTAATTTTGCGTTGAATTTTATAATTGTTGGATAACTCTGCCATTTGTGATTAGACATTTACGAAATTACAGACAATGATTACATAGCATCTGTTGAAATAGTAAGACAGTAACAGCTACTCCACCTGTTTTAATTATGGAATATTTCCCTTTGTGATTTTATCGTAGGGTCTTAACAGATTGTTTAAAAAACGCATAGCAACAATTAATTAGAAATAATTTAGATGGTATGCTATGAAAAAGACAACTTGTGTAAAAATGAAAAAATCTTATTAGTTACAGATAAAGCTTAACGTTTTGGGAGAACTTAATCCGTCGTTAATAAGGTCGTAGAATGAAATGGGTTAAAGCGGTCAGTTTGCATAGCAATTATCCTCTTTTCAACAATGGTCGCCAGTTGCTTATTACTGGTCGTCTCTGACTGCACTACTATTGTCGCTGTATGGGTCGCTAATAACTGGTTGATGGTCGCGTTATACGAAAGTTGATTGATGCAATAGTAAAACAGTATGAAAACGCTTGGTGGGATTCCAAAGTGGTTGCTTAAGAAGTAAAGACATATGTTGCTTATAACTAGTGGTCGCTTGGCAATTTTGACTGTATTTTAGTTATTGTGTAATGTGATATGACGAGTAGACTAAACATCAGCTTAAACTATTGTTAAACTGGTGTTCAGTGTAAATCTAAGTATTATCAAATAAATGATGGCGTAATGAATTAGTACACGTAACATGTTCTCTGTTTATTGTTTTTCAGTGAAATACAACAGTACAAAGAACGCATATGTGAATATGAAGAGCAGATCAAAAAGCTCAGGAAGGATGATGTGAGTTACCTTTTATTTTTAGAAAAGATATTCGGCCTAAAACTTGTGGGATGGGAGTAACATGCAGATCTTTGAAATCAGGCTTTATGTGATTTCCTCATTATTCTTCTTGTTTAAATTAAAACTTTAATGGACCACCGTGCTTTATATTTCGGAGATGACCCTGTCAACAGTGTATTATACAAGAGAATTTATTACAAATCAATAGATTTATGTTGTTCGTTTCTTTCTCAACTGTCTAAGCTTGAATAATGTCATGGTAACTGAATGCATTGTTTTTGTTTGGTGGACTAATAATTATTAAATTATGTTGACTAAAACATATCATACGACATAAGCAACTTTTCTCAATGATAATACAAACAATTTGGAAACTCATGGAAGTATTACGACTATATAAAAACAAATGCATTCACCGTGTAATTATTCATGCTTTGACAATTGAGAAAAAAAACTAACAATACACAATAACTTTGTAAATAACTCATTCAATGCATAAGATTGCTTTCTTTGTATGTATAAGAAAAGTAGTAGGTGTTATTTCACTTATTTTGGTACTGGTGAGTCCTTACTTGACGTTGACGCCCTCACCTGTTTGTAATATTTTTTTTTTATTTATTGGAGTTAACGCCGTATCAACACAATTTAGGTCATTTCACGGCGTCCAGCGCACCTAACCTAGCTTTCCTGGACCATTGTCTATAACCAGTACTCACCTACCCTTCCACAAGGCCGGAAACTTCTCCATATTATCTAATCAATGGAGGAAAATCGACATTATTGTCAAATTTTCATGAAAGTGTATAACCTCCCCGGGTGGGATTCGAACCCGCACCCCCACGGGCACGAGTATCCAAATCCCGGCGCGCTACCAACTGCGCTATCGACCCGGGTTACCTGTTTGTAAAGATAGATGAAAGGGAAATAACCTTGCAATAATTTAGAGTCGATATAATAAGCCCCGCTAGCTAGTTCTGTCCGTAGCGCACAATTTTACTAATCAAGGGATGTAGGTTTGATTCCGGGAGGGCATATTTTCATGGACGTAGTCAAGACATTATTTGTGGGTCCATTCTTCTCCTACCTGTGATTCTACATCATGTAGGGCAGTAATCAGAAACTGACGAAAGTATGCTCCTAATAGTTGGTTAACTGCTATTACAGAGGTATAGCCTTTTCAGGTACTGCGAGTACATGTAGGCGTGCTGACTGCCGAAATGAAATATGTTAATGCGTCGTTAAACTCAACCAAAAAGAATGGATATGTTTAAGAAAAATGTAAACGGCTTTGTAAAAATTCAGGTCATATAAAATCACTTGGGATGGCGTGAATATTTCTAGGACTATCATTGTATCAATATATTAAAAGACAATTTATGGGCTTTTTGTGGTGTATTGATAAATTATACTGTAAGACAAGGAGTTAAATGGATCTCCTGTACATATGGTGGTTTACTATTTCATGACCTCATGCTGTACGCTGTTTCAGTTATAAATCAAACTAAAATGAACTTGATTTTAACGCTTTTATAAACATGAAAATCAGAATCAGAAAAAATCCTGTATCTTTCCAGTTCATGTGTCCAATTGACAAACGAAATGACGGCACATAAGTCATTCAGAACCAAGACCCGTCTTGCACGTGAATTGCATTTGTATTATACCATCGGCTATAATACTAAGACACATCATTAGAGACGAACAAAGTTAAAATGTAATGTCCTGCCTGTCATATTCACTACATTTTACTAATTAGTCTGGAACTTAATTGATTAAACAGATTTTATTTATTGTGTCCTTTTGAAAAAATCAAATGTATGTGGACGTTACAAAAACATAGACTTAAGCTTCGTAAAATGCCTGATTGTATTGATATTTCAAATTGAAAATTGGAATACTTGATACATCAATATATTGACTTCCCATGATAGTCCTAAGTATTTCTGTTATCATAAAATAAGAAAAATGTTGTTTTATATTTCAGCATGAAAAAAGTCAAAATTACGAGAACATTTTGAAATGGAAACAAAAGTAAGGCATATTTATTATTTTTTTATTTTGAAAGCCTGAAATTTATTCTGTCAGTGGTAATTTATTGACAATAATTTGTTTGAATGTCTTGAAAATGTAAAAATCTGGCTTACTCAGAATAAGGATGTAATGTTTAACAATCTACTGTGCTGGTCAAAACTGCCGCAACTTAACAGTCTATTGCTCTTTAAAGATTCATGTTCCATGGCAGTTCTTTTTAATCTGATAAGTTCAAAGAATGAATTTGGTTAACGCGGTCAATTCGCATGACAATTATCCTGTTTCCAACTATTTATCGTTGGTGGCCTTTTATTGGTCGTTTTGACTGCACATCTATTGTCGCTGTTATGGGTCACTAATTACTGGTTGATGGTCGCGTTATACAAAAGTTGATTGATGCAATAGTAAAACAGTATGAAAATGCTTGGTGGGATTCCAAAGTGGTTGCTTAAGAAGTTCAGACATATGTTGCTTATTACACGTTGTTACTTGGAGAATTTTGACTGAATTTTTGTTGTTGTGTACTTGATTTGAAAAGTACGCTAAACATCAGCTTAAACTATTGTTAAACTGGTGTTCAGTGTAAATACCGGTTACGCCTCTCGGCTGATTGGATACAGATAATCTTCTCCCGTATAAATAGATTCGCCCGTTAGAAGGGAAGATAGGTTTGCATTTTTTCAACAAATGGGAGTTTTTTTAAAAGAAAAACACATTTTATAATTAGCTGTGCATATTTTCTGGTATTATTTTGCAACTTTCTTGAAACTGGTAATAGTTCATACATTAATAATGATATTTTCTTGTATTACAAACAGGTAACCGTATAATACACGCCGTGGACGATTCCATACACACCCCTATTTTGACTGTATGACGTCAATTTTTTCATCACGTGACCTCAAATGCATTGTTCTGATTGGCTTGCAGCAACCGGTGTCGACACAAAAATGCTCAAATCTTGATAATTGTTAATATCGTTGCCCCTCGGCAACGATAATAAGTACATTGTATTATCAAATAAATGATTGTAAAATGAATTAGTACACGTAACATGTTCTCTGTTTATTGTTTTTCAGCCAGATCACAAAACTAGTAGCTGACAATGAAAAGGAAGAATTGAATTATGTGAGTTACCTTTTAATTTTAGCAAAGATATTCTGCCTATAGCTTTGTGGATTAGAGTCCTGATTTAGTAACATTTGTGTTAAAGTTTTACATTTACCATATATGTCTCTGCCATTTATGATCTTATCTTTTTTTTGTAATGAAGTTTACTGTATGATGTATATCTCTGCTATTAACACATCATGTGGTGTCTTCATTAATCTTGTGAAGATTAAAAGTTTAATGGACCACCATATGTTTAGTTTTTGAAACTGACCCTGTCAACAGTGAATTATATATTTACAATTAATAAATTCGAGTTATATGTATGTACTTTTAAAATAATTCAGTGACATAACGTTACCCTATTTAGCTGGCTGATTTTGATCATATGACCGGTAAACTGTTATGACGAGATAACTGTTATAAATCAAGGTAAATAAAAAAATTGCTCTGGGTTGAAGAAAACTTATTCCATGAGCAACCCAGAGCTGAGCAGAGAAACATTTTTGGTCGTATAGCATGCTTTATTTAATCATATTTTGGCAGAAGGTTGTAATAATGTGCAAGAAGTAGATGAATTGGAAAGAGCCTTGTACTAATTCAGAGTAAGATCTTTTTTCCTGTCGCTCTCTGATCTTTTAGAATCATAACCTATTAACCTGATAAACCTAGCTTTATTAGGTCAGAACAGATTCATCTGGCGGTCACATGACTACATATTATGGACTAATTTTAGCTCGACTTTATGAATGAAAAGGAGAGCTCGCCTACTCGGCCTAGCGCCAGCGTCTCTGTCTACATTTCGCATGAAAGTTTTTGTGCAGAAAAAATATTTTAACTATAACTTTTTTATTTCTTGAGATTTCAGCTTTAAACTTTAAATACATATTCCTTCATATCAACAACATCTCATGTGACATGGTTCAGAACTCCAAAATACATATTTTGCTGAATTATTCCCCCTTGAATTAAAGAGGTTTTTGAATGGTTTTTTTTACTGAAACTGGTTTTTTTTAGTTTGACTTCATACTTTAAATATATATTCCTAATTTTCAACCACATCTCAAGTGACTTGGTTTCTATCTCCAAATTATTTTTTTCTGAATAATCTCCCCTTGAACTAAGAGTTCAAAAATGCTTGTTTTTACTTCAAATGTTTGTTTCTTCAGCTGCTGACTTCAAACCTTTAATAAATGTTCTTTATATACAACCATATCTCATGCGACAAGGTTTAAAACTCTATATACATTTTCAGAATTATCTTCCCTTGGTCTTAGATTTTTCTAAAAAAGGCTTATTTTTAATGCACTGAACTATTTTGTTTCTCTAGGTATTGACTAAAACTTAAAATATATGTTTCTTACTATCGTTCACATCACGTGTGACAATGTTCATTATTACAAATACATTGATTTCAGAATAATCTTCCCTTAAACTTTTTAAACATGCTTGTTTTACTGCAATTGTTTTGTTTTTTTAGTTTTGACTTCAAACTTTAAATATATGTCCCTGATTATCAACCAAATCTCAAGTGGCATGGTTTATAACTCAAAATGTATTTTTGTCATAATTTTCCCCTCGAACTAAGACCTATTTTAAAAAATGCTAGTTTTTACTTCAAATAAATGTTTGTTTCTTTAGGTATTGACTTCATACCTTTAATAAATGTTCTTTATATACAACCATATCTCATGTGACAATGTTTAAAACTCTATATACTTTTTTTCAGAACTATCTCCCCTTGATCTTAGAGTTTTCTTAAAAAATGCTTATTTTTATTGCATTGAACTAGCTGTTTCGTTTCTTTAGGAATTGTCTTTAAAGTTTACAGTACCGTAGCTTTAGACCCAGGTTCTAGAATTACGGAAGTTCCGTAACTGTAGACAACCCTATCATAATCCAACCATTTTAAATATTGGCGTTACTGATTGTCATTGGAGTCAAACGTCGGGATTATTTCTTGACATACAAACACTTATTAGACATTTTTACACAATTACTGGGCTTCAATTCGGACACCAAGATTGAAAACATGTAAAACCCTGAAATTTAGTAGTTCTAATTAGGTAGTAAAGCAAATGCTGTTAAAATAAATAGTATTAAAGGTAAATGTCAGATGCTTGTCTCCAAAAGGTTTATTCAGCATGGTTTACCAGCTTGCCAGATAAACTAAGTACAGATTAAAATTTATCTAATATTCTCTACAGTATAATACGATGTAATCATTCTGGATTGCTTATTTTAAGACGTGGCTATTTCTAGGGCTTGCTTTGTATCAATCACAGGAGCTTGACATTTTATATCATACTGAAAAAAAATCCCTCGTACATAGAATAAAAACAATAAAATATATAGGAGCCTAAGAGGGGATTTTTTGTAGTATGATAAAAAATGTCAAGCTCCTGTGGTATCAATATATGAATTACACTAGTATCAGCCTGTTTGTTATATATCGATATAATTTACAAGGAGTGTAATAGTATACCATTATTTAATGTGTGATATGGAACATAAAAATAATAATTTCGAAAAAACGTAATAATATTATTTCGAAAAAACGAAATAATCATTTCGAAAAAACGAAATGATTATTTCGATTAAACGAAATAATGTTTCGTTAAAACGAAATAATATTACGTTTAAACGAAATAGTTGTGAAAATAAAAAAAGTATTTCAAAATGTCCTTTTAGGGGCTCCTTAGAAAAATCCTGTAGTTAATATAATTATTAAAGGCCTGATTGCAATGATATTCAAAATTGCAAATTCATGTTTGATTGTCTGGTAATAATAGTTAACGGAAGACTATTGTAACTCACTTGTTTTCAAAAGGGATTTTTTTACCCTTTTCACTCAATTTATACTTCCCCATAACCTCATAAAATATCAAATCCATAACTTTACTATAACATTTAAAGATCATTAGTTGTTAAAGTATTGTATCTCACAAAGGCCTTATAATAGGTTAATGGAAAACTTTTTTAACTTGAGATACAATAGTATCCCATTGGAATTGTGTGAAAATCTATGTTATGTTTAATGATAAACTACTGTAACTTACAAAAATCACTGTCATAAATTGATTAAAAGTCAACTTACAATTTTCTTTTCAACAAATATGACAAAATGGATATATCCATAGCAACATAGTTTGAATATATTGAAATAAATTATGAGATACAATACCTTTTGAGTGAACAATATATTGTACTTGTATGTTAATGTTAATGGAAAACTATTGTAACTAGCAGATGCAATAGTTTTTCATTCAATTTTCAGGTGTTTATTTCCTAATTTCAGGGTAACACTAATGTAAGTTAATAGATCTCCAATACTCAAGAATATTGAATAGTTATTCTTTCAAAAAAGATAGATTTAGGATGTCAAAATGTAACATTTTATAGTTTTAAAGTGAACTTGAAGTTTGAGACAGTTTTTTTTTCTCCTGAAAAGTTTTGAAAAACAGAGTTACAATAGTCTTCCATTAAGCCCTCGGGTTTATACATCAATAAATTGATTTCCCATGACAGTCTTTAATATTTCTTTATCATATTATAAGAATAAAATGTTGTTTTTATATTTCAGGAAAGAAGAATGAAATATTTAAAAAACCAAGTCGACTTTTGGAGACGACGTTTTTTAGATTTGAGAAATAATATGTAAGCCATGTTTCTAGTTCACTTGAAATTTTGAAAGCCATAAATGATTATCGACAGGTTTATAGGTTTAAAAATTATTTGTTTGAAATGCCTAAAAATATAAAAAAATATACTGAACAGGTTAATACAGGCCTAGTATTCAATAAAGATACTCGTTCAATGGCAATTCTTTTGCCATGTACTTAAATCTTTGATGATTATTCTTAGATGCCGATCCAGGATTTCTGGGGGTCCAAACTTTTCAGAGGGGGCGGGGATCAGAGCCCATAATAACTATTGCATATTTTGCAGAAAAAATGTTGCATATTGATAAAAATAACTACATTACCCTTACATTTTCCTATGTCTAGGTGGGGTCCGCCCCCCCCTGACCCCTGCTGGATCTGCCCATGACTCTTCCTAGACAATTGTAAGAGCTACATGCTCACATGCAGTCAAATTTTAATGTATTAGTGATTTGACTGGGTTCTGCCAATGATTTGTCGGTTTAAAATGACCCCGCTAGTCTTAAAAGCAGGTTTAATTCAAAATTGTGAGGGTCCTGAACATGGAAACACAATAAGAAAGTGTTTACTTGATGCTTTCATAAAATTATCATAAATAATGTACTCTCCCTTTAATTTCTTTTCATAGTATACTGAACAATGCATATCTTATAGGTGTTTTAATAACATTTCGGGCACAGAATTTTTTAATATTCATATTTTTAATTTCATAGATACTATTAGGTGATCCAGCAGCTTTCAATCCCTTCTTCTATCTTGTTTGTCCTCTGAGTTTTAGAATACATAGCGTAAATTGTTAAAATTAATCATGATTAAATTAAGTACATTTTTGTATCCTGTTTGAACTTTTCAACCCGGGTCGATAGCGCGCCGGGATTTGGATACTCGTGCCAGAAGGGGTGCGGGTTTGAATCCCAACCGAGGAGGTTATACCCTTCCTTAAAAATTTGACAATGTTGATTTCCCTCCATTGATAAGCTAATATGGAGAAGTTTCGGGCCTTGTGGAAGGGTAGGTGAGTACTGGTTATAGACAATGGTCCAGGAAAGCTAGGTTAGGTGCGCTGGACGCCATGAAATGACCTAAATTGTGTTGATACAGCGTTAACACCAATAAATAAATTGAACTTTCCATTAAATATAATTTCAGAGATAGAGATCAAACAGATAGAAACAATGTTGAGGGTGAGTGACATTTTTGGACTTTAGCTTTTCTTTATGATATAATAGGGGTGAATATTAAAGCAAATATTTACAATCTCAAATGTTCTCAACAGCTGTCAATTCTATCACAACTAAAGTCACTATTTCTCTTTATTTTGGCAATACTCGATAGTTTAAAAACTTATATTCTTCCTTCATTTTAGCAATTGATTATTGTAACTTATTATAAAAATGTGTTATCATTTTTCACATAAAGCCTATTCTATTTCACTATTTCTAGGTTTAAAATCAAGGCTGTCACAGTATACCAGAAGGGTATTTTGATAAATCGCAATACCCTAACACGGCATTGTGATAAGTACCACAATAAATTGTGGGGTTAAGATTATTGTGTCTCAGCTATATTTTACTAAAGCATTGCATATCTTACATACAGCTACCCTGTTGACATTTTTTTTCTTATAGTATCTATTTTCCCATTCAACACATATATAAGTCATATACACGAGGGCCAGCCCTTCTCTTAAGGTTTCCAAGATCTAGTTTTTTCTATCACCAGTACTAACTTGCCCTACAATGAGGCCGACAACTTATGCACAGGATATGACCTGCCGCGACTGGAATCAAACTGATTCGAAGTCAGACATGCTAACCACTACTGCACAGCTGCGGCTCTTTTTAAATCTAATTAAAAGCCTAAATGAGCCTCAAGTTCACATTTGGCTGTATACCGGTACTATATGTCCACAATTTTAAAATCATAACCCTTTCTTGTCTGATTATTTCTTTTGAATTCTTATGAGTGAAGTTTGGATACAACCCGGGTGGATTTGGCCCAACGGAGTTGAGTTCGAATGGAGGTTATACCCTTCCAAGAAAATTTGACAATAATGTCAATTTTCCTCCATTGGCTAGATAATATGGAGACGTTTCCGGCCTTGTGGAAGGGTAGGCGAGTACTGGTTATAGACAATGGTCCAGGAAAGCTAGGTTAGGTGCACTGGACGCCGTAAAATGACCTAAAATGTGTTGTCATGGAGTAACTCCAATAAATAAAAAATAACTCAAAAAAGGTTAGATACGCTAATCATATATACCAAGCGTCTGGATTGCCAAGAAGTGTTTTATTTACTGTTAATTGCGTTCCCAATTTAGAATAATACAGTACTAGTTAACCTGATATCACTTATCTTTAATCGCTAAGTGGTAAGTGGTTATCTAGTTACGGAAACTAGATAATCACTTAACATTTAAGTGGTAAAATAATGCACAATGGCAGTTGAAAGCACTAACTTGCATTTTTTTCCTGTTATGATATTTTCTTTATTGTAAAAAAATATCTAGTTACGTAACTAGTTAACTACTTAATTAACTAGATAATTATCTGGTTAACTAGTTACATAACTAGATAACCAGATAATTATCTAGGGAGTTATGTGGTTATCTGGTGGCAGAAATATGCCTCCATAGATAATGACCATTTAGTGCAAATCGATAATTGATTTTGTAAACCCTGCCTCTAAGATTAACGTAGTTTTTTTTTAAATTTTTATCATCCAAATATAACAGCGGTATTATTCTCAGTCTGCGATTGGATGGCTCATTTCAAATTGTGTGACGTAGGCGATGTAAACAAGTTACATATCATAACAATTTCGTCATGAATATTATGATGAGTAAAGGTCACCTGAACGTGACCTTCGTTTGGAAGAGGCCAGATCTAAATTAGCGAGTATGCGAGAAGTAAAATTTTAGATCGGGTTTTAATCAGATTGTCTTTTATGCTGATGATTATGATGATGTTTTTATTTATCTTGTTTCAGATGATAATGATGTTATAATTATTGACGATGATGAGGATGAAAGACAGCTAAATCCCGTATGATGATTTAGATATTTTCTAATTTTGTTGTCAAAGATTTTCATGTGTGAAAATTTTTAGCTATAATTCTGATATTTATAAATTTTTCAATGAAGCATGTCAGGTTTCGGAATCACGTGTCTAGAGGGGGTGTCGGGTTTGAATCTCACCTGGGAAAGTTAAACCCTTCCATGAAAATTGGACAATTTTGTCACTTTTCCTCTATTAAAGGTTAGCTTGACGCCGAGAAATGACCAAAACTGTGTTGAGACAGCGTTAAGTCCAATAAATATTATAAAATTAATTAAGAAGCTGCTAAGATTCTTACTTAACTTGGAGGAATTGGATGTTTTTCTGAAGAAGTGATATTGCATTTTTTTGTGTGTAATAACTCTGAAAACGGTAGGCTTAGCATAAAAGAAACAGAATTTCCGTCAAATTAGCAAATTTTCTTCATTAAATTGAATTGTTGGGATGTAGAATATGACCACCAGTAGCATTTTGTTTTGTGTAAAACATCATAGTTATAGAATTATGAATTGTTAAGCTCTATGAGGAAAACTGCTCTGAGACTTAAATCAAGTTTCCAATGAATATTCTGCACATCCATATCAAAGATATACATAGACATATACCCTTCCATGAAAATTCGACAATAATGTCGATTTTCTCCCATTGATTAGATAATATGGAGAAGTTTCCGGCCTTGTGGAAGGGTAGGTGAGTACTGGTTATAGACAATGGTCCAGGAAAGCTAGGTTAGGTGCGCTGGATGCCGTGAAATGACGTAAATTGTGTTGATACGGTGTTAACTCCAATAAAATAAATAGATAAATAGATTAATGATTCGTTTTGTTATTTACATTGTAGGTTCCACCAAGAAGTGAGTATACTGATGTGTGAAATGTTCAACATGTGACTTAATGAAGTGATCTTATGTGGTATACCATATCAGAAATGAAAATTGGTTGTTTTTTCGTCTGTGCTTCACCACACAACAAAAAAAGTTATAAGTGTTGACTAAAAAGAAGTTTAGTCGCTGGCTAGCTCAGTTTGTTGCATGCAAGTCTTCTGATTGAGGGGCCATGGAATCGATTCATGGGGACATACTTTGGCAGAGCTTTGTCATTAAATTATTTCCATTACTGCCATATCCCTCTTTCATATGATTTTGAATTATGAAGGGCAGTTGTCAGTCACTGACTAAATTATGCGCTTAGTAGTTGTTAACAGCTAAATCCAGAGATTTAGCCTTTCAAGGGAATTGAGTAGGTTGACTGACCACCGTTATTTGAACAGAATAAATCTGTCTGTTCTTTGTACATTAGTTTGTTAGTACTATTAGTAATTATTCTAGTCAACTATTTCATAAAAAAATACTTAACCTTGAGTTTAGACTATATTTTTGTTGTTTAATTCAACAAGTAAATTTTATTTGTGTAATGGTACTTTGATTCCTCAGTTATTATACCCCCGCTTCGAAGAAGAGGGGGGTATACTGTTTTACCCTTGTCTGTCCGTCCGTCCATTACAAAATTTCCGTTGCAGTTTTCTCAGCAACTATATCATGCAGCAGCCTAATACTTTGCATATTGCTTCAACCTATAGTCCCATGTGGTGTAAAGGGATTTCATGCTCCTTGCTCATCTACTTCCTGCTTGTCACATATTTTTAGATTTTGGCGGGGGTATCACTAGTGAGCATTAGCTCCCAGATTTACTTGTTGCTAAAACACACATTGTTCAACAATAATGATATAATTATTTTTATAAATATTTAAGATGTACATGCTAGTAATATGCATAATTTCATTCACATAAAATTCCTTCACTTTGTGTGGATCTATTTAAAAAAAGCCAGGGCACTTGTTTGGTATGTTTTGGAGAATAATATGGGACACATACCCATCTCGAAATTATATATGTATTTCCCCCTGGCTCAGATCCCCTGCAATTTAAAAATGACTCTTGAAACTGAGTTTGTAAATATTCTTTATGAACATTTTTGGGTACCAGGAGAATAGAAATTTAAGAAAGAACAACTTTTAATGATGTTTGGACTATATTAGCATACAAGTTAGCACAGTCCAGTTGTGAAATGTCGGTCTGATGCTGCGGCTTTAATACTATTCTAAATTTTATCATATAATATTACTTTATCACGGAAAATCTGGTACAAATGTAGGCCTGTTTTTTGTAAGAATATTGTCAACCAGCAGCAACTGAATTTGTATTCTGACCTAGCTCAGTAAGGATGAACATTTTTATGTTAAAACATTGGTTGACCTTGAATTAAACAGTACTTGGCATTGTTTGTGTCATCATCTATGATTTTAACTTACTAAACGTCATTTTGTTATATTTTTTTTTTTGTAGAAAGAAAACACACTGCTGAAGTTATTGACTTGACAAGTGATGAGCATAAGCTAGATGACGTAATGGTAAGATAATTTTAAAATTTTCTAATTTTGTTGTCACGTGTGAAAGATTTTAACACCAAACCTGATATTTATATTTTGTTCAAAAGAGTTATAATTCATGTTTGAAGCTGTTAAAATACTTAAGTTTAGGAATTGAAAGTTTTTTTACAAGAATTATAGGACTTATGAAAAATGACGCTCTGTGAAAAACGTCATATAAGTAAAACTTGCTCATAGGCTTGAATCATACTTACAGAGAATCTTTACATTGACCATATACATTCATTGAAGTTACTCGGTGAAATGAATTCCTATATTTACTGTTTTATACATTGAAATAACTTATTTTTACTGCCTCGTTTCAAAACTCACGGGTGGACCTTTTTGACATAAAGCTAAAATGAATATCATCATGCAGCATAAACTAGTGATATAGCTTCATACAGGAAACATATTTAAGTCTCCGTAGGAAGGGTTGTCTTTCAAGGTCAAGATGTAGCATATTGTGTGCAAAAAATGGGTTTATTTGGTGTAAGACCAAGTTTTATTTTAATTTGTGAAATTGTGAGCTAATAATTTGATATTTATAATTATTAGATTCTTTTGTCAATACATGTTTTCATCATTAACTCACTGAGTGACATAATGATAAATCTTAACCAAAATAACAGCTTCTTATGTATTTATATTATACTTATATTTGTTTTTGTAATTTACATTGTAGGCTGAGATACCTGCACCCAGACCAAGAAGTGAGTACACTGACAGTTATGATATGTTCAAAATATTACTTGATGAAGTTGTCCTGAATAGAAGACAAAATTAGAAAGTTAAATTGGTGGGATTTTCCGTCTGTGCCCATACAACATATGATTTGACAGATAATTACTGACAAGAACTAAGAACAAAATAACTCCTATATATTGTTCTTTGTACACATTTTTATTGTACTTAAGTTCGTAAGCACTGCGTGAAACTACAAATATTTTAACTCCAGATGTAGTCGTTTGTAAAGGGCTCCTATGGAATTATCTCCCCTTGAACTTATGGTGTTTTCTTTAAAAACTATCTTTTTACTGCAACTGTTTTATCTGTTTAGGTATTGACATCAAACTTTAAATATATGTCCCTCATTATCAACCATATCTCATGTGACAAGAATCATAACTCATTTTTTTTCAAAATTATCGTCCTTGAACTTATTTATTTCTTTATTTTTAGCTCGACTTTACGAAGTAATGTAGAGCCCTCCTACTCGCCCCGGCGTCCGCGTCCATGTCAACACTTCTGATTAAAGTTTTTGTGCAGTAAAATACTTTCTTCTATATCTTTGTTATTTCTTAAGATATTAATTCAAACTTTAAATATATGTTCCTTACAATCAACCACATCTCATATGACAAGGTCCATAACTCCAAACACATTTTTTCAAGAATTATCTCCCCTTGAACTGATTGAAGTTTTTGTGCACAGATTAAAGTTTTTGTGCAGTAAAATACTTTCTTCTGTATCTTTGTTATTTCTTAAGATATTAACTTCAAATTTTAAATATATGTTCCTTTCTATCAACCACATCTCATGTGACAAGGTTCATAACTCCAAATATATTTTTTTCAGAATTATCTCCCCTTGAAATTAGAGGTTTTTTTTAAAAAATGTTTGTTTTTACTGCAACTATTTTATTTCTTCAGGTATTGACTTCAAACTTTAGATATATGTTCCTTATTATCAACCACATCTCATGTGACAAGATTCATAACTCCTTATACATTTTTTCAGAGTTATCCCCCATGAACTTATAGTTTTTAATTTTTTTTTCTTTGAATTTGTTAAGGTTATATTTTCAAATTTTAAAATATGTATGTTCCTTATCATCAACCATATCTCCTGTGACAAACACTTACTAAGTCGAGCATGCTGTCTCCTCTGACAGCTCTTGTTTATTTATTTATTCACTTTATATTTGGTAAGGTTATATTTTCAAATTTTAAGATATTTATGTTCCTTATCATCAACTACATCTCGTGTGACAAATACTTACTAAGTGGAGCATGCTGTCTCCACAGTCAGCTCTTGCTAGTTAAGGGAACTCGGTCATGTTTGAGACATTATCTAAGATTTTTACTTTCAGGTGGAACGAACTGAATGATTTATTAAAATATCTCATTTTTATTTTGTAGAGAGACAGAGAGTGGCAGGTATGTTGGAGAGGAGAGAGGATGGAGGCCAACGTAAGTTTAATTTTTTGAAAATCATTGATTCCTACAGAAAAAAATCCGATGTTCTTCTTTTTGAAATATTGCTACCTATTTTTGTTATATTCTAAACAATCAATACTGAAAAAAATATAATCTACAATAAAACTTTAATATAGAAAAGTAGAAATGGACTGGTTATTCTGACCCAGTGAGGATGTGCATTATCATTTTGAAACATTGTCTACTTGTGTACTTAAGAGAATGTGGCTAAAATGTACACCTTACATAATTTAATATCAGTTGCAAAACAATCTTAATTTAAGTGTTTGCAGTTGCTGTAAGCATGCTTGCGACTATTCTGTTGTAATAACAAAATACAGCTGTTAAATTATTTGCCATTACCAATAACTTTTAAGAGTTTTCAATTAAGATAACGATTCATTTGTTTTCACGTTAACCCGATTAATGGAATAGTGTGAGCGTAAAAACTCACGCCTCATGTTCATTACACTCATGCAAAACGTTGCTCTTCTGTTTGAATGGAATAGTACCGGCCTCACTGATGTAACAACATATAGGTAATGCATTTCCATAGGTTTAATTACCATGGGCAATTGTATAAAATCTTTTATTGAACTGTTATCTAGAACTTATATTGACGAAACTTGTAGTTAGAGTTTCAAATTGAGGTAAATGTGTCTGTTAATTCTGTTGTTTTTTTTTTTGTTGCAGTTGACACAACAAGGAAAATGACAAGAAAAGGAAGAGCTGTTCGACCCCCAAGGCGGTTGGCCAACATACCGGTCCAAATGGTAAAAATTAACCCTTTTTTTTTACTTTGGAACACTGTTTTCATTGATCCAATCCGGGCAATAGGGCAGTTGATAGTATGTCCGTATTTAGAAACTCATGTCTCGAAGGGGTATGGATTCAAATGATAACTATGTAGTAATACCCTTCCATGAAAATTGGGCTAAAACGTCAATTTGCCTCCATTGATTAGCTAATATGGAGAAGTTTTCAGCCGTGTGTAGGGGTTGATGAGAATTTGTTAAAGACAGTGGTCCAGGACAGGTGCGTGGGTGCCATAAAATGACCTAAAATTGTGTTGACACGATGTTAGCTCCAGTAAATGAATACATACCAGGAAAGCTAGGTTAGGTGCGCTGGACGACGCAAAATGACCTTATATTGCCTTGAAACGGCAAAAATTTCCAAGTAAATAAATAAATACACTGATTCTGCAGAACAAACATTTCTGAATGGAAATCACCTAATTCTTTATACATGGCTTGACTGGTACAAGTACTTGGCCCACAGTACACTTTGGACTCGTTGGTGCAAGTTTAACTTCAATGTAGCATAAGTGTGTACTAATGAAGCTTGGGTTTATTTGGTCATGAAAGGTTTGTCACAATTTGAACATGATTTGCATACAGTTTTGATTTGAATGTTTAAGGTTTCCAAGTACAGTCTGATACAGTCTGGTTGGTCATGTATAAGTAAACACCGCCTTTTCTAGATTTGCTTGACATTCATAGGGTAAACATTATGTTCCTTTTGAGTTTGTTCGACTTATACAATTATACTATTTGATATGAATTAAAGCTTTTCGGGTCATGAGATATTTGAGCCTTTGAATTCATTCATGTTGTGGGCTTCATATTTTGTTTTATACAGTAAAACTTGTATATAACATACTGGCTGGGCCAAAGAAAGTTGGTATGTTATAACCAAGGTATGTTATATCCGTATAGCATACTAAGTATGTTATATACAAAATATGAAAATTGGGCCAGGAAAAATGGTATGTTATAACCCAGTATGTTATAGCCAAGTTCTACTGTATACGGTATCTCATGTTTTAGTTTTATTCTACTATAAAAATGATTTTATTTTACATTTTTTTCATGATTTATGAAGACATTGGCATCCTATGTAAAGTTTTACTAAATACGGTCTAACATCAATTTTATTGAGCAAAAAATATAAGTTGGAAACATTAAAAATCATAGATAAATAAATGCATTCAATGTATTCAAAGGCTCACTGAATAAGGTGGTAACAGGTTATCGAAAGATGGTTGCTTTAAATTAGGGGTGTAACAATACGGTAAAAACTGTAATGCAATATATTGCAATACATGAAACCCGTATTGCAATATATTGCGATACATATTATTCTTTGCGTATTCATGCATAGCATGAATTAATGCACGTGCATCGTCTTAATTTGATCAACATTGTACATAGATATTTAAATTTTCAGATGATATACACCTATTATGCAAATGTTTGAATAAGTTAGAAAAAAGGTTTTGAGGGGACTTTCTAAGATTATTATTCTCTAATTTACCAAAAATATTTCAAATTTACGAACACATTTAAACATTAATTCTAACACATAAATTTCAGACTCTGATATAAACAATCAGTATGGAACATAACTAGAAAAACTGTTCAGAGAAAAACGAACAGGTTTAGAACCGTCAGTAGTTGTATTCATTCGGAACATTCTCGGCCATTCGCTGATTCATGAAAGGTAGAGGGTGCTCCGATGTAGTCGTATTGCAATATAAACCGGTATATCGGATAACCATTACACCCCTACTTTAAATCAAGATTTTGATATTTTACCTTTGTACTTGTATCTAATGTATGGTATAATTTTATTTTATCTTTATATTTATTTCAGTGGAGTTTCCAGACTGAGTAATTTTGATTGATTGAAGTAATTATTTAATGTATATAAGTAAGTATATTTAATCAAACTTACTGCTAGTATTTTAAATAGTGTAGGTTTTTGAACTTTTTTCTACAAATTTCACAAAACTGACATTTATGTTACAGTGAGATCTCGATACAACGACATCGTTCGTTTCCTAGAAATGTGTCGCTATAATGCATTATGTCAGTGTAATGAATTTTTTCGACCATGTGCATGTTGGTATTGGTTCCCATAAAATATGTCAGTATAATGAAAATGTCGTTGCAACGGTTGTCGTTTTATCGAGATATGACTGTATAATATAATGTTTATTTTACCCATTTTGATTGTGTAGATTTTACGGGAGTGAATTACTTAATATGGAAAATTGTTTTTAAATAAATGCATAAGCATGCAGAAGTAGCACTTCAGGGTTTGGAATCTCGTGTCCCGAGGGGGTTACGGGTTCGAATCCCACCCGGGCGGTTATACCCTGCCATGAAAATTAGACAATAATGTCAATTTTCCTCCATTGAGAAGTTTCCAGCCTTGTGGAAGGCTAAGTGAGTACTGCTTATAGACAAAGGGCGAGGAAAGCTAGGTTAGATGTGCTGGACACCTTGAAATGACCTAAAATGTGTTGATATGGTGTTTTAAAACCAATTAATAAAAAAAAAAATTGCAGAACAATTAACTGACTATTAAATCAATATTTTCCTATGATGACTGAAGTATCCCAGTGTGAATATGAACATTTTGATCACACCGTTAAATAATTCAGGCTTTTACACATAGAGCCAAACTCAGTCCCAATGTGAGTGAATTTCTGTCAAGACTGATAATGGTAACCATGAATTTGATGAGCACTGAGTTGTCGCCAGTCTTGCTCAGTTGGTACAATTTGTGGCACACAAGTCTTCTGGAGACAAAAGAAATTCACCACAATTATTGAACAGTAGGGAATACTTCCCGTTCGGGAAACAAGGGGATTTCCCTCCAGTGCTTCCCGATTGGGCAGCAAATATCAAGATGTTTCCCGATCGGGATCTAGACTCTTAAAGTATTTAAGGTCATTTTGAAAAGTGAGGCGTTCAATTGGTTAAGTTCTTGCAACTTGATGTTTCGGATGGAATTGTACCACGGTAGGTATAGCTGCTGCTGTGTATTGCAATATACCGGTATACCGTGACAGCCCTATTTTACATGTTTAGACCACTGTACTTAGATAATCTTGTACAATAACCTCTGCAAAGTACCCATTTAACCCTTTGAAGGAGCGAAGCAATTAGGGACTTTAGTCAGTTATCTTTCCCTGATCAAATCTGAAGCAATCCAATTGGTAAGTAGGTCCATACAGTTGGAATCCTCAGATTTTATCATTGAATTCCTATGTAAGGGTAACAAAATATTTTATCTAATATCTTAAAGATATTAACAGAAGTAATGGAATTTAGATAGTTCTTTAACTTAAAAATAATTTGATTGAATTTCAAACAAATTAAATGATATACAAAAAAGTTATTTAAGTTTAAATTTGGCAAATTAACATTGAAAAGTAAAGATAAAATCCGAGTAATCCAACTACTTAGACCTACCTATTAAGTCCCTTATTCCTGACAATATTTATTTTCTCTATACTTCTAGTAAAACTTGACATACCCTATGCTTTAAGGGGTATATTTGAGTCAGCTTCTCTGTTGGTCAGTTGTTATTCAGTCTGTAGCTTTTTGTTGTCTCCTCAATTTCTCAGAACCTATTGTACGGATTTGATTTAAACTTCACTCATAGATCATAGACATGGTATCAGGCAGCCATGTACATTATTGCATTTGGTTATGCTCCATATATTTTTTCGCTGAGATATGGCCTGACTAATAGCAATTTTGTGACAAACAACATTTCAGTTGGGGGATACGCTACTCATCACATTTAGTGACAGGTTTTATTTATTTTTTACAAGATGAAAGCCCTTCATATTGTAATTATTTTGTTATTTTATGTAAATGATGCACTTTAACATGACTATAGTCCATTGTATTTGATTTATGTTTTTCAGATTTTGTAAATAATATTGATGCACAATTATCTGAAGCAGTACAATTATGTTTTGTAAATTTATCACAAGATTGGTTCCCTCTCCTCGATTTGTTTGATATATCATCCACAGTGCAAGTAAGTAACCATTTTATGTCTTATCTGAATTCAGTTAATTCAAACATGTTATTACTGAGCACATCCATTGGATTTAACTCTTGAAAGTTATTTAACTTTCTAATTTGGGATATAGAATTTTCTTTGACAATTACATTTACATTAAAAAAAAACCTGTTTAGTCTAATTGCTTAATTGTGTATATTTGATTTGATGTACCAAGGCAAACGAACATATAATGGATATTCTCTTGCCCTAGGGGGTGCTGGTTCAAATCCCATCCGCGGAGGTTATACCCTTCCATGCAAATTTGACAATAATGTCAATTTTCTTCCATTTATTAGATAAAATGGATAAGTTTCCAGCCTTGTGGAAGAGTAGGTGAGTACTGGTTATAGACTGTGGTCCAGGAAAGCTAGACAAGGTGCGCTGGATGCTGTAAAATTACCTAAATTGTGTTGACATGGCATTAAATCCAATAAATAAATGAAAAAATATAATTGATATTCAAACAGCTACAGTTACTTCCCTTTGATTGAAAAGGGGCATAACATAGCATATCTGGTGTAAGACATTTGCTTAAAGGAATGTCAAATTATGATATTGTTCATCCACATATTATTACATACTGAACTAAAAGCAGTAGAATGTTGGTTTTGGCGATGCAAAATATCAATGATTTGCGGACCATGGATTTTATTTGTATGACTGTCATTGATTGATATTTTGTTCAATATGGAAATGTTCGATCAGATATATCTATGGAACCTACTATACCGGTATCCGATACACATCATATATCGGTGTAGAGCCCTACTTTTTAACTTACAAAAAATTTGTTGCCCAGCAGCTTTTCAAGGAATATTTGAAATGATTCAGGTAAATATGTTTATGCAGATATACAAAGAAAATCAACCAATTGATGTAAATCAGGCTTTAGTGGTATAAAATTGGTAAATAATTAATTGTAAAAAAACATGCAAAACTTCATGCTTAAATCATGTATACTAATGAAATACCTGTTGTGTCTTACTATTGGTTTATTACTTTATGTACTCAAATTTGATATTCTTGTTATTGTATCATTTATGTTGGTAAATGTTTGGGTCACATTTATTTTACAGGGTTGGTTAGTTGATTTTGTAAACATATTTGGTTCACTAGATGGAGTTTAGATGTTATTAGATAGATTAGATAGATTTTACTAATGATCCATCAATTATCCATACCTATGATAGTTGCTCTTGTAAAGTAAGTATTGGCATTGTGACAATGTATTTTATACCTGTGTCAATTTTAAGGTGTTTTCAATTCAATTCAAAGTTTTTTTTACTGTCAAAAATGAAACATTGTTTTTGAATGTGTTAAAATTCTATTGTAACATACCAAGGGTTTGACAGCAACAGGCGTTCAAGTCTGAGACTCTAAAGTAATTGTGCACAAATTTTGTTGACACATTCTATTCAACAATATATGACTGGCGACTAATAGCACACAAATTGCTGTTTTTATTGTATTGTGTTTTGAACTTTTTTTTTTCCTTAAAATGTTTGACATTAAAGTTTTTACTTGAAACATTTTTATGCATTTCGGGCCTTTTGGACTTGGTGCTGAGGTGTTGACGTCACATACCATTCAAAAGTATTTGATACCAATTGTTGTAAGTTACTATTTGCTAAAAATAATTGTCTTTTGGTTACAATTTACTACTTTCTGCTCAATATTATTTCCACTCTTTAAAGTTTACTTGTTCTAATGCTGAAGGATGTTCTCATTGTATTGTGATAGAAAATGATATTTGAATAGTACAGTAAAAGTCTATTTTAGCATTAAGTAATGTATTTAAGGCCACAACAAATTGGTCATATGTTCTATGGATTCGCTCGCACCTTAATTTTGACAAATTTTACAAAAAAATATTTTTATTTATAAAAATTTGGTCAAATCGCTATATAAAGCAGGAGAACAAAGACTCTTTTTTTTCTTCGCTCGCTGGCCTCATTTTTTCCAGAAAAAAACATAGAATATCATATGATCAACTTGTGGTGGCCTTAAGTTAACTTATGAATAAAAAAGAAATTTTATCAGTAGGTGATGATGTACAAAACATACTTGACCTTCAGTCTTAAAGTTGACAGTCTAGACTAATAAGATATGTCTGTTCTGATCTTCACTGATTCATTTAGCTCCATTTTCTGGAGAAAAGTCATTGCTTTTAGACACTAGCTAGAAGGTGGGGATTAGCCAAAACTGATTTGGGCTAGTGATAATACTGTTTTCTTGTAGTTGGGCTCCTTGATAATTTTATCCACATCTAAACAACTCAAATGGTCAAGTGCTTGTGAAAGTTTAAGGCGATGACTCTTACAATTTATATATGTTTGTAGAATTCCCCTTGTGTTCTTGCTGTGATTTTATCTTACCATGTGCTTAATGTTTAGACTAATGTTATAATGATAAGTTAATTTATGAAGATTAGGTTTTTTCAAAATCTTGATTGTATTTCAATGTCCATTGTGTCAATAGCTCAATTTTAAACATATTAACAAGAAATTATTTTGGGAAATCTTTCTTGTTGCTGTTGTTAGTATTCTATTAATCTGAATTTCAGGAGATAGTTCCAAAATTCTTGGACAGTTTAACTGATGACTAATTAAAGAGAGAATCTAAAACAGAAGCTAAGCATGATGCATTATCTTCTATTATTAAAGTACTAAAACAACTGGTTTATAGACCTCCTACCCATGAAGAGACTATTAAAAATCTGGAAATATTCAGATTGATATTATAATAATAATTTTAAGGTATGCTTTTATGTTTTTAGTTGGCTAATTTGTTTTAGTTATGTTAAATCTCAGTTGTTTTAAACCTTTTTTTAAAGTAATATACTTATCTGTTTATGAAAGGTGTTGTATGTACACTCATTAAATTTTGTCATACTAATTGGTATTTTGTGACTGTATTGTAATATACTCATAATTTCAATTTATTTTCAGACTGATACAAATTTCATTATTTAATGGAAAGATGAAGACATAGAATTAAGTGAACAAAGTAATAGCCAATGTATTGTTCATTCAAGTAGACATTCACTGACAGAGTAAGAATAATGACAAACAGCTGATAAAATGGCAGTATGTATATATACGTATGTACATTATAAAATTTGATAGAATCCAATATTGGAATACATGTGTTAATGCATTCGGAACGACCTCGGCGATCATCTACGAAGATATACCCCGAATATCAAACGTAGTAGGAATACAACCAAGTTATGAGGTCAGACGATTAACCTCATAGGTTAAGTAGTGCCGCTGTAAACAACCAACTTGGCAGATCATTTTGCAGAAAGTTTCGAGTAAGCTAAAACTGTTTAAAGATAAACTTTGATTCAAGTGAATATCAGTTACAGGCATTGAACAGCTTTAACTGCCCATAATCGTCTGTCTGTTTTGGTGTGTGCCAGCATTCTATTGAGTAATCGTCGGGAACAAGGCTAGATTCCATGTTAGAAATACTTTCGCTCCTCGTGATATCCAAGGTGTATTTGCGTGGAAAATCGCCGAAGTAGTTCCGAATGGTGTGAATGCTTAAGTCATGAAGTTCAGCCATGACAGAATTTTTAAAACTTATAACTTTCATCTGTGGAAATGATTTTGTTGTCACTCTTTAGTCTAGTCTGTAACATGGAAGTATGGAAGTATGAAATTAAGTAGTCCTGTATAATTGTTTTGATTGTATAGACTATTATTTTGGAAGCTTTTTTGGTTGCACAATCAATTATTTTGATTGTCTACTGACATGAATAGTAACATAGCCCAAGTTTAAAGTGTAGATTGGTTGTGAAGTTTGGCATTGAAGAGTAATGGCTGAATAATCTGTGCCATTTTTAATTAAACTACATCATAAAATCCCTTCATTGTTTTGAGTGCAAAACTAAGATAAATTTGTAAGCTGGGAGACTATGAATCTGTTAAAGAGTGATTTATATAATATTCATGTATTATTAGCTAGGTGTAAATTCACTTACAGGTTTAGAGATGAAAAAGTTTATACATTTTTATACCCTCGCTTCGAAGAAGAGGGGGGTAAACTGTTTTACCCTTGTCCGTGCATGTGTGCGTGCGTGTTTGCGTGCATCTGTCTGTTACAAAATTTCCGTTGCAGTTTTTTCAGCAACCATAACATGCAGCAGCCTAATACTTTGCATATTGCTTCGTCCCATAGTCCCATGTGGTGTAAAGCGATTTCATGCTTCTTGCTCATCTACTTCCTGTTTGTCGCATATTTTAAGATTTCGTTAAATGAAAGTTACATTATGATAGTCATATTTCTCACTGCGGGGGTATCACTAGTGAGCATTAGCTCACAGATTTACTTGTTTTTTCAGGAATTGATACAAGAGAGTGATGTATTATCTATAGTTCTTAGAGATAGTTTACATCAACCACAATATGTTGAAAAACTTGAAAAGATTCTACGTTTTATGATCAAAGAGAAAGCCCATTTGTTACAGAACTTAGATAAGCTGTGGGAAGCTCAGGTAGGAATCATTTTCCTTTTATATTGCCTTCTTGAATATGCCTAAAATTTCGTAAGTTTTTCTCACAATTCAGTATTTTATATTGTTTCTTATAAAGAAGAAACCTCTGACTTGATAGGAGAGACTTTATCCTTTATCAAAAGTAACACTGTTTTTATATTGGAAAGAAAATATATAGACATTTATCTATTTCAAACACCTCTGGTAAATAAGATTTTTAAATAAATGCAGTTGTTGCTTGGATATGTTCATGTTATTTATTGTATTTCAAAGTGAAAGTAAATCAAAACTGATAGTAGAATTCGGTTAAAGATGAAGGCTTATTACAGAGAAATCTTACTTTTTCATTACTTAATTAAGCTTTTAAACTATTTTGGACCAGGTATTTTAAACATCAGTGTTTAAATGAATATAGTTGGCTCTTATAAAAGTACCCTACTTTTTAAGAATTTAGAAATTTAGAAAGCAGAATGGTTTGAACAGTTAATTGTGTCTGCAATACATGTTTAATTATGACAACTTCATGGTTGTAAAATTGTTTTAAAGCTTACCGTTAATGATTATGTCTTCATATAGTGGCTTTAAATCTGGATAAAATGTCTATTTCATACTCATTGTTCAAATGTTAACATTCATTCTCTGTAAATTTGAAGTTTCTGTTGATAGTAAGTAAGTGTGAATTTTTATATGTCGATGTGTAATATGTATGCGGACAACATTTAAATTGTTTGGGTAGAATGCCCTATTTGTTTTGCATGTTATTTTGGTAGGAGTTGACGCAATCAGCATTGTAGTTGTAGAGCTTTATATATGCTGCGTTCTTAGACAATGTAATCACAGTGATTTGCAATATATCTCAACACTAAACAATGCCATGTCAAGCTCAACAGTGGAGTTTTATTTTTTCATCTATCAAAATGGGCTTCTGTTGTTTTGAAGTCATGTCAAGTTTTCCAGAGGAACTCTATCATAGATGGTTGTTTGATGTGTGACTATTGTGGACTAATTGTATTATATTTTCTATTACAGTCTGCTAAACATGATGTTATAGTAAAGAATGTACATGATCTATTAGCTAAAGTAGTTTGGGATTTTGCTTCTGATCAGTTTGATCACCTGTTTGAATGTTTCCAGGTTTGTGTTTTAATTTTCTTACATGTAGACCAATTGTATAACTTACAATTTTAACTTATTTCTTTGATTTTAGTTCAACTCTACTTCAATGAGGGACTTTAGTCAGTTATCTTTCCCTGAAAAAATCTGAAGCAATCCAATTGTTAAGTAGGTCCTTACAGTTGGAATCCTTGGATTTTATCATTGAATTCCTATGTAAGGATAACAAAATATATTTGATCTAATATCTTGCTTGTTAATTAAGATATTAACTGAAGTGATAAAATTTGTATAGTTCTTTACACTGAAATACTTAGCTTGAATTTCAAACAGATTGAATGATTTACAAAAAAAGTTATTAAAGATTAATTTTGGCAACTTGACACTGAAAAGAAAGGGTAAAATTCGAGTAATCCTTCTAAATGGACCTACCTATTTGTAGAGTATACAAGGGGAAATAACTGACTAAAGTTCCTAATTGTATTACTTTAGTTTATTTAGACCTTACACAATATTTTATATTCCAAGTGAATATCTGTAATTTTCACACCCGGGTTGAAAGCGTAGTTGGTAGCGCGCCAGGATTTGGATACTTGTGCCTGAAAGGGTGCGGGTTGGAATCTCACCCAGGGAGGTTAAACTCTTCCATGAAAATTTGACAATAATGTCAATTTTCCTCCTTTGATTAGATACTATGGAGAAGTTTCCGGCCTTGTGGAAGGGTAGTTGAGTACTGGTTATAGAAAATGGTCCAGGAAAGCTAGGTTAGGTGTGCTGGACGCCGTGAAATGACCTGAATTGTGTTGATACGACGTTAACCCCAATAAATAAATAAATAAACTGTAATTTTCCGTTAAGCAGTCTACAAAACTTTGATATGAAAGCATTTGCTCGGAAAGGTCATTTTAGAAGCTAGCACTATATCTTGTTAACAGAAATTTTGGTTGCCCAAAATATAAATTTGGTTGCCCATCTAGAAATTAGTAATTCTGGCCAACCAGACACCCGCTTATTTGGTAGACTGTTTAAGTGTTGGAATTCTTTTAATTCAACAGCTGCCTTATTTAATTAAGGGTGGAAAGATTAAAAGCTATATAAGGTTGTTGTTTGGTTGGTAAGTCTTTGTAATAACTGACTGTTAAAGTTGTTTTTCTATATCAGGTGAGCTGGGCTAATGTATCAAAGAAACAAAGAGAGAAAGTATATTATATAAGATTACAGATTATAAGATATATATATATAAGATTATATATTATATAAGAGACTAGAATTAATAAGAAGACTGGCTGAAGATTATAAAGAAGGAATCGTGGCTCATAAGGTAAACTTCTAACAATTCCTTATATTATGTAGTTTTAATCTCAAGAGAATCTTGCAGATTGACTTCTGTATGTTGCCTTTTTATTGCCCCTAGTTTGCCCCCTATGCATTCAGTCTACAAAATAAAAAAAAATGTATAACATCCTTGAACAACTAGCTGGAACAACTCCCAATAGTATAGATAACATCTCTGTCTGATCTAAACTTAAACTTTTTCATTTGATTAAATGCCTATTTCTATATAACATATTCAATGGTGTTGTACAAAAATATAGATTATAAAAAAATAATAAGTAAAAACCCTCCACCATAAACACATAATGTATATACAATAACACAAAACAAAATAAAATTTATCCCACATGATGTAATATAGTGTGCACGTGTACATGGTTTATTATACCTACATCAATCAAAATTCATGAATGATCCTGCTTAATTTTACATTTTTATCACTAATTTTATATTATTTTTTTATTTATTTGATATTAAAAGTTGGTGTCCTGAACAGTATTACATGATGCTACTGTTAACCGGACATGTCATATGTGTTATATGTTATAAAACAATCATGCAACAGGTAAAGCTAAAAATGTTATTTCAGGGAATTTCTCTTCAAATCTTTAACTCTGAGACAGGCCTCATAGTGCTAAAAATAAACAGTTTTCACTGACTGATTACACTACATGAATTTCAAAATTTCTTTCAGGCTTAATGGTGAAACGTCTTGTTATTCCATGAAAATAAACAGTGAAAATATAAATCATATTTTCATCGTAGTGAAAATATAACCTTATATTTTCATGGTTCATGACGTCAAAATAGGAGATAACTTGGAGTAGAAATGACGTCATGTTATAATTTTTGTAACATACATCAAATTAAACACAATACCAAGCATGAAAGGAACAGAAAATTGGCTGATTTCAGTGTAAGATTGATTTATATTTCTCCTTGTGAGCTCTTCAGTTCATTAAGAAAAGATTATTGATAATTCTCTTTGTTTTATTTTTCAGGCACCACAGAATTTTCCTCATGTACGAACTGTGTTTCTCATGTATATTATAGAAACTCTGTGATTAGTATTCTACCAACTATCTTATATAACCAACTAATCCTACTATATTGTTATGGGCGTGGCTCAGAATTTATCATCATATATGAGTAAAACTAGATCTTATGCTAAAGGTAGGATGTAATCCATTGTATTTGGTGTAAAAATCCAGCCGTTTAACATATGTGACGACATTGACTTCATCGCATTTTCTTAACATAGTTTTCATTGGATTGAAACTTTCTATTGCGTGACAAATCAAATATGCTTCCCATTACTATATTAATGTGAACTTCCTTGCTCTGTATCATGCTGGAGTTTGGACTTGTCTTGTCATTTTCAAAGTGTTTAAAAAAATAATACCCAATATGTTTTATAAACCTAAAGAAGAAGCAGTTTTATGTAAGGTTTAATATATAGTGATATTATTGGGCTATATGCTCCAAAACTATGTAATTATCTCAATTTCTGTAAACAAAGATCTTGTTCTGCTCGCGTTGTCATACTGGATCTCTACTTAGTCAATGCAAGGTCACGTCGAGATGACCTTTGTGTCGACCAATCAATGTGTAGCTTTCATCTAGACGAAAAAACTATTAATCACATTTTGATTTTGTAATTTTTATTTTTAGACCAAGGTTTCATCTAGACGAAAAAACTATTAATCACATTTTGATTTTGTAATTTTTATTTTTAGACCAAGGTTTGCATGCAAATTTAACAGGGGTATTATTCACAGTCTGGGATTGGGTGGCCCATTTCAAATTGCGTGACATAGACGATGTAAACAAGTTACGTATCGTAACAATTTCATCATGAATATCATAATGAGAAAAGGTCACCTGAATGTGACCTTCGTTTGGAAAAGGCCAGATCTTAAGTAGCGAGTAGACGAGCGGTAAAATTTTAAATCGGGTTTTAATCAGATTGATTTATTCCAGTTTATATACAGACACTAGAGAAGTTGCTGTCAATGATGTCAGGGCTGGTAGAGCCTATGAGAATATTGTTATTGCTATAGATAATGCTAACATTGCTGCACAGAATGTTTTCGATGCTGCAGATATTGCTGCTGTTGATGTAAGTTATCATATTGATTAATTTTTTGCTCTTGGTTGGCTGAAAATTTAGTGATATAAGGGTTCGACTTGAACACAAAATCTACTTGCAGATTTTTGCAAAATGATTTTATTTTAACTTGCAAAATAAAGAAAAATCACTTGCACATTTTCTCAAAATTTTGATGGCGTACTTAATTAGTATTCATATAGGCAATATAACAACTAAATAGCACTATTTAACTATGAATAGAACTAGGGCATTATTGTGGGATAGACTACAAATAATAAAAATGTTTTTATTGTGAATCTCTAATTCATTCTATCTATCTACCTGGCCATTTCAATGCTGATTTGAGCCTCATTAGTTAAGACAGTAATATTTTTGTGACAATTCCAACTTGTGAAAATTTGCTAGTTAGGATAAAAGTTATTTAAAATTTTCAAAATCGACTCACATTTTGCAAGTATGAGAGCTTAAATTCGAGCCCTAGTTACCGCTTTATACATTATATTTTTTTTAATCGAAAGAGTTACATTGGGCACATTCTGCAAGGCGATCGCTAGCTAGCGCTTTGTAGCAATTTCCTACGGACCGGTTTGATTCGATAGAGCAAATTGAATCGCTAGCTAGCAAAACGTAGCAAGTTTTTTTTCTTGCTAGCCGTATCATTCGGAACACTTCTGCTTATTTCAAAATGTCTGTCCCCTGTGGGAACTTGTTTCTTTTTCAAGAATACTGATATATATTTCATTTAATGCATATATTTCGTCAAAGTGGTTAAAAAGAATATTCATGGGGATAATTGCTTTAAATATTTTTCATTTGTTACAATTTTGAAATTTTTGTTTGAGGAAGTCGCCATTTTGTTTTTGCTAGCTTGAAGCAGACCTTTCCATAGACGTCTTATGCTACAAAAAATAACTTTCAAAAAGCGACAGCTAGCAATCGCCTTGTGGAACGTGCTTATTGTTTAATAACTTCAACCACTTGTCTTGTTATGCCTTGATTATGAACCCCAGAGTTGTTCCATTCTATCCAAGAGTAAATGGGTATTGTGAGGAATCTTCTGCCTGAAGGTGATTTCAATGATCAGAAGTCATGGTAAAAATTGCTAAGTTGGCTAAACTTGTATATGGAAGCAAACTTTAGGTATTGACTTAAACGTCATTCTTATGCCCCTGAGGACCTATTTTTGGGTTTGGGCAACTTGTTACTTATAGTAAACTTTTGTTTGTGCGAGTGAAATATATAGCTGGTTGTCCAACCTGGCATCCTACTTAAAAATAGGTGTGAAGTTCTGATACTTTAAACGATACTTTAACTACATTTATATATATATTCATAGAGGTATCATGGTACAGTGAATCATTAGAACGATACCATGGACAACATAAAATGGCTGAATTTATACGTGAAAAGAGACCAATAGGAATGTTGTTAGTTGATGGTACAAAGATGAAATCATTGTTGATTCCTTCACCATTACGATGTCTTAATGTAAGTAGTTTATCTAGTATTTTATTTACATGTAGTCTTTTGTCTTCACGACAGTTAAGAAAATCATTATTTAGGACTGGCCTTGAACCCTGTACTGATTGGGATTTTTTTATGGCGTTAACATGCAAGATTGAACGTTTAAAGATTTGTTGAGCTTCATTCTATCAAATTCTATTAAAAAATTTTGATAATCAAGTTATAGACAGTTTTAATTCTCAATATTTGAAAATTCATCTTATATGCAAAAAAACAAAACAAAAATATGGTACTGTATATTGTTATGAAATCATTTTTTATTTCTGTGTTTAATCATTTCTGATGGCTTTTATTTAAATTTTCATTTTTACTAAACTTAAAACCTCGTCCTGTCTCTTTCATTGATGTTTTATGTTGGTTCTTTTTTACTATTGCCTTACTCTGTATATGTTTTCTAACTCCTCTTTATTTGTTTATTTTAGGCTGTAAATGATATGTTACCTAAGTTAGCACGTCGTGAAGTAGACAGATTGATTGCCGAGTTACAAGATGCTCAGTTTAGACTAGAAAGTACACCAAGTACCACCATAGAATTTGTATAACTTGACTTGTTCGGTAAAACTTTGGTATGTATTTTAAGTTTAGCTTGTAACTAATTTTTTCCTACAACATTGCACAGCAATGATGTTTCATGTTTTCCAGATGGTTATCAGATTAATGAATGCATATTCTTTAATATCAATAAAAATGTGTGATAATGTCGGTGATTATGATGATGATTTTAGTTACAAAGATACCAATAGTGATATTTGTGGTAATAATAATGATAATAATGATGAAATTGATACTAATGAAGATGATGATGGAAATAAATTGTGATTATGATGATTGTGGTTAAACTTTTGGTTATGATGACAATGAGTATTGCTGCTGCTGTTGCTGATAATGATGATATTAATGGTGATCATGGTGCTGATGATGATTCTTATCTTGATGATGGGTGATGATTGTGTTTATGATATTGATGATGAAGATGATGAATATGTTGTTGTTTTAAACATTCACAATGATGATAATGTAACTTGATAATAATGATGATGATGTAGCATATACCCTGATATTATGTCTGTATTTTGTACAACAGGATGAATGGTTAGACTGTCAGAGAGCCTGGTTATATTTAGAGAGTATTTTCTCAGCACCTAATATACAGAGACAACTTCCAGTTGAAGCTAAAATGTTCATGCAAGTTGATAAATCCTATAAATATATAATGAGGAAAGTTAACAAAGTTTCTGCTGCCATCAGAGCTGGTACCCAGCCTGGTAAGTAAATTTTTACTTCATAAACTTGTAGAAGCATCCAGTACCTGGCTTCAAGTAAAATATACTAGGCGTCAATGAAAACTTACCACTTACATGAACCTAATTTTTTAAAAAATGGAAGCACTAACAAATATGAAAATTTTACATGATTTGAAATATTATATTAGAAAATAGGATTTTTCTTTGCAAGTACGAGTCTAAGCATAAACGTATCAACTCTGCAAACCAAGACGACCACCTGGAAAATGAAAGTTATGGACCTCGGTAGCGGATATGTCCTCCCTCTGCATCAAGCTCAGCTTGACATCTACGTCTCATACTCCGTATCAGACGCAGGATTCTGTACTTGGGTATTGTACCCAACTCCTCAGTTAGTGCCTGTATACATTGCTGCAAATTATTGACGTGATGTCTGCCGTCATAAACCCTTCGGTAAAGTTGGTCCAAAAGATGCTTTATAGGGTTTAAATCGGGACTGAATGCAGGTCAAGGCGATGTGTAGACATTATTATCCTGCAGGAAATCTTGAGTAACGCGAGCCGAGTTGGGCCATGCATTGTTTTGCTGGAGAAGGTTGACGTCAGTGTCAGTCTGAATAAAAGAAAGAACTACTGGCCTCAGCACCGTTTCACGACCTAGGCGTGACCTACATCTCACTGAACCTGTCTGTTCATGTCTCCTTACCAGATTCATGATTGTCTGATGCGAGCAGCCCATGCGACGAGAATCTCATGAAATGAAAGCCCGGTGTCAGCAATGCCGAGAACTTCGTTCGTGACGTTGCGTGTCTCCTAAACGTGGCATTTGAATAGCAATAGTTGAAAATACGAGGGTTTTTTCTTAACCTGTCGACTAACTCTCATTAGAGACAAATGATTTACACAAACTACTGGATACATGTCGTCCTTACAAGAAAATCTAATTTTGCATGTGCATTCCGGGACTCGAACATCGTAAACGGATTTTAGATTCTTTTGGCAGCAATGACTACATGTGTATGCCAAAAATGTGTCTATGTTAAGTTTTTACTGCACTTCAATTCTATTATCATAAAGTGAGGGTTGGTAGGGTGGTAAGTTTTTATTGACGCCGAGTATATATATATATTTGTAGAAAGAATTGTATTTGATATTTTGTGCACTTTTTAAATCCTTCCTTTGTTTGGTTGCTGCAATAATTTGATGAAAAACAAGAGTTTTTGTACATTCTGAATATGTATGACCAAAATGTCATGTTAGCCTTTGATTTGTAATTGTTTACTTTGAATCCTCTGCACTCATTAATTTTGATTTAGTTGACTGTTTGATTCCATTTTTATACCCCCGCTTGTTTTTTTATTTTACCATTTTTTTAAATAAGAGTAAGACATGTATTACAGATCATATGACGTCATCAACTACACACAACTTACGTTCGATGTCAGATTGTAGCATTTTATCACTTTGAACCTTGTAAATATGCATACTTTCAAAGATTTTAACCTTTAATCACATTAAATCAACACAACCAGGGAGTTTTAAATGTAGCAGCAAGTTAGACCATGTATAAACATAGGAAGTATTAATGACCTTAACTTATATTAAATTTTCAGTTTTGCACATATAGCTTTAGGACATATTTCTAGATCACATTTTTCTAGTATTGATCTTTGATATTTCACTAACATTTGTATCATACATTTTTTATTACAAATATGCAAAAAAGTGAATTTGTGAAAAAATGTCAGTTAGAGCACTTTCGCTCTAACCCCTCGATATACATATAGATGAAAATAGCATATCATTAAGTAGTTGATATAAAACAGCATGGTAATTTATCTGTGGTTTTTAATAGAGCTCTAGTATTGTGATCTTTTGAAAAAATTACTTACAGACCCAAAGTTGATACTTTAAACTGTAAGTCAGGGGAGACTACTGTGAATTTGAACACAGTCTGCTGTACTGGCTTTTACCCAATCTCTCATACAGAGTTGTCGATCCTTACAGTGATCTTTAGATCACTGTAAGGATCGACAACTCTGTATGAGAGATTGGCTTTTACCCTTTACCATTTGAAAACTTGCCATTCGGAACGACCTCGGCGATCATCTACGAAGATACACGAAAATCGCCGAGGTCGTTCCGAATGAAAACTTGCATGGAGCCAAAGTTTTGCTGCTCAATTTTGAAAAGGATTTTACTGTAAGTTGTAATTTCATTTGACATTTATTGTCATTTTCAACTACTATGAAATGATGAGGTTATATGGACAGCATCTAATTACCCTAAAAACGAATACATTGTCCAAAACTGGAAAGGTAAAGTGTAGATACTTTCGGATGGCGATTTTTCGGATAATTTCTTTAATTTTACAAACCAGCCTTATAGTACTAGTGTTATACAGCTATTCTTTAATTATACTT
This sequence comes from Mactra quadrangularis, assembly GCA_025267735.1. Taxonomy (NCBI): domain Eukaryota; kingdom Metazoa; phylum Mollusca; class Bivalvia; order Venerida; family Mactridae; genus Mactra; species Mactra quadrangularis. Next base: position 17,413,401 of record CM046295.1, on the reverse strand, counting down.
CTAGATGTGGTTCTCAAGCATTCTTAAACATTCTAGAAATAAGTGGATCTAGATTTATTCCAGAATCATTTATTAATATTCTTAAAACTTTTCACAAGTGTATGGACTAACTTCTTTGTGTACTATGTATGTTTAGCTTGACTCCTAAAGTTGAGCATATTATCTTGTAGCTTAAGGTCTTCAGCGAACCTGTGTTTATACTGTCAATGAATGGGTACGCTGAAGACAAGTGTATGATAAAAGTCCACCAATAATCGTGCCAGGAATCTGCCACGCTCGTATACATACATCAAGTGTGCATTGGAGAAAATTGAAGAATATCCCGTTATAATAATGTATAATCTTTTAATTTGACAACTTACTACCTAAAAAGTGCCCATTCCAAACGTAAAATACACCAAAGTTTCCAATAGGTCTTAAAATTCAATACTCTGCCGCCATCTTGACAAAATGTGGACCACGTGACGTCGAGATCGACCTTGACCAACCTTGACGGTCATGATAACAATACCATGTGCTTCAACCACGCGACATTTATTTACAAAATATGTTCGTTAAAAATAAACATAAAATATTATATTTTTTCTTTAGTTTTACATAATTCATAGGATTTTATTTACGTACTGTTAGTTATATAAAAAATGAATAAGAAATAAAATCTTAAATTGCTAGAAAACAAAATGTCTTAGTTAACAAATAAATTCTAAAAATAGATTTTTATTTGGAATTCCTGGCATCAATCGGAATTATTCTGCTATGTTCGTTAACGCTCATAACCGAGAATTCCGGTTGAAACGAGATCTCGCACAGCTTCAAATGTCTGTTAGACGATTAGATTGAATGTTTACTAGCGAAAACGGCTATTTTATTTAATTCTTTGATATTTCTATGACCATTTTGGTGTAAATGATGTTTAAATGAATGTTTTATTGACTAATGCACGCGATATAAATACCAAATGGGTATTTGATTAGAAAAACGAGCTTAAACGAATGGGTGTTATTCTGGTGAGCAGGCTGTCAACCAGTTCCTATATTCCTATATTATTCCTATATTTTGGGTTTCATTCCTATATTTTCAAAAGTGTCCTATATTTCCTATATATTTATACTATATTTTGTCCATCATTCCTATATTTTTATAAAATATTTTAACTTGAACATTTCGTATATGTTTAATTGCTTTTTATATATTATTGAGTATTTTGTATCTGTTTTCTCTTATACTACCTATAGGTTGAATAATGTAAGTGCCGTTGATGAGTTGTTCTGGTAGGTGGCTGACAGTATTCTAGTTGCCCTAACACTTTGCTACATATTTATACGACTCTTTAGTAATCCCTCTTGAAAAATTCTGAAGAAATGTTCCTTTTTCAAATTTTCAAAGTGTTCTAAGCAAAGATAGTATGCGTAAAGGGACCGTAATGTATTGGAATACCGCTCAAAAGTTCCTATATTTCTACTTGGGTTTTCTCTAAAAGTTCCTATATTTTGAAAATAAAATTCCTATATAAATTCCTATATTTTTATCAGTAATTGGTTGACAGCCTGGGTGAGGTTTCATAAGGGGTCTGATCCATAACTTTAATGCCGCAATTGATGAAAATCAAAATGTTAAAAAAGCGGCTTAAAAAGTTTTGGAAGCCAGAAATAATTATCTTGTGACAGCTCATTGTTTTAAGTTTCAGATAGAAGTACACCAGGTGAAACTTGCAACTTTTTCATGCGATTTATTGTTATTGTGTGAACTTATAGTATAAGTCATCATTGAAGTACTGAATTTGCAACAGTTCAGTTGCAACAATTATTTTTCATTCACAAATAGCATGGTTTAGTGCAAGTTAAATTAAGTATTATTTGATCTGTCCATATTTCTGTGTGTCATCACTCTAAATTTCCATGCATGAAGCCCAAACCTTTTGAAATGTATCATTTGAAAATTAATCCCTTATGAAAATTTTAAGAGCAGTTCAAGAAAAGTTCTTGCACTGGTCTTGAACAATTTGTACAAGAATTGCACCAGAACTGTTCTTAAAATGTTCCAGAACTGTTCAAGAACATTTTAAGAAATGTTAAATTGGACAAATTCTTAAGAACAGTTCTTAATAACTGTTCTTGAACAGTTCATGAACTGTTCTTAACAGCTGTTCATGAACAGTTCATGAACTGTTCTTAATAACTGTTCTTGAACAATTCATGTTCTGTTCAATATTTAAAGTTCTTGGCTTTTTTAACATGACATAATATTATTTACATTTTTTTCTGGTAATTTCAGAAATATACTGACAACTGTTGTCACAAATGGTTTATATTTTGATGGTTCTGGCTATGTTGTCCTCAGTCATGCTCAAACTGCATGGAGACCAGCTGTCAAGTCACAGATTAGTTAAAGCTTTAAGACTTAGCCTGAAGATGATCTATTGTTCTTTGCTGGTGATGGAAAATCGTGATTTTATTTCTATTGAATTGATGAATGGTGAAATATTGATCCATGTAAGTTGTTATCTGTTTATAGTTTAACTTATCTAAGTATTGTAGATACAGTAGAACAGTGGTAAGATGCATGTTTGGGAGAATGGGTTTTAGTGGGAGCTCTGCTCATTTCTGCAAAACTTTGCACTTGCTTGGTGTTAATAGATTGTGTCACCTGTTTGAAGGTGGATCTTGATGAAATGGACTTACTATACAATATCATAAACTTAGCCTTAACATGCATATGTTTAAACTTAACTAAATTGTTTTGAATAATGTTGACTTTTTATTTTGGTCTTTACACTGTATATGTTTGTAAAATAATAAAAATGATGTTCAAAAGGTTCTAAAGTCCATCAAATTACCAGTAGCTTGTTCAATTACACAAAACGTTACAGAACGTTACATAAAGATACATTCGGAACTCCTCGGCCATTTGCTGCGAATAACCTAATCTAATACTCAAATATGAGAGCGCAATAAGTGATGTTTCAAAATTTAAGGACTAAAATCGAAACATCACTCAATGTCAAACAATCATATATTTGTTTACTTTAACACCGGTAGTTTCAAAATGGTCTAAATATGTCCGAGATTATTCGCAATGAATGACCTTGGAGTTCCGAATGTATCGTTACGGAACGTTTTGTAACGTTCGCGGTAACTGAACGCAGGGCAGATGCGTTATATAACATTACATTACAAGTTACAACTTTAATGAGAATAATTCTCATTACAGAATACAGTACATTGTACAAAGTATAACATAATGATTGCCTTATGAGGAATGCAGTCTATGAAATAAGTGGGTTTCTGGTTGCCTGGGACAACCACATGTCTAGTTCAAACAACCAAAGATTTTTTAGGGCAATCAAAACTCTACAAGAGAGATAATGCTTGCTGCTAAATTTGCCTGTTGATGCAACCATTTTCATATTCTAATTTCGTAGACTGGGAATGTATTGTGTACATTAAATGATATATTGTGTATTATAGTAAATTTTTTATGTATATAATTTCAGTCATACCAGTAGATTCACCTGGTAGTTTAACACAATTATCAATTACTGATGATACATCTGTTGGTGGTTACAAGGAGATAGTACTAAATGTAGGAGACTAGGAGATAGTTCTGTAATGTACTAGTCCTGTTGAGTAAGTTGTAGTATTACCTTATCTCAGTTCAAATAACATAGGGCACGTTCCACAAGGCGATGGCTAGCTGTCGCTTTTTGAAAGCAATTTTTTGTAGCATGAGTGGTCTACGGAACGGTTTGCTTCAAGCTAGCAAAAACAAAATGGCGACTTCCTCAAATAAATAGTTCAAAATTGTAACAAATGAAAAATATTTAAATCAATTATCCCCATGAATATTCTTTTTAACCACTTTGACGAAATATATGCATTAAATGAAATATATATCAGTATTCTTGAAAAAGAAATATGTTCCCACAGGGGGCAGCCATTTTGAAATAAGCAGAAGTGTTCCGAATGATACAGCTGGCAAGAAAAAACTTGCTACGTTTCACTAGCTAGCGATTCCATTTGCTCGATCGTAGCAAACCGTTCCGTAGGAAATCGCTACAAAGCGCTAGGTAGTGATCGCCTTGCGGAACGTGCCCATAGCCTAATGTCAGAGCACAAGCAGGAAATCTTTTTGTACCATGCCACTGAATATGTAAAATAGAAATAGGTGTTTAATCTAATGAAGAAGTTTAAGTTTATCTCTTTATAACTGTTATTTGATATTTTTAACTGTTTTCTGAAATTCTAAAAACTTTCCACATGGCAAACTATTGACAGGCCAATAGTTGACTGTTTCCTGCTCGTGCCCTGCTGTCATGCTATGTTACTTGAACTGTTACTGTCCTGATATCAGGGGAAGTAACTGCTACGGTAATTTGAGCTTTATCAGACTCTTTTGAATGTGTGAAGGGTTCATCAATATTGATCATAAACCAGATGTCAACAACTAAAATGTTGACAGTGTTAATTCCTCCAAGTTTTATTATTAATATACAGTTATTTCATGTGTGATAGGGAACAGTCAAACTGTTGGCCCGAGGTGGAGGGAATAGTGTTTTGAACTGTTTCCCGAGGCCGTTGGCTTAACAGTTTAACATTACAGTTTAAAGCACTATTCCTGACATCGAGGGACAACCCTTTGACTGTTCCCAAATCACACATAAAATAACTGTTTTATTACCTGATCAACTACTATTTTAACAGTACTTGACATGTTTAAAGCGTCTGGTAAAGTCTAAAATCCCGTAGCAGTTCTTTCCCTTTACATAAGTACTGTAACAGTTTGCGACGTCAATATGTGACGTCATTACGTGACGTCAGAGCACGCGCGGGAAACAGTCAAAACTTTTGCCGGGTCAACAGTTCACTCAGAAAACAGTTAAAAATATCTAATTACACTTATATAAGCAATCAGGTGATAATACTAACTGGTATACACATGTATTTGTAACACTATTTTCATGTTCTTTGATCTTCTGCAAGTACTGTTTAACCTGTAATTGATCAGGTAATAAATCTTTTATTTTATACATGATTTTGGAACAGTCAAACAGTTGTCCCTTGGTGTCAGGGTATTGTTTGAACTGTTCACCCTTTAGATAAGGTATTTTTAACTAGCACATTTTTCTGTCACTCTTCTATTTGACAAATAAGTGAAAATTCTAAATAAGTTTTAGTGAATTGTTTTGTTCTCTTGAAATCAAAGACATTTAACAAACTACTTCGCCTGATTTGTAATTCTTAACAAGTTTTTGTAGCAGAGGTATAATACGGCACTTGTACTACCTTGCCTTCAAGCTAGCTTTTATGGCAACATGGTCGAGTGTCCGCTTACGACTCAAGAGGTTGTGGGTTCCAATCCTAGTTCGGACCATGGATTTTTAACGGGTTACTTTTGGCGCCCAACGTAAATAACCCACTTGGAATTGTTCGATTGCACCCCACAGACAATCAAGCTCTGAGAATTCGAGGACGAATTCTGTTAAGGAGGGGGTGTGTGTAGCAGAGGTATAATACGGCACTTGTACTACCTTGCCTTCAAACTAGCTTTTATGGCGACATGGTAGAGGACTCGAGAGATCATGGGTTCGAATTCTAGTTTGGACTATGGAATTTTTTTAACGGGTTACATTTCATCAGGAATTAAATTTTAGTAACGTTGTTCTATTACAGTGGAGTTACAAAGCAAGATTTTGTTGATTGTATTAGAATTGATCACATGGGATTTGAATGAAAATAAACAAGCTAAAGGTGTAATCCTAGGATGTCCTGAACAGGTTTGTTGTTTTAAATGTTATATAGTTTTTATACCCCCGCTTCGAAGGAGAGGGGGGTATACTGTTTTACCCTTGTCCGTGCGTGCATGCGTGCGTGCGTGTGTGCGTCCGTCCGTCCGTTACAAAATTTCCGTCACAGTTTTCTCAGCAACTATACCATGCAGCAGCCTGAAACTTTGCATATTGCTTCATCCTATAGTCCCATGTGGTGTAAAGCGATTTCATGCTCCTCGCTCATCTACTTCCTGTTTGTCGCATATTTTTAGATTTTGGCGGGGGTATCACTAGTGAGCATTAGCTCACAGATTTACTTGTTTTTTTTAATTTACATGTGGGACCAGTGGTAGGACATGGGCCTATGCATCATAAGGTCCATGAAATTGAATCCTGCTCAGTACCCTGCTAATTCTCTAAAATGTAAAGGTAATTATGGATGGCACTGTCTAAGAAATAGAATTTCTTCTGAGCAACAAGCAAAACTTGTTATGTCAAATTCCTTGCAGTTATATACAAATATGTTCATTTAAAATAATAATTTCAAATGGTTTGCAAAGGTATGGACATTTTAACAGACTTCAAAAACTATTTGATTTGGAAAGATGATAGTTAATGAGTGAATGCTGTTCTTTTAGTTTATAAGGAAGCCCAATGTAGATTTAAGCTCTTATATCTTCTTAGGAATGCCTTGAATTGTCAGTATTTTCCTTGATGTTGTCAAGCATTGATTGTATAAGTAAGAGCTCTCAGGGTTTTTTTTGTACTGAAACCATGTAGTAGGAGCAGAAGTCTAGTGGTAGGGCATGAAATTAGGAATGAGAGGTTCTGAGTTCAAATCTCTCTGAGGCTTTGCTGGTTTTCTTATGCAAGAGATTTATGTCTTTATATTTATAAAGCTTCACTTTACCTAGATAATATATTGGTTTCTTTGACATAGGTATAGTGCATATACATTGAACCCGACCTTACCTTTCACATTTGCATCTAATTATCATTTACACGTATCCCCGCGAAAATCAATACCACGCCTACAATATACTTCGACTCGTTACGTATTTAAGATAAAATAAGACATGATTAAAGTATACACATCACCCATGTAAAACAACTCATGATTCAAATGCAATCAAACGGGAAACTCGTGTTCTTACATTTTTTTAATATAATTGATAATAAAATGGATGGGGGATGGCGATGTGGGGCTAAAAGCCTCAGCATTTGAATTGGTAGGTAGCCTCATAGTATAATCATCTGGTCCAGTCCATGTATAATAAACACTCATTGTACGCTTTAAATGTACTTTAAAATTAATCCCTTTGTTATAATTACATTCGAGCCTCAACGATATAATCCGAGCACTAATACTACATTCGTATACAATGTAATGAATATTCTTGCATAAAGGTCAGGTCGGGGTCAACTTGTATGCACTATATAATTCCATTGTGCCAGTTTGTCAGCTTCAATAAGTGGAGTATATGTTTCTCTTGAAGATGGATAGATATATACTAGTAGTCCAATCACCTTGGGTAAAGTAGTTGAACATGTGTCAATGTGAAACTTAAGTTATAAATGTAACTACTTCAAACACTTTTCGTGAAATAAATTTTGAACTATTGTGTTCATTTTTTTATAGTTAATGGGTGAAGAGCCAGATCTAGATCCAGATATAACTAGAGAATTCTTTGAGAAAAATATTCTACAGTTTGATGCTAGTCTTTTAACTGAAAATGGAGTGAAGTAAGTATATATGGATTAAATTAAATATCATTGTTTTTATTGTCTTTAAAATCCGGGTCGATAGCGCAATTGGTAGTGCTCTGGCATTCGGAATCTCGTGTCCTGAGGGGGTGGGGGTTCGAATCCCATCCGGGGAGGTTATACCCTTCCATGAAATTGGACAATAATGTCAATTTTCCTCCATTGATTAGATAAGATGGAGAAGTTTCCGGCCTTGTGGAAGGGTAGGTTAGTACTGGTAATAGACAAAGGTCCAGGAAAGCTAGGTTAGGTGCGCTGGACTCCGTGAAATGACCTAAAATGTGTTGATACGGCGTTAAATCCTATAAATAAATAAATAAGTATTATGTTGTCTGTATTTCAGCCTCATCTTGGTAAATGTTTTGGTAATATAAAATCATTGGAAATTAAAACATTACCAAGAAATCCCCCAGCTGACACGGCGTTAACTCCAATAAATAAATATTATTGTCTTTAAGGGTAGATTACAGCAGTTTACCAAGTTTTGTACTTTATCTTATAATGTCTTGATCATTATCATATGAATTGTGGGTAATTTCTACATGACTTAACAGTAATGTGTTTCTTGATGAATTAAGGTTGAAAATAAACTCATTTTTAATTTTTATACCCCCCGCTTCGAAGAAGAGTGGGGTATACTGTTTTACCCTTGTCCGTCGGTCCGTCTGTCCGTTACAAAATTTCCGTCACAGTTTTCTCAGCAACTATACCATGCAGCAGCCTGAAACTTTGCATATTGCTTCATCCTATAGTCCCATGTGGTGTAAAGCGATTTCATGCTCCTTGCTCATCTACTTCCTGTTTGTCGCATATTTTTAGATTTTTGCGGGGGTATCACTAGTGAGCATTAGCTCACAGATTTACTTGTTGATTAGTAATTCATGTTAATTCTCTGTCTCTTAAGTCTGACCAAACATGGCGCGTTCGTTCCTACCTCTGAACAAAAACACAACCTGTGAACAAAGGCCACTTTTCTTTTTTCCCTTGGCCGGCCATTGTTCGCAGGTTGGACTGTATTTGTATGTTTTAAGTTTTACTGCAAAGGTTCAAGTTATAACCAATGGAGTACTTTATATCATTTTGCTATGACTCTCAGAGGTGTAGGGTGTTTTTCCCACTTGTCTACAGAAACCTAAAAACAACTTTCCTTGGATCAACATGAACTTGTCTGAAAGTTTGATGATCAAAAAGACAAGTTGGGTCAAAATGTTTAATTGTTCACATGCATAAATGTACGAGTCGGGCATAGGAATTAAACAACCCATGCATTACATGTGAAGATTGAGCTAGTCAGGTTTGAGCTTTTGAACTTTCACCAAATGTGAAATAGTTCACATAACAAATTTCTGTTGAAATTCTTACAAAGATCAGTAACTTGTCACAATGAGTAATTTCTAGAATTAAAATAAAATCATAATTTTAAGTATTTTGTATGTTCTATTTTCAGATTGTTGATCTCTGGAAGAATACAGATTTCCGTTATATAGCTCATACAGGTCGGGATACATTTATAATAGCTGGAGCAGACGACATTATGACACAATTAGAAGACAGTCAGGTTACCATAGGAACCATCAGAGGGTCAAGATATGTTGGTCCTATAAAGGTAATTTTAATGCAGTGATTTAGTTATAATATACTGAACCAAAAAAGAAACTTTTGCCAAGTTTGATTGCACATGCGCAAAAAATTGGTTAAGGGGCAGGAACCAACAAGAAGAGAGGATTATATTGTTTGATATACAAGAAAAGTTTGCAATAATTATCAATTTATTTGTATGAGGCAAATGTCAGAGGCTAGTTGCTTTAAATGTAATTTCTCTGTTTAAACTCACTTTTATTGGAGTTCTAAGAACAAAGCTATGAGTTATGTTCGTGTGAGTAGACTGGACATACTAAGGTCACATCATAGTTGACCTACTTTTTTTTCTGTTCAACTGAATTATATCCCATTTTAATATATACTTAACGAAACTTCTAAGTACTCCGATTTCAGTATGGTAGGAAGTCTTATTTTTCAACATCAATGTCTGATCACTGATGAAAATGTGTTTTGGACCATACTGACCTTTGCTTTTATGGCTTTCATTCTACTTTATCGATGAAAAACCATGTTTGTCGCGCAAGCGTTGATATGATAAGATTTTCTAATTGTTTTGATTGAACAGAAAATTAGCTTGGAAGACTTACTCTGCAGGTCTGGCCAAAGACCTATGGCAATTTCTCATTCTTGAAGCCACATAATTTTTCGTTGTGCATATCAACACACTAATGATTTTCACTAAAACTGACCACGTGAAATTTTTGCACGATAAGCACATGCGCATTTCCGCTTTTCTGCACATGCACGACAAAACCAATTTTGCATAAATTTAGAAGCATGAAAACTATGCAGGCAGACGACAGTATTGTCCTGTATACATTTCCATGAACGATCAGACATAAATGTTGAAAGATGAAAATTTCTGACAACATTGAAATCAGAGTACTTAGAAGTTTCGTTAAGTATAGTTGTTACTTGTTATGACTTTTTGTCATCTTGTGAATGTTTGATATGTTATATTTATAATCTTAATTTTCAGACAATTAAAACCAGATGATACAATGTTTTCACAAGTAGATAAATCATGGAGAGATATTATGAGACAGGTCCAAGATAGACCTAATGCTATGAAATGTGCCACACAAACTGGTATGCTTGAAACATTACAATTATGTAACTCTTCTCTTGAAAAAATACAGAAATGTCTTGAGGTAAGTAAGTTGATCTGCTTTGTTTATATTACAATGTATCTCCATTATATTGTATGATTATATTGAACTGTCCGATTGCATAAATTAAAACGTCACATAACACTGTATATTTAATGCTCGGATATCGTCGGTAGTTCATGTAGAGCTCATAACACAGATGTATCATATTTGACTTTTAATGATTATCTCGGTTTGTGTGGTTGAGTGGTAAAACGGTCAGTGAGCAAACCTTTTTGTTGTGGGTTAGAATCCCGATAGAATTTTTTTTCTTCCTTTTATTATTGTCGGATTGCGCAAAACACAAGAATGTTTAAAAGTTTATTTTAACAAATTATAAATTTTGTCGATTTCCCTTCAAGAGAATATAACAGTAGCGGAACTGACCTGCCAGTGAAACTAAATGACTTTTTTAATTATTAGTTTTACAGTATTTCAATATATCTATTTCCAAAAGATACTGAATAAAACAAAACACAACTTTTCAGAAAATAAAAAGGATGCTTACAATGCGAAGAAAAAAAGTGAAAAATGACATCCTTAGATTCAAACTAGCAACTGGCATCTCAAAAGCATAAGTTCTGTAGCGTTTCACTTAAACCGCACGACTATTGAGTCATGTTAGATTTTGACACTAAATTAACTTATCCATTGTATTTTTACTGCAAAATTCTATAAATAGTGCGTAGAAATTAATATATGCAGTGTGTGATAACCATGTAATTATGCAATCGGACAGTTCAATATAATCGTACAATAACTAATTATGCAAGTTAACATATCGAGGGTTGTCTGCAAGAGTGTAGTAACTTGCCTTTACTCACCTTACTACAGTTTTGCGGGCAACCATGGATATATGTTCTGGAATCCTATATACTGCCATTATTTACATTTGTAGTTCTTTTTTCTTCAACTGTCAGAACTTGAATAATTTCATGGTTAGTTTGTATCTTAAAATCATTGTACTCTCATGATCTTCCGAAAATGTGAATTTTGATCAAGTAAAGCTGCTTATATCATTTGATTGGCTTACAGTCAAAATAATTCAAACACTATGAGACCTTAAGTATAAATATAATGCATTCAGTCACTGTGAAATTATCCAAGTGTTGAGAAAAAATGGACTGTACCCTTCCATAAAAATTTGACAATAATATCAATTTTACTCCATTCATAAAGTAGTACACAAGGATCAAGGAAACATAGCTGGTAAAAATTTATGTATATAACCCTTCTTTTGTTGATGGATGTTCAGAATATAATGAAGAATGTATGAAGTAAAAAACTTCGTATAAGAAATTTAACTCATTGATTTCATCACATTTCAAAGACAAAAATGTTTGTTTTAGTTGGGTTTAATGGCATAGTGACTCAATGAAAAGGTCATATCAAGGCAATCGGTCAACCTACTCACTGTTCCTGGAAAATTTAAATTTCTGGATTAAGCTGTTAAACAATAACTAGGTACATACTTCTGTCAGTGACTGACAACTACCCTACATGATTTGAGTGGTAGGGAGAATGGTTGTAGGAATTAGTTTATGACCAAACTCCTTGTGAACTCCTTGTGAAAATATAAAATTTTATTGTGTTGATAAGAGAAGCAATCTAGTAAAACCAGTAAGGTTGGCTTGATAATGTATGGTAGTGAAGTTGTTGATAGTACAAAACATTTGAGTACATGTATACATATTTTATTGTGGGTTACCCATGTTCAGTAGTGGACTGTAACAGATTCTCATTACAATTTATGAGAAATTCAATGGGATAATAACTACTTCAATTAAAATAGTCCTCTTTACAAATTAATATGCAGATAAAATCATGTTGTTTGGGCAACTAAAACCCGGATCAATAGCGCAGTTGGTAGCACGCCGGGATTTGGATACTCGTGCCCAAGGGGGTGCGGGTTCGAATCCCACCCGGGGAGGTTATACCCTTCCATGAAAATTTGACGATAATGTCGATTTTCCTCCATTGATTAGACAATATGGAGAAGTTTCCGGCCTTGTGGAAGGGAAGGTGAGTACTGGTTATTGACAATGGTCCAGGAAAGCTAGGTTAGGTGCGCTGGACGCCGTGAAATGACCTAAATTGTGTTGATACGGTGTTAACTCCAATAAATAAATAGATAAATAAATAAATATTGTTGTAATATAAAATATTCATGCACAAATCTTGTATTTCAATTCAGGCTCAGATTATGTTCAACAAAGATGTTGTTAAAAGTTTTGATCAAGCTGACCCAAAGGCAGCGCTTAAAGAAGTGATAGAAAAGATGATGAAGTCATTGAGTGATCTAGCTGGCTTTGTATCATGTCCTATACAACTTTTCCTGACAATGTGTAAAGAGGCTTTACTTACTATAGATGTACATTATAGAGATATTTTATATAATATGATAAAAGCTGGTGTGGCTATGAGAGAAAACTTTGAATGGACAAGGTAGGTTATATTACAGTGTTTGTTTTGTACCTATACAATCTTTAAAGGATGTTAAACTGTATAAAAAGCAATATTCTGGGTCAGCAATAAAACAGATTTTAGTTGGTGTTAATCTCCATTTTACCTAATTAGTCATTGAAATTAATGACAAAGCCAGATTTTCTGATTGTTACCAGCGCAGACTGGTCCCTACTGAAAACTGGGGTCTAAAGCAAACATGTTATAATGGGAACTGCATTGTTGTGATCAGCTCAAGCCTTGTGGGTTTTTTTTTGGAAACAGTATCCATTAATGTTTTGTTCTTTTGAAGAAGTTTTAGAGGCAGAGATTAGGTGCTTCATTCATATTTGATAATATATTGCGGTGTATGTCCCAGATGCTGGGGTAGGCATCTTTCAGCTTGAGTGTCCTACACCTGTAATCTATGAGATAAGCATGTTTCTGTTTTAAGTAAGGCTATAACCATAAATTAGTAACCAAAAGCCAGCATTATCAACCCTTGATGTTTTGTTATTAATATGTATAAAAAATTGTTATATCATATTTGCTATAGAAGGTATTGTGTGTATTGATTCATTGTATTGATAACTTTAACTTTGATTAAAAGCATTAAAAAGCAACTCAATTTCATTTGAATTTTACTTTTGCACAAGTGAATCGTACCCAAACTTCAGTATCGTGACTCTTATAGAGTTGCAACTAGCTCAAAGGTATTCAGCTTTAGTGTTAAGTACTTACATTATGTAGAAGCAGTTTTCCATGTGTAGGACATTCACTTACGAATCGAGATTGAGATCTTTTGTTCAAACCCCACCAGAGGCCCTGCTAATTTGCTTGAGCAAGAAATTTACCTACAGTTGTTTAAACTTCACTTAACTTTTAAATTCATAATTTTTACCCATATACTTGAATATTTCAGACAATTACGTTATGAATGGGATGAGACTACAAACAATTGTCAAGTATATCAGAGTAATGCATCATTCTAATATGGTTATGAGTACCTAGGTTGTTCATCCCGTCTTGTTATAACTCCATTAACTGATAGATGTTATCTTACATTAACTGATGCCCTACATTTACATCTTGGTGGTTCCCCTGCTGGGCCCACTGGTACTGGTAAAACAGAAACAGACAAAGATCTGGCTAAGGTAAGTTGCAGTCACCATGAAATTCATCAGTTTATTAGTAATATTACTGGACAGTAGGTGCTGTGAAGCTCAAAATTTTACAGAACCAAACTAAGTCTTACAGGACCAAAGACAATTAGCGATTTTTAGCTGGATTTTTCAACGTAAAAATTTGGCTTAACGTTTTGGTGAAACCTGGTCGAGCAGGCGGGAGGGAGTCTGGTGTTGTTAACAATTGGGTTTAAGTTTTTTCTTTACCATTTATTTCTGTCATTTATTTCAAATGTTTACGAAAGTTCATATGTACCAAAACAAAAACTTGCATCGAAATGGTTTGGGGACGAATCCCGAGATTCGTCCCCAATATTTTCATAGCTGAAAAAGTCTGGGTCGAAATGGTTTGGAGACGAATCAAGTGTAAACAAAGATTTGTCCCCTAATACTTTCGTACTGCCGTGGCCTTATTCCTCGGCCGATGTCATTCAAATTCTAACCACAGACAGAGCAATGCTGTGGCTAATTTTCAGCTAGAACTGATCTCGAGTTTGACCGTGCCAACGGGTTCGAGCTTCAATAAACGACAATTTACTCTAAAGAGTATATTAAGTACACAAAACTCAAACCTCGTACAGCTTTCTGCGGGCCTGATACCCATAAGTGATGAACATATTTAGGAAGTAACCACAACTCTACCTGGCTTTATTATGAATTATTTCCCTAAGTAATTTTTGCATTCAAGTTTTTGATATGTCGGATATCTCTGTCATTAGTGGTCATATCTTGATGAAAATCTGGCTTTAGTGTGGTTTTCACATTACATTTCTTGTACATGTGGGAGTCTGGTCTAGACCATACCACAAATAAGAGCATCCATTCTGATGGCTTTTATAGTGGAACTTTTCTGTACTTATGACCATTTGAAAAAAGGGTTATTAAAGATCAAATTGACCAGTTTTCAGAAGTCGAAGACTACTTTCAGCTGATTTAAATATTCATTGTTGACTGGCCTGTATAATGGCTGCTACTTTTACCAAATTGAATATTCATTTCAGTTTCTATTTTTTCAAGAGAATTCTTTGCAGGCAAAGGTTTTCTTTATTTTTTTCAGGCTATGGGAAAACAATGTTAAGTGATCAATTGTTCTGAAGGACTAGACTATAAGATGTTAGGAAAGTTTTTCTCAGGATTATCTCAGTCTGGCTGTTGGTGTTGTTTTGTTGAATTTGACAGAATTGATCTAGAAGTATTATCAGTAGTTGCTCAACAGATTCTTACGATAAAGACAGCTACATTTGTGAAGATGCTGGAGCTCTCAGATTTGTCTTTGAAGGCAAGGAGATCAAGTTGAACCATACTGGTGGATATTTCATCACTATGAATCGTACGTATGTATTAGTCGTCTTCATTCTTCTTGTTTGTAAGTTGTAGGAGAAGTGATCAGGTGATAGGATGCATGCTTAGGGATCAAGAGGTTTTCGGGTTCGAACCCCACTAGGGGCACTGCTTATTTCCCTGAGCGATAAATTTACCACTAGGGGCACTGCTTATTTCCCTGAGCGATAAATTTACCTAAATTTGTTCCACTCCATCCAGATGTTTATGGAAACTGCCTAAAGGTGATTTCAATGATGAGGGGTTATCCTACAAGTTGTTAAGTTGGCTGAACAAATGCATCAAAGCAAACTTCAAACCACACTCAGCTTACTTCTTTGATTATTAGGTTCTTTATCAATTTATAGTACAACTATAAGCCATGCATATTGTTTTACTATTTAAAATGTATTAATCTCCATCTAATTAGAGGGGGGTTGTTAATTTAACTTTTTTATGAGACCCTGTTTAAATATAAGTTTACACTCACATGGTTCAAACTTTTGAGACCAAGGTCATACATATTCAAGGTTTAATTACTGCCAGTCTGAAGGTCGGTGGTATATTAGAGTCGTCAGAATCTGATGACCATGGTAAGAGCAGTCCATGATGTCTTTTACTTGTGACCTCCTTTTTTTACAAATATTGACTGTGCTAAATTGTATTAATTTTTAGTTTTATAGTACTGCAATAAAATTTCGTGCTTTTTGGGGGGCATTTTGAAAAACAGTTTATCCTTAATTTATATTTTAAGACATTGTAAAATAGCTGCTCCCCTAAATTGAGGTTCAGGCTTAAAACAACCACGTACTGTACATATTTCATGCACGTCTCCGTGAACAGATTTGCAATACATGTAGACTCGTGGTCAATAAGCGAGTACGCAAGTTGAGAAATTTAGATCGGGTTTTTATTATATGAAGCGCTAAGTGCATGATGTAAAATTTGTTTTCGTATACATAAATTTCATTTATTATTTTAAAATCCAAGAAGTTTCTACATTGTAATTATCTTCTCTTCTAAAACATATAGAAATACAAGTATATTTAGTAAACATAAAATTATTGCTGTAATAAGTGGCCAATAAGTTGTAATGTTTTAAGTTTGTAAAAAGGATTAATGTATTAATTAAATAATGTAGTAAATATATAGATTTATAAACTGTACCATTTATCATGGAACACTTAACATGTTCAGTATTATACCTAAGAATATAGAATTTGTACTCTTTTTGCCGCATATATCTTTGTTTTCTCTTTTGATTTATGTACTCATAGTATTACCACTATCCGGCGGTATTTAATGCTTTGCGTTAATCTTTTCTTGTTATAATGTTTGAAGTATGCAAATTCATAAATAAAAAACTTTTATCATCCTATACCCATTTGTTGAATAATTTTTCATTATCCATTTGTTGAATTTGTTTATGTATGAGATTTCATACCTTAAGTAATATTAAACCTAATCTATGATTTTGTTATTTCAGATGTTTTGAGAGATTTATCAAACATGTAAATCTGAAAGTGAATAAGTTAATACAGAAAAGACGAGGTGGTTATATGATGGAAGATTTAGAATTAGTTTGTTATGATTATCTTTGGAGGGAAAGTTTAACTGTCTCATTGTAAAAGGTTGTCTTCTTTATCATAAGAATGGCAGGAAGTCAACTTCATAAATCAAACATTGGGAGTTCGAACTTCTTTTGTAACTTTTCAAGGTATATATTT
Source organism: Mactra quadrangularis (assembly GCA_025267735.1). NCBI lineage: Eukaryota > Metazoa > Mollusca > Bivalvia > Venerida > Mactridae > Mactra > Mactra quadrangularis. The sequence continues at coordinate 17,396,447 of CM046295.1, read as the reverse complement.
TCTGTTATTTGTCTACCTATTTTTGAATTGATATGAATAGCGCGCCAGGATTTGAATACTCGTCCCCGAGGGGATGTGGGTTCGAATCCCATTCGAGGAGGCCATACCCTTCCATGAAAATTTGACAAGAATGTCGATTTTCCTCCATTGATTAGATAATATGGAGAAGTTTCGGGCCTTGTGGAAGGGTAGGTGAGTACTGGTTATAGACAATGGTCCAGGAAAGCTAGGTTAGGTGGGCTGGACGCCGTGAAATGACCTAAATTGTGTTGATACGGCGTTAACTCCAATAAATAATAAAGAATTGATATGAAAATGTGTGAATATTTATCTTTTTTGTTTTTTTTATATTAATTTTTGTCAATATTTTTAGCTGAACTTTACTTAGTAATGTAGAGCTCTGTTACTCCCCGGTGTTGGCGTCTGTGTCCGTGTCCACATTTCTGATTAAAGTTTTTGTGCACTAAAGTTTTTGTGCAGTACATACTTTCTTCTATATCTTTGTTATTTATTAAGATATTAACTTCAAACTTTAAATATGTGTTTCTTACTATCAACTACATCTCATGTGACAAGGTTCATTACTTCAAACACATTCTTTTACAGAATTATCTCCCCTTGAACGGATAATAATTTTTTTGCCAAATTTAGTTTTTGTGCAGTTAATTACTTTCTTCTATATCTTTGTTATTTCATAAGAGATTAACTTCAAACTTTCAATATATGTTCCTTATTATCAACCACATCTCATGTGACAAGGTTCGTGACTCCAAGTAATTTTTTATAGAGTTATCTCCCCTTGAACTTAGAGTTTTTTTAAAAAAAATATTTTTTTACTGCAACTGTTTTATTTCTTTAGGTATTGACTTCAAACTTAAAATGTATGTTACTTATGATCAACCACATCTCGTGTGACAAGGCTCATAACTTCAAATACATTTTTAAAATATTTTCTCCCATTGAACTTAGAAATTTATTTTTAAAAATATTTGTTTTTTCTACAACTGTTTTATTTCTTTAGGTATTGACTTCAAACTTAAAATATATGTTCCTTATTATCAACCACATCTCATGTGACAAGAATCTTTACTCCAAATACATTTTTTTTCAAAATTGTTCTCCATAAACTTAAAATTTTCTTTGATTTTTTATTTATTTATTTTCTTTAAATTTGTTAAGGTTATATATACAAATTTTAAAATATGTATGTTCTTTATCATCAACCACATCTCTTGTGACTAATACTTCTAAATCAAGCATGCTGTTTCCTCTGACAGCTCTTGTTGTAACAAGACCTACCAAATTTATTGCACACCTTTACTTGGTTTACTCATTCAGTCTGCAAAGTAGCAGATGTCACAGACAACAACTTTCTGATTTGGGCAACTAAAACTTTTCCTGGACAAGCATGATGTCTAAGTTTCATAGCGAAGACAGCTATATGGACTTTTTCAGACAATCAGAAAAAGTGTTGTTTGAATTATTGTAGTATGCATGTTAATTTTTTAATCCGTTTGATGTAATACTTATGTTCTATTATTGTAATTATATCTTAGCTATATGTATTTTAGGTGGTCATGATAACTCCTGAAGATGTGGCAGAAAAAAGCTATTGTTCTTCTGAAAGACACTTTTACTAACTTGGGTCCACGTTTACAACAAAATCCAATAGTAATCCATGAAGATTTTATACAAACAACAATAGACAAATTAAAGGTTGGTGTATTTCTAAATTTTTGTTCATTAGATGCAAAATTTGATTTAACAATCATTGGATCAACTTGATTTGCCCGGGCGGCTCACAAACTGGCGTAAGCGGATCGCCAATCGGCTCATCCCGGTGTGACATGAGAATCAAGCATTCCACTTAACTAATTACTGTTGCGACAGTTTGTGTAAATAAATCCATATCAGTAGTTAAAATTCTAAATTCATGTCTGGCGAGTAAAATGTGTACTTGTAATATTACTCTTACTCGAATGACGCGTAAGAGAGTTTTATTAAACACATCAATCGATATTTTGTCGATAATCTTAGTAAATTTTGATAATAATGGTTTCACCTGTATCTATTTTTAGCCATATTTGCCACACGCTCACCGCTAGCCCCTCAAACAAAACTGGCGCATTTTGCAGCGCGGGTTGATGACCGGCTCAATCTCGGAGCAAATAAAGCAAAACGCCGATGACTGGTTCTGTATCGGCGTATGCCGGTTTAAGCGGCCCGGGTAAATCAAGTTGGCCCATTTTGTGTTCTTGGCTTATTAACCAATTGAATGTTTGCATAGAGCATTGTTTTTACAAGAGCTATGCTCAGTCATGATAGTGTTAAGTCAATGAAGTTAAATCAGTGAAGTGAAACTTGATCTTCTACATAAATTGATGATAATTGATGGGAAAATTTGGTTTCATGTTGCATTCTCAACAATTTTGGCAGTCAGTCTGCCTACGCAATGTCAATGTGCAGGCTTTTATTTCAGAAATTGATGTTTATATATATATATATGACATTTATACTCTATTCAATGATGATAATGCTTGAAAGCTACTGGTTTTTTGAAAGTTTTGCAAATCATTGCTTTATTCACAGTTTTACTTGCAGTTTTAAATACAAATTTCTACCTGCATTAAATGTAAACACATTTTCAAAATTTTGTGTGTAATTATTTTAGTTCCTAATAAAATTTTCATTGAAGATTTCTTGTGTTTAACACGAACCCTTTATATCTTATTATTTCAGAGCATATCGAGATAAACTTGTAACACATGTGAGATTTCCTAATCAAGGTGGACAAGTAGATGATATTAAGTTATGGACTCATACAAGAGATAAACTTGTAACACATGTTGTAAGATTTCCTAATCAAGATAGACAAATGGATGATAGTAAGATATGGACTCATACAAGAGATAAACTTGTAACACTAGTTGTGAGATTTCCTAATCAAGATAGACAAATGGATGATAGTAAGATATGGACTTATACAAGAGATAAACAAGTAACACTAGTTGTGACATTTCCTAATCAAGATTGACAAATGGATGATAGTAAGATATGGACTCATACAAGAGATGAAGAAGTAACACATGTTGTAAGATTTCCTAATCAAGGTTGACAAATGGATGATAGTAAGATATGGACTTATACAAGAAATAAACTTGTAACACATGTTGTAAGATATGGACTTATACAAGAAATAAACTTGTAACACATGTTGTAAGATATGGACTTATACAAGAGATTAACTTGTAACACATGTTGTAAGATTTCCTAATCAAAGTGGACTGTGGATGATATTGAGTTATTTTCTCATACAAGAGATAATGTGAAAAGTTTTAAGTCTAATCGTAACTGTGATAGAAGGTGGAATGAAGCTCCCAATATTTTGTGAGTATGTATATTTATTACTATATATACATTATTTAACTTACAAGACAAAGATCCAATGGTTATACAATATGTATGACATTTAATGTTATACATGTGTGTATATGTATTATTCAGTTTTTTGACATGGCTGGTTATTGTACTTTAATTTTGTACTCATCTATTTATGGGGGGAACACGTAAGTTCACACTATGATGTAGCAGTTTCATGCATTTTTTTCTCAAATTAATTATTTATTATGTTTGGCTCAGTGAATATGGTGTAGATATTACTCACTTGTTTTTTATATAGATAAGAGTAGAATATTTTTGTGAATATATTCAGGCCTATCTTTTCTTGAAAGTCAGACTTGTTTTCAATTATACTGGGTTAAATGCTTTTGTTGAGCATTTTTCAAGCATTTTCAACGGAAAGTAATGTTATACCGAAAGCATTTGATTGTGAATACTTTAAACAATAGTTTTGATCACAAGCTTTTGTAGATGATGTCATGTGTTAAAATAAACTGTCAAAGATAAGTAATTGAGCTCAGTAGATTTACATTGCTTAACTAACATGGTTTTTCAACAACAAAATTTAGCTAAGAGTTAAGTAAAACACATGTGGGTGTGCGCATCCAATTTCATTGACTATTGCATTTAAGTTGTCAATTTGACTACAAAATTAGAAAATATTTAAATTATCATATGGGATTTACCTGTCTTCTGGGGTCATCATTCCTTTCCTCATGTCTTCTGGGGTCATCATTTCTTTCCTCATGTCCTCTGGGGTCAACATTCCTTTCCTAATGTCCTCTGGGGTCATCAATCCTTTCTTCATGTCTTCTGGGGTCATCATTCCTTTCCTCATGTCTTCTGGGGTCATCATTCCTTTCCTCATGTCCTCTGGGGTCATCATTCCTTTCCTCATATCAACTGGGGTCATCATTCCTTTCCTCATGTCTTCTGGGGTCATCATTCCTTTTCTCATGTCATCTGGGGTCATCATTCCTTTCCTCATGCCATCTGGGGTCATCATTCCTTTCCTCATGCCATCTGGGGTCATCATTCCTTTCCTCGTGTCTTCTGGGGTCATCAATCCTTTCCTCATGTCTTCTTGAAATCCTCATGAAACTTCTTACAATAATAACATTCTATGCAGTATATACAGTATTAGAAAGTGACCACAACTCTTTTTGGCTAAATTTTGGATAATTTCCTTTTGAAATTTTTGCGTTTTAATTTTCAAAAACAGCGTTAATGTGGTTATTCATTAAATAAAATTTCTTGTTCCTATTTTGTATGAAAGGGAGGTAATTGTGTACACATAATTCATATCCAATACTTTCCTGTCTTTAGCTGTGGAATGAATCTAATTGATACAAATTGATGAACGTACTTGATTGAATGAACGCTTCGGTGATTGAAATAGTAGCAGAGTAATAATGATGATGACAATGATGGTGGGAAAATTATTAGAATTTTGAGTAATTATGTAATTAATATCTAAGTAGAATTATGACAGCCTTTCTTTTAATCCTCTGACCAACAGTCATAGACTTCAGTTTTGTAACTAGTGAAAAGTTCATATATTTAGAATGGGGCTAGTTAAAATTTTGACTTCTTGCATTTTTAAATGTCCAAAAGAATTTCGAACGTATTATGTTATACCGCTTGGTGTCCGTCTGTCAATCCTCCCTACTGTTTGTCCATCCGTCTGTCCGTCAGCAATTTATTTTCTGGAGCATAACTTAAGTTCCATTTGGCCCACAATATTCAAACCTCATAGGATATTTACCCATATCAGGTAGAAGACCCAAATTGATTTTGGGGTCACAAGGTCAAAGTTCATGGTCACTATTACCATAAAACTGTAAACAGTTTTTAGAGCATAACTTAGATTCCATTTGGTCAACAATATTCAAACTTCATAGGATAATTGTCCATATAGGATAGAAAACCCCTATTGATTTTGGGGTCACGAGGTCAAAGTCACTAATACCTGAGACTGAAAACAGTTTCAGGTGCATAACTTAAGCTCTATTTGGTATACAATGTTCTTAAGGCATGGAATGATTGTCCATATTGGATAGAAGCCCCTATTGATTTTGGGGTCACAAGGTCAAAGTCTTTAATACCTGAAACTGAAAACAGTTTCCAGAGCATAACTTAAGTTCTATTTTGTCCACAATATTCAAACTTCATACAATGATTGTTTATATCAGATAGAGGACCCCTATTGATTTTGGGGTCACAAGGTCAAAGGTCAAGGTCACTATTACCTTTAAACTGAAAACAGTTTCCGCAGCATAACTTAAGTTCTATTTGGTCCACAATATTCAAACTTCATACAATGGTTGTCTATATCAATTAGAATAACCCTATTGATTTTGGGGTCACAAGGTCAAAGTCACTATTACCATAAAACTTTTAACAGTTTTTGGAGCATAACTTAGATTCCATTTGGTCAACAATATTCAAACTTCATAGGATAATTGTCCATATCGGGTAGAAGACCCCTATTGATTTTGGGGTCACATGGTCACAGTCACTAGTACCTGAAACTGAAAACAGTTTCCTGAGCATAACTTAAATTCTATTTGTCTACAATATTCAAACTTCATACAATGATTGGTTAATCAATAAGAACACCCCTTTGATTTTGGGGTCACAAGGTCAATGTCAATAATACCTGAGACTGAAAACAGTTTCCAGAGCATAACTTAAGTTCTATTTGGTCAACATTTTCTAACGGCATACAATGATTGTCCATATCCGATAGAGGACCCCTATTTACTTTGGGGTCACAAGATCAAAGTCACTTATACCTGAAACTGAAAACAGTTTCCGGAGCATAACTTAAGTTCTATTTGGTCAACAATATTTAAACTTCAAAAATGATTGGTTAATCAATTAGAAGACCCCTATTGATTTTGGGGTCCCAAGGTCAAAGTCACTAATACCTGAAACTGAAAACAGTTTCCGGAGCATAACTTAAGTTCTATTTGGTCAACAATATTTAAACTTCAAAAATGATTGTCCATATCGGGTAGAAGATCCCTATTGATTTTGGGATCACAAGGTCAAAGTTTAAGGTCACTTATACCCAAAAAACTTTTCTCTTTACTTTGTTTTCCACAGTTATTCATTATATGATATTCATCTGAAATATTCTCATGTCTTACAAATGCTTCATCTTTTTCCTTTAAAAAAACCAACACTTTCGGGCATATAATGCTCCGCCCAGTGGTGCTCTTGTCATATATCTTAGAATGGGGCTAGTTTTAAATTTGACTCCTTGCTATTTTCATATATCTTTTGTTAAAATTTTGACTCCTTGCTTTTTTCATAGAACTTTCTTATAATGGGGCTTATTCAAAATTTGACTCCTTGCTATTTTCATAGAACTTTCTTATATTGGGGCTAGTTTTAAATTTTACTCCTTGCTTTTTACATATATTTTAGAATGGGGCTAGTTGTAAAATGATTGACCAAAACTCAAGAGAGTTTTCACAGGGTTCAAATGTGAACTATGAAAATGTTAAAGCATTGCTGTACAGTTTTCTGAATGAATTTCACATGGCTTGCTTACTTTGCAATTCTGTGCACCGGTCCAATTATGTTCTTTTAACAATTACCCTTTTTGAAGTATATTTATATACAATGTATTCTGTAGAGGTGGGCAGTATTATCGGTGAACCGGTAACCTAGGTACTTTATCTCGGGGTACAAAACCGCCGTATTTTCGGAAATACCAGTATTGAATTACTTTACTTCCTTTCTGGTAAGCGAGCAGTAGCCGTCAACAAGTAGTACCCATAATTTTGGTTTTACACGTTTTTTATGTTGTCTTGTACTCTGCGAGACAGAAACGTTGACTAATTCACGACAGTCGTCATTTTCTGAGATAAGTTGATTGTAAAAGTCAGATAGTAAATAAAATATTACGAACCCAGGTCGATAGCGCAGTTGGTAGCGCGCCTGGTGGATACTCATGCCCGAGGGGGTGCGGGTTCGAATCCCACCCGGGGAGGTTATACCCTTCCATGAAAATTTGACAATAATGTCGATTTTCCTCCATTGGTTAGATAACATGGAGAAGTTTCCGGCCTTGTGGAAGGGTAGGTGAGTACTGGTTATAGACAATAGGTTAGGTGCGCTGGACGCTGTGAAATGACCTAAATTGTGTTGATACGGCGTTAACTCCTATAAATAAATAAAATAAAGTATTACGATATAATTCTTACTTTCACGATCGGTTTTAAAGGCCGTGGAGCGCATTTTTTGTATGCATTGGTTTCCTTTGACGATTGTTTTATTTATTTTCATTTTTTCCACAAAATGATGCCGTATTTATTCCCCCATTAAATTATGTAATATTTAGCATAAAACCCTTTTGAGTGCCTCATATTAACAACACGTATGGCGTCATAACACAATAATTAGACGGATTGATTCGTTTTAACCTAGGTTGGTTATTTTCAACTGATATTCTTAAAAGTTCATTTTCATTTAATAGCCCTACTGCACATGGTTAAAGCTTACTTTGTGGTATACCGTGGTATATACCGTGGTATTTAGTAAAAAACGTGGTATACCGTGGTATAAATTTCCTGGTGGTACCCAGCTCTAGTATTCTGGGTTCTGCCTTCTATCAACAAATCAGGGTCAATTGGACCCATGACCTCAAATTTTCCCAAAGGAAATCATTACCATGTCTTTTCTTCACTAATGCAACTAATGTCTTCTTCTTCTTTTCGTTAATGGCTACACAGACCAGTGTTGTGGATGAACTGTATGATCTATGTGAGTTTAACTATAGTACCATACAGTTTCCTGCAGAGTTATTGGCCATTGTAAAATTATATATGTCTGTGAGATAAATTTTAGCTTATAATCCTCATGGCCACGCCGGACACAGTGTAATCGAAGGGTGATACTACACTAGTGGTTAATACAGGGGGACATTTTCTAAAATTTGAAACATTTAAAAATATAAAAAATATATTTTATTTCATTAAAGAAAACATCTTTCCTTTCATAAAATATTGACAGTAAAATAACTTTTAACACTTTTTAACTACATTCATATTCAATGTAATGAATATTCTTGCATAAAGGTCAGGTCCGAGTTAAAACTTTACCCACAATACTTATGGGAATATTTTTAGCTGACTTATTCGGAGAATATAGGGCTATCCTTCTTAGCTGGGATGTTGGTGTCAGCAGTGGCGTAGGCTTTGGTGTAACCTTCCTTGGTTACGTTTTTTGGATGCAATATTTTCATCTCTTTGGTGTAACCTTTCTTGGTTACGTTTTTTGAATGCAATATTGTCATTTCTTTGGTGTAACCTTCCTTGGTTACGTTTTTTGGATGCAATATTGTCATCTCTTTGGTGTAATCTTCAATGGTTACGTTTTTTGGATGCAATATTGTCATTTCTTTGGTGTAACCTTCCTTGGTTACGTTTTTTGGATGCAATATTTTCATCTCTTTGATGTAACCTTCCTTGGTTACGTTTTTTGGATGCAATATTTTCATGTCTTTGATGTAACCTTCCTTGGTTAAGTTTTTTGGATGCAATTTTTTCATATCTTTGAAACTGCTGAAAAATTTCACTTAAAACTTCACACATGTCTACGGGGTTAACATTCTAGGTCATATATCGTGCTATATAACTTTCACATGACTATTGAATTGATTATGGCTCTTTTACATTTAGAAATTTATTAGATAAGCTTTTCTGTCAACATTTTGTCTTTGAAACTACCTTAGTGGTTCACACATGGAACTTCACACATATCTATATGGCCATCATTGGAGGTCATATACCAAGATGTATAACTTAAGCATGACTTTTGACTGGATTATATACTTGAAAAATTCTTGATTTAGTGATTTGGTGCAACATTTTATCTTTGAAACTACCTAAAGGATTTACTTTAAACTTTACACAGGTCTTCTGGGTTATTGTAGCATAAATTTTTAGTGGCAGTTTCTGTTGTTTGCAGGAATACCCTGAATAGTTGAGCATGCTGTCCATGGACTACTCTTTTTAAGCAATTACAGTTAATCTTGCATAAGCGACCACGTCTCCTAAGCGACCATTTGCACTAAGCGACCACTCTGAGTTCTTACGGACCATTTTAACTCTTTAAATCTTTGCATTAAGCAACTTTTGTCTAATGCGACCAGCGACCACTGGTTTTGCCCGAAACTGACTGAATTATTTGTGTTAAATGACCGGGCTCAAATAAATCGAATTTGGCGAAAATCGATAAAAATCGGTAATTAGAAATATACACCGGGAGTACGTAGTCTCAATGTCTATCACCTGAAGTCGTATATCAGGCTCTAAAAATCAATAATTGACAGTCATAAATACTGTAAGGTAAAGGGGTAAGTGGGAACAATCAACAAAGTGACACTAATATGATAATACACATTGGACAATTAGCCCCATATCAGGGTCAATTAAAACATCCGTTCTTACCATTCAATCACCGTGGAGAGTTATTGTTTTCTTAAACATTTCAAGTCTGCCAATTTGACTTTTTATATGTGCATAGAACGTGTAAACTGTAGAGTAATATTCATTAAAAAAATACGTAAACAGAAACAATTTGTTTACCTAAACAAAGAAAGGTCAATATTGAGGACATGATAGACATGTTTTCCGAAAATAGAAAATAGTAAATTATTTTTGTAAACATCGCATGATAGTGCACAATTTAATTTTGGACTCATTTGTTTTTGGGAAAACTTGTAAGTTTGCAATATTGTGGCACAGTTTTAAGCACTTAATCATGAAAACAAAATAAATTGTTCAGTAAGTATATTTGCTGAAAGCTTCCGATAAAGTGTGATTTACATATGATTAAAAAAAAAGAAATAAATACTGAGTTTAATTTATTCTTGCATATAGGTCAAGCTCAGGTTAATACTGTTGGACTATATCAAATAGATGTATACAACCCTATATATTTATCCTGCTCTCAAATAATCACAAAAGTATTGATAGATGGTTAAGTAATGAAAATAATGTACTGGGTTGATAGCGCAGTTGGTAGCACGCCGGGATTTGGATACTCGTGCCCAAGGGGGTGCAAGTTTCGAATCCTACCTGGGGAGGTTATACCCGTGAAATGACCTAAATTATGTTGATACGGCGTTAACACCAATAAAATAAAATAATTAAAAATTATGAAAACGAATTATAATAAATAGTAGTGATAGATATTGATTTAGATGATTAACAAAAACATCATAAAAAACATTAGTTTAATAATATTGATAATTATATTACAAGTTACTATGATAATAATTATACCCCCGCTTCGAAGAAGAGGGGGGTATACTGTTTTACCCTTGTCTGTGCGTCCGTCAGTTAAAACATTTCCGTTGCAGTTTTCTCAGCAACTATAACATGTAGCAGCCTAATACTTTGCAAATTGCTTCATCCTATAGTCCCATGTGGTGTTAAGCGATTTCATGCTCCTTGCTCATCTACTTCCTGTTTGTCGCATATTTTTAGAATTCTGCGGGGGTGTCACTAGTGAGCATTAGCTCACAGATTTACTTGTTATTGATGATGAGGATGATAATTTTGATGATGTTGATGTTGATGATGATGATTGTGGTGATTGTGATGATGTTGATGATAATTATGATGGTGATGTTGATGATTGTGATGATGTTGATGATTGCAATGATAATTATGATGGTGATGATGATTGTGATGATGTTGATGATTGTGATGATGTTGATGATAATAATGATGGTGATTGTGATGATTGTGATGATGTTGATGATAATGATGATGATTGTGGTAATTGTGATGATAATTATGATGGTGATGTTGATGATTATTATGATGGTGATGTTGATGATAATGATGATGATGATGGTGATTGTGATGATGTTGATGATAATTTTGATGATGTTTTTGATGATGATGATTGTGGTGATTGTGATGATAATTATGATGGTGATGTTGATGATAATTTTGATGGTGATGTTGATGATAATGATTTTTATACCCCCGCTTTGAAGAAGAGGGGGGTATACTGTTTTACCCTTGTCCGTCTGTTACAAAATTTCTGTCACAGTTTTCTCAGCAACTATAACATGCAATAACTTTATTGATAAATATAATAATAATGATAACGATGATGATAATAATAATAAGAATCACTATAATAATAACATGGGTGAAAGTTTTCAGGACTGATCCTGAAGTTCAGGATTTTTGGAACAGAGAAAGGGTTCTTTCCATATGGTAAAGTGGCTTTTAAAACATGAAATTTGGAAATTTCAGGATTTTGAAAATGTTGAACTTTCACCCATGTAATGAATACAATATTAGGTTAACTTTTATATTAATTACTTTTGATAATTTAAGATTAATTAAAAAGAAAGTTAAACAGACAGACTGCGTTCATCTATATTTTTGTTTGATAAATCAAACTCAAATTAGTTAAGAATGCGTTTCGTCTGCTTACGTAAGCGTTCTTACAGAGCGTTCTAAACAAATAAAACAAAGTAGCATTTCCTTTACAACTATGTGAAAAGTCGTTTGTCGCATCAATTTGCTTAAGTTTTTTAGCAAATATGTTCAAGTTATCTGATTATTTTGCGTACAAATCTAATTTTAATTTGTTAAAATTAAAATATCTGCCAAAATTAAAAGTAAACATAGTGTCGTGTCAGATAGGTATTAACTCAAGTATACGGAACAGCGTGATGGGTATAAAGTCTTGTGACCGTACGGACTTTGTAAATTTTGCGGGAAGGAAATCCTATTGTCAGTCAATTTCTTGGTTAATTTTTTATTTCACAAAATATTAAAGGGGTAGGCAGATCTAGCGGGGGTCAGGGGGTCTGAATCATCCCCTATAATTTCCTAAATAATAATGATCCTCTAAAATATCCACTCATGCACTTGCATATTTTAGATCTGGCTATTTTATATCAAGGGTCACCTTTGGCTGACCTATGATTCTACTATATTTGTGGCAAATTTATTTTGGTCAATTTGCTTGCATACCTTTTAAAAAAGATTTTACAAAATCATGATATTATCAATAGTGTTTGGTCTGGATGAAAGTAGCTGATTGATTGATCAACACAACAGTCATTTCAATGTGATTCCCTTACAGATTATATGAGATTACTTGAGGAATAGTCTATAGGATATATGTTAATGGAGTTTGGTATACCCATTTAGTAGCTGCTGGTTCAATTATTAACTTCCCTGATCATTAAATATCAAGCAAACTCTTTCCATACAACTGCCAAAGCATACAGAGCAAGATTCTAATACAGGTACTTATTTACACCTGGGTGGAATGAAGCAATCACAGGTAGATTCAATGCTCAAGGAAATTAGCAGTGCCCGTAGTAGGATTTGAACCCAAGACCTCTGGATCCATGAGCCACTGCTTACCACTAGACCACTGCATGGTGCATCTCTTGTTCCATAATAACTGTAAATCTTTAGAAATTCAAGAAAAACTTTCTTTAATGCGACTATTTTCTTAAATTGTTTTAAAATCTTATAATAATTTTTGGAATTTATTTCTCCTTTTCATTCTTTAAAGTTGAAAGAAATGCATATTCAGTGCCTACCAAAAATTTGAAAACATTTTCATTTTGTATACCTACAAAAAGGCTTTTTTCAAAAATTTGAAATCGGTTTATTTTAAAATGCCTATTGATATTTCATTATTTTAGTGCTATATTAAGTGCTTATTATACCCCCGCTTCGAAGAAGGGGGGGTATACTGTTTTACCCTTGTCCGTGCGTGCGTCTGTCCGTTACAAAATTTTTGTCGCAGTTTTCTCAGCAACTATTACATGCAGCAGCCTAATACTTTGCATATTGCTTCATCCCATAGTCCCATGTGGTGTAAACTGATTTCATGCTCCTTGCTCATCTACTTCCTGTTTGTCGCATATTTTTAGATTTTGGCGGGGGTATCACTAGTTTTAGTCTTCAGTGTTATGATTGAAAAAACAATGTGAATGAGGTATGACAGTGTCTAGAGAAAGAAACCCAAGGAGTTAGGAAGGGGTTCACTAAGAATTATCAAGGGATTCTTATTAGGTTTCTGTTTCTTTCAATATTAAGATGACGATTATTTCAGTTTCTTTTGCTGTTAGTTAGAGTGTTGGTGGTTATTGCTTCTGTTTTGTTTCTTGATGATGATAGTTATGGTATTTTCTGTTGCGGTTAGTTAGTCCTGTTGATTGTAGCTTCATTTGTTTCTTAATGTTGGTTATTGTAGTTTCTGTTGCTGTTAGTTAGTTGTGATGTTTGTAGCTTCGATTTTGTTTCTTGATGTCGGTTATTGTAGTTTCTGTTGCTGTTAGTTAGTTGTGATGTTTGTAGCTTTGATTTTGTTTCTTTCAGTTTTTTTTTCTCTCTTAGCTGGGCTAATAATTCTTAGTGAAACCCTTTCTCACTCTCTTGTATTCTTCCTCTCTACACTGTCATCCCTTATTCACATTGTTCCTCATTGACAACACTGAAGCCTAATTATACCCCCGCTTCGAACAAGGGGTATACTGTTTTACCCTTGTCCGTGCGTGCATGCGTCCGTCCATCCGTCCGTCTGTTACAAATTTCCGTCGCAGTTTTCTCAGCAACTATAACATGCAGCAGCCTAATACTTTGCATATTGCTTCATCCCATAGTTCCATGTGGTGTAAAGCAATTTCATGCTCCTTGCTCATCTACTTCCTGTTTGTAGCATATTTTTAGATTTTTGCGGGGTATCACTAGTGAGCATTAGCTCACAGATTTACTTGTTTGATTTTATTTCAAGGGGCCATAAGGCCACAACAAGTTAATCATTTGTTCTATGGATACAATTGCAACAAAATATTGATATTTTATTTCCTTGCTCGCTCATAAAAATGAAGTCAAACTGCTTTATAACACAACTGAATTAAGATTTCTTTTCCTTTGCTTCCTTGACCATTTTCCAGATAAATCTGTAGAACACTTCATAAACTTGTTGTGGCCTTCTGTTGCATTTTGCTATAGTAGGAATTAAATATTTATAACTTGATTTCAAACCATGACTTTTTTTCACCATAAAATCAATCAATCTTGTGAGGCTTTAAAAAAAACTTAATAATCATGGTTAGCTTTAATAAAAAACATTTTTAATATGTTCAGTGTTTTGCCCATCAATTCCAAACATTATTGAACTATGTATTTCTTTTGAATATCATATAACTCACATGTTTATCAACCTACCAGCTTTTAGCTGCAACATTTATGAAATTGACTGAAAGATAACTTTTTACTAAAGAATTATTGTGAAATGGTGGAGTTATTTTCCATCTGCTGTGGCTTGTGGTAGGCAGTGGGTAGCTACATTGTATGATCTCAGATCTCCACTATATCCCATTTAGAGGATCATTATTCTTGTATGCTTTTAAATGAGTCTTTACACACTCTGACCATGTCTTTTTTAGACCCCCATGTTTTTATATATATTTACCATATTTCAAACCCTTTTCCATTTTTAAAATTTAATAAATCATAAGTAGTCCCTGGTATGTGTGGAGCAATTCATATAGATCGTCTGCTATGATGGGCACAATAATTTGCTAGTAATTCAAACTACAGTCCAACCCCTCTTAAGCAGCCAGTCAAGGGAAACAGCCAAATTGGCTGCTTAAGTGGGGTGACCACTTAAGAAGGGGTTTGGCTATGAGAGGGGGGGGGTCTGGATGTAAAGTTTTAATGAAATAGTACTGTTTTAATTGAAGTTGTATGCTTGTTTTGTGCTTAAAAAGACAAGGTCACACAATAGACAGTAAATTATTTTCATTCTGTGTAATATTCTTTACTTCTGTTGAATAGATAAAAACTAAATACTTGCTGATATATGTACGACCAAGTTGAGAAAAATATCGGTAATTAAGTTGTTCATAATAAATGCCGTAATAGTTAAAAAATATGAAAATGAAACTGTGAAATTTATGCAATTTATAAGTCTAAAATAAGATAAAAGTCTTATTAACCAACAAATGATTTAATAACTAGTGCTTCGAAAACTGCGTATCATTGTTGGCCTTGTTTAAATAATGTGAATGTAGAATGCAGCCTTTTTCGGAAAATGCATTTTTTAACGTTCTCAATATTGACCTTTCTTTGTTTAAAATATTTATGAAAATTATTTCCTTTACGAACAAATAGTTTCGGATGATCGTACTTTTTCAAAAGTACATCTTCACATGCAATAATCATGTTCTATATACACACTAAAATTATATTCAGTCTCATAAAATGTTTTGGCAATAATTCATCCCTCTTTCGAAGATTGAACAGTCAGTATTGGTTTTAAACAAGACCTGATATAGCTTATATTGTTCATTGTTTTTTATATAAAACATAATGATCCTATTATAATCCGTGTCACTCAAATGATTATACACGCTAACAACTACAAAATAGCTAATTATTGATTTTTAGAGCCACAACTAATTGATAAGATAATGTAGCGATTTCCTTTGTGTTGATGACACCGGTCATTGCAATTATGTCGATATACATGAACGCGGTGACTGTTTAGGCGGGGTTATTTTGAGTTTGGGAGACAGAATGACTGGCTGATGGCTGGAGAACAGGGGTGACCACTTAATAGGGGTGCATTATAGAGTGGTTTTCAATGGTCTTGGCACAAGCTGGCCGCTAACAGGGGTGACCGCTTATGAGGGATGGCCGTCATGGAAATGTTTGTTTTAGGTTCTTTCCCCTCCCACCACTGATTCTTTATTATGATGAGCAGTTGTCAGTCACTGCGTCTAGTAAATGGTCAACATCTAAATCCAGAGGGTTAACCTTGATATCTATACAACATGTTGCTATGGCTTTTAACCAACAAAAAAACTGTTGATAACTGTTTGGATTTCTGTTTTGATAGTGTTTTCTTTTACAATGTACACATCCTCTGTAGGATCATTGTGGAAAATTATTTTTTTATTATTCAAGTGGTTGAAGGTGTTTATAAACTAAATGTCAAGAAAATATGCTGTTAGGAATAATTCTCATTAACTTAAATTGAACAGACCCTTAAGTTACATTAAGAGTCAATCATAAGTTAACTCGGTCAAGTGATTTCATATAAAAGTGATATTAAAAATATTATATTTTAATTTAAAATGATATGACCATTTCCAGTGCCAACCTGACCTGCTGACTGGGTCACCAGCTTAGTCCCCCATAACTGACCTTCTTAATGATGGTTGTAACTTATCTAGGCAACTACCAATCATCTTTTGGGACACAGTAAAACAAAATGAATTGAGAAACACACGGTGATTTCTTACAGAATAAAGTACTTCATAATTTGTTTTTGCTTTTGGTTGAAAATGATAAATTTTAGTTGTGAATACTTACTACTTATAGGGAGCAGAAACTGAGGTATTTGGAACTCAACTATTCATTTAATGAATTACCTTGGAAGGATTCAAGGGTTGTGAACCAATAATTTTTATCTACTTATGGAAGGCAAAGGGCATAACAGTTATGCAAATAAGTTCTTGGCTTTGTATATACAATTCTTATGGGTATGTAACTATATTGTTCACTGGATATCAGTAAATCTTGAATTTCATATTTATGGACAAAATATGACACATTTATAACAGCCCACAAACAATAATTGTGGATTTGATTTCTTGAACATGCGTTGAATCTTTTTGTTTGGGCATAAAATCCAAGGAGAATTCTAAAATGATGTTTAAATATGTCCAAGGTTATTCCTAGTAAATGGCTGTGGAGCTCTATATGGAGCTAAGGTTATGTTGACTTCTACCTTTTTCTGTATACAATATGTGTCATACACTATATCTCGTCAGTCTTTTGATTATCCTGTAGGTGTGGGGGCATTATCCAAATCAGTGGGCCTCCTTCCGAGTAGCTGGCTTGCTGCATGCATGGCATAAATTCTCACTCTTGATCTCCAGGTGTAAAATCTCTTGAAAGTCAATCACAGAGAGGTTCCATAATTTCTTTGCGATCCTTTTTCTTTTAACTGTTTCCAAGTCATCTTGGGCCTTCCAAGTCTGTGTGTACCTGTAACCTGTGTTGTGTCTTCTGCCTTGATTGTACCACTGGATGTCTCTATGTGGCAATACTATGGTAGTCTTCTTTCCCTCAAGATGAGGACCAGGTCTTCTAGCCACCTATCTTAGCCACAAAATAGCTGCAAAATAATATGGTTTGGACCACTGGTAGTTAAGTAGCATCTGAGTCATTTATTGTATCCTGCAAAAAAGGAGAAACTCATCAAAGAAAGTTATTTAATTTGCCACTCCTTCATCCTTCACTGTGGATTCAATATTTTTTCTGGCCCGTTTTTCATCTTTATATATAACATACTTGGTATGCTATATGGATATAACATACCTCGGTTATATTATTATATTTACTATGGCCCAGCGAGTTTTACTGTACTTGAAAATGTGTGCAAAAAGTGTCTACTTTCAGTTTCTCACATAACAGATGGACATTTCTCATTATCCACTGAAAATTGATAACTTTATTGTCTCCTTTTACATTGAATGTGGAAACTAAGCATGTATACTAAGTTTGCAGTCATTCTGCCTAGACAACACAGACAGAAAGGTGTAAAAAATACCCACTTCTTCATTGAAATTAATTTTTCAGCCTAAAAACTAACAAATACCAAATTAAAGCATCACTCCAAGAAATTTCATATTAAATCGAAGATAAAAAACAACAATCTTTTTCTTGTCTTTTTTGTCTTAAAGACTATAGTGTTTTTTCCTGTCTTTTTCCAAAACAGTTATGTTTTTTCCTGTCTTTTTTAAAATTATATTTTTTCATGTCTTGTTCAAAAGCAATTGTTTTACCTGTCTTTTAGAAAAAATAATGATTTTCATGTCTTTTAGAAAAAACAATATTGTGTTTTTCCTGTCTTTTCAAAAACAACAATGTTTTTTCCTGTCTTTTAAAAAACAATAATGTTTGTTTCTGTCTTTTCAAAAACAATTATGTTTTTTCCTGTCTCTTCAAAAACTATGTTTTTTTTCTGTCTTTTTTAGATGAAAGTGTTTTTCCTGTCTTTATAAAAATCCACTGTGTATTCCTGTCTTTTGCTAAGTTGATAATGTTTTTTCCTGTCTTTTTCCAAAAACATTAATGCTTTTTTCTTGTCTTTTTTATGAGGAAAATGTTTTTCCTGTCTTTTTCAAAAACAATGTCTTTTCCTAAGGCAGTAATGTCTTTCCAAAGTTATTTTTATACAATAATGTCGAGTATTTGACATTTCAGTCGAGCCGCAGCTGTGGCAAAGTGGTTAGCATATATCGTGTATAGAACCTATATTTGTGTTGAATGTGACATAAAAAAACAACAACAAATAACAAAAACAAAAAACATCAACACAAAAAAAAGAAAAACAAAAAAACAACAAAAAACCCTAAAAAAAAAAGAAAAACAAAAAACAACAACAAAAAAAACACAAAAACCCCAAAAAAACAAAAAAAAAGCCATATCAGTCTGTGTATATAGTTTTTTAGCTTGTATATTTCTCTTTTTATTTGGTTTTTACTTATTGTTTTTAGTTTTTAATTGTAAATAGCAAAAACAATAATGTTTGTTCCTGTCTTTTAAAAACAACTGTGTTTTTTCCTGTCTTTTCAAGAACTATAATGTTTTTTCCTGTCTTTTTAAGATAAAAGTGTTTTTCCTGTCTTTATAAAAATCCACTGTCTATTCCTGTCTTTTGCTAAGTTGATAATGTTTTTCCTGTCTTTTTCAAAAATAATGTCTTTTCCTAAGGCTGTAATGTTTTTCTTAAGTTATTTTTTATACAATAATGTCGAGTACTTGACATTTCAGCCAAGCTGCCGCTGTGGCATACTGGTACGCATATATCTTGTATAGGACCTATATATGTGTTGAATGTGACATAAAAAAAAACACACAAAAAAAACCACACAAAAACTCAAAAAACAACAAAAAAAAACAAACAAAAACAAACAAAAAACAATAAAAAAACACAAAAACAAGAAAAAAACAAAAAAAAGCCATTTCAGTCTGTGTATATAGTTTTTTAGCTTGTATATTTCTCTTTTTATTCGGGTTTTACTTACTGTTTTTAGTTTTTAATTGTAAATAGCAAAAACAATAATGTTTGTTTCTGTCTTTTAAAAACAACTGTGTTTTTTCCTGTCTTTACAAAAACAACAATATTTTTTCCTGTCTTTTCTAAAAACAATTATGTTTGTTCCTGTCTTTTCTAAAAACAATTATGTTTTTTCCTGTCTTTTTAAAAAACAACCATGTTTTTTCCTGTCTTTTCAAAAACAACAATGTTTTTTCCTGTCTTTTCAAAAACAATAATGTTTTTTCCTGTCTTTTCAAGAACTATAATGTTTTTTCCTGTCTTTTTAAGATAAAAGTGTTTTTCCTGTCTTTATAAAAAATACACTGTCTATTCCTGTCTTTTGCTAAGTTGATAATGTTTTTCCTGTCTTTTTCAAAAACAATGTCTTTTCCTAAGGCTGTAATGTTTTTCTTAAGTTATTTTTATACAATAATGTCGAGTACTTGACATTTCAGCCAAGCTGCGGCTGTGGTGTAGTGGTTAGCATATATCGTGTATAGGACCTATATATGTGTTGAATGGGACATAAAAAAAAAACACAAAAAAAACAAAAAAAAACCCAAAAAACTACAAAAAAACAAACAAAAACAAACAAAAAACAACAAAAAAACACAAAAAATCAACAAAAAAACAAAAAAAAAGACATTTCAGTCTGTGTACATTGTATATAGTTTTTTAGCTTGTATATTTCTCTTTTTATTCAGTTTTTACATATTGTTTTTAGTTTTTATTGTTTATAGTTATCCAACCTCTGGCGCGGTCTAAGGTCCCGTAAGTTCATGGTTTTGTTCGGTTTTTATTTTATTGTTTTTAGTTTTTATTGTATATAGCTAACTAACCACTGGCGCGGTCTAAGGTCCCCTAAGTTCATGGTTTTGTTCGGTTTTTAAATTTTTGTTGTAAGTTTTCTTCTTATTAAAGTAAGCCACCTCTGGAGTGGTCTAAAGTCCCGTAAGTTCAGGCGTGCTTCGGGTTTTTTTTTTCTTTTTTTAGTTATAGTATTTAGCAGTTTTTGTCATTTTATTTTTAGTTAATTCTTATTTTTGATCTCTTGACTTTTTTCCGTTTAATTAAGTGTCTTATTAATAGAATAAAATAGATTAAAAGTATTTCAAAAGTTCTATCGTATTTTTGTTTTTCAATTACATATTAAGTTGGTAATAGATAATAAGTAATATTTAATCATACGTCTTTTGTCTTACATTCTATTTGCTGTTTTTAGTGATTTTTTTCCAGTGGTTCTTTTCAACAATGTTTTTCCTGTCTTTTTTTCTTTGACAATAATATTTTTCCAGTGGTTCCTAAGACTTAAATTTCTTGCCAATGTTTTTCTTTTGATTTTGGTTTAAGGTGATAATGCAGAAAAGGACAGAAAAATTTAGTCTTCTTATGTCTTAAAACTTTTTCTTGTATTTTTCTCTGACTCACAAAGTTGCATCTTATAGTTTTCTCTTTCAATTGCAGAAGAATAATCATAAATAATATAATCAGTATTACATATCATATAATTTATTTAATTATAATTCTTTTGTCTTCACAATCTATCTCCTGATTTTAGGAAATTTTATCTGAGTTTTTTGGCTAAACTAACATAAAATACAAAAAGAAATTTATGATACTAGTAAAAAAAATGCAAATTAAATTTGACTTAATACATGTATAGTCATGTTGCATAAAAATGACTGTGTCCTTTTGGGGCTATTTGGTGCTATCAGTGCTTTGATTTATAAATGTAACTTATGATTGAATCATCTTTATGCTGTCTGATGTCAGTAGATTAATCTTAAACTTTGACTAAATGTTCTAAGTTTGAATCATAGGTGTGTCATATCATACAATATCTGGCAAATTTTACTAAGTTTGGATTTTCTATGTCACATATGGCAATGTTTTCAGTTTGTCCTTTAATCACATGCACCAATAAAATAAATGATATAATAAAATGATCAATAGTAATGTACTCTAGGTATGGAGATTATTACATAACACAATCTAAGCCCCGTGTGGCACCCGGGCTTGAGAATAGGACCACTGTCTCCCCCTTGCATGTTGTAAAAGGCTAACTAAATGGGGGTTGCATGTTTTCAGTTGGCATGCAAAATGGTTTGGTTTCTTGTCCTTTGTCCTTTGTCCTTCTGTCTTTATCGTGTGGTTTAGGGCTAAAACCTATCACAATATGGAATTCACAACTTTGTCATGGTTCTGACCAGCATCATTCCCATGATTTGTATCAACTTGATTGTCAATAAGTGATGCAATATAAGTTGCTCTTCTTTCTTTACTTTTACAATTGTATCCTTTGTTTGTCTTTCAATCACATGAATAAATATATTAATGATAAATTATATAATAAAAATAATAAATACGAATAAATGATAAAACTACAATCATCAAATATCACAATTATCAATGATAAGTCTTTTTGTCCTCTTTGTCTTTTCTTGTTATTTAAGAAATGCAGATTCTGTCCAAAATTTGCATTTCTTTCTGTTTTTTTTCCCCAAAATGAGGTCTTGGATGCCAGTTTTTTTACTGAGACTACAGTATTTTAGAGCTGGGTACTGCCCAGGAAATTAATACCAAGGTATACTGTGTTTTTTTACTAAATACCACGGTATATACCACGGTATACCACAAAGTAAGCCTTTCTCATGTGCAGTAGGGCTATTAAATAAAAATACACTTTAAGATCATTTATTAAAACCAGTCAGTCCATCTAAAAATTGTGTCATAAAGCAATAAGTGTTGATAATACAAGGTACTATAAAGGGGAATAAATATGGCAACATTAATTGGAAAAAAATGAAAAATAAGTCAATTGTAGGACAATTTTGCTAAAGCACTGTGAAGTTGCAAGAACTTGCAAGCATGGGGTACTTAGTTTTAGTGATTATATTTAAACTCACTGCCATATTGCGAGATCTCTGTTTATTTTTAGTCACGAACATTTCAGTAACTAACACTTCAAATTAGGAGCTTTTACTTGATTATCCTTCAGTAATTTCAAAACAAAGTAACAAGTTCTTTTGAGATAATACGCAGCATTACTCATTTCAAGGTTAGTTAATGTTTTTCTAAAAGTATGGTATTTTTGAAACTTAAGGTAACGAACATGTCAATTTAAAGTCAATTTAGGGCAAGTAATAACTTTAAACTTGTATTTTGTCTAAAATACTTAAATTCTTAACTATAACTGAAGCATTATGTAATATTTTAAGACCAACGTCTATGAAAATAACCAAACCGATACAATTTGATGTGTTATTCTTTGAAATGCTGCCATTGTAAAAACTTAGTAACGTACATTTCGGGAAAATTTGATTTGTAAAAACCAGACTTTCAATGAGGTTGAACCTCAATTAACAATCGAAAGTTGGTGGGAAATATATTTGGCTTATGACAACAAGCTTTCAGTTACTCAATAACCTTAACAAAATTGGACTAAATTGCTTTGTTTAATTTCTACCCATTTTTATAGACACAGCGTATTGATCAGCGACAGTAATGAACACGTCAAAAATAAACTTTATTCATTGAATCTTTCGCAAATTTGATGAGATAATACTTTTTATAAACCATGCAGTTGAAGGTCTACTGCTATAGCATATTTTAGGTTGATAAACAAAACTTTATATCCTAAGGGACAGAGAGAATAGACCGGCGACACCACTTGCACCCGCTTATTGAAAATGAATGTATTAATTATTTTTGTCATCATTATTATTGATCTACTGCTACTGTTGAAGAAAATCATTACAATCATTTACGATTGCCGTATCAATTTACTTTATATCTCTGCCATTTATTGTAAGATCTTTATGAAAATTCATACAATGATAACTTACTGTAATGATAACTTACTTAATGAATGGTAAAAGACAGTAACCTAAACTCTACCGGGCTTTATTATGGATTATTTCCCTTTGTATTTTTAGTTGTGTTAAAGTTAAATCTGGCTATAATGTGGTTTCCACATTACATTTCTTGTTGAGCTTTAAATTATTTTGGGATTGTTTATTTTATCACATAACTTAATCTTAAATAGCTATTAATCAAAACTATTGTTTGAAGTATTTTACAAAAAATATTACTAAAGTTTAAATCTTTCTTACAGCCCTAGTATTTATTTTTATAAAAGCAACATTTATTGTCAAATATGGGTATTTTGCCGAAAGCTTCCGATAAAGCGCGATTTTCAAAAGAAGACAAAAATAGACTTAGTTTAATATATTCTTGCATAGAGGTCAAGCTCAGGTTATAATTCTGGATCTTTGTCTTAATATTATACAAGTTAAATAATGTATATATTGTAATAAATATACATACCTATGTCTAAATTAAATTCAAATTCAAATATATAATATTATGTTTTCAATGTTTTTTTTTGGACCAATTTTGGCAATTGATTTAAATGTATTCTTTTAATATATTCCACCTTCTGTCACATTTATGATTAGACCTAAAAAAATTCACAATGTTTATGTTTTGTTATAGTCATTAAAATGTTAACTTTTTTCAATCATGAAACTTTTAAAGATAATTTGACGCTGAAGATAATTGTGCATTGTATATAATTAGATTTGTATAACATTTTTGTTAATTTTTGTTTTTATTGATTTTTTATGTGTTGTTTATAATCAGATATACATGTATATAACATGTCCATATTTCTGATTAAACTTTTATTTCTTAAAGTATCAACTTCAAACTTTAAGTATACATGTATAATCATTGTGATCATTCACATCTCATTTGACAAATTCATAACTCCAAATACATTTTTTTCAGAAATATTCAATATTGAACTAAGAGCTTTCTTTAAAAAATGTTTGTTTTTTGCAACTGTTCTATTTTTTTAGGCATCAACTTCATGTTTATTTCATGTTTATTATCATTCACATCTCATTTGACAAATTCATAACTCCAAATTCATTTTTAGAGTTATCTTTCCTTGAACTGAGAGCTTTCTTTAAAAGAATGTTTGTTTTTTGCAACTGTTCTATTTTTTAAGGCATCAACTTCATGTTTATTTTTATTCACATCTCATTTGACAAATTCATTACTCCAAATACATTTTTCAGAATTATCTTTCTTTGAACTAAGAGCTTTCTTTAAAAAAAATGTTTGTTTGGTGCAACTGTTTTATTTTTTTAGGCATCAACTTCATGTTTATTATTATTTACATCTCATTTGACAAATTCATAACTCCAAATTCATTTTTAGAGTTATCTTTCCTTGAACTAAGAGTGATCTTTAAAAAAATGTTTGTTTGGTGCAACTGTTTTATTTTTTTAGGCATCAACTTCATGTTTATTATTATTTACATCTCATTTGACAAATTCATAACTCCAAATACATTTTTTTCAGAATTATCTCCCCTTGAACTAAGAGCTTTTTTACATAAATGTTTGTTTTTTTTAACTGTTTTATTTTTTAGGCATCAACTGTTTGTTTATTATCAATCACATCTCATTTGACAAATTCATAACTCCAAATACATTTTTTTTAGAATTATCTTTCCTTGAACTAAGAGTGATCTTTAAAAAAATGTTTATTTTTTTGCACGTGTTTTATTTTTTTAGGCATCAACTTCATGTTTATTAATAATCACATCTCATTTGACAAAATTCATAACTCCAAATACATTTTTTTCAGAATTATCTTTCCTTGAACTAAGAGTGATCTTTAAAAAATGTTGTTTTTTTGCAACTGTTTTATTTTTTTAGGCATCGACTTCATGTTTATTATCATTTACATCTCATTTGACAAATTCATAACTCCAAATACATTTATTTTTCAGAATTATCTTTCCTTGAACTAAGAGCTTTCTTAAAAAATGTTTTTGATTTTTGCAACTGTTTTATTTTTTTAGGCATCGACTTCATGTTTATAATCATTTACATCTCATTTGACAAATTCATAACTCCAAATACATTTTTTCAGAATTATCTCCCCTGGAACACAGAAATTTTATGTGAAAAATATTTGTTTTTACTGCAACTGTTTTATTACTTTAGGTATTGACTTCAAACTATAAATATCATGTTCCTTATTATCAACTAAATTTGTTTTGTACTTTGTTGTATTCATAACACTCAATGGCTTCTGTTTTGGTCAGAGGTCAATATGTATTTTTGTGAATCAATTAATTGATATTGACTCAGAACTTAGTTCTGGGTTAATATCATTATTTGATTTGCAAAAATACATAGTGACCAAAACAGAAGTCATTGAGTGTTAAAACTCAATGCCCTCTAAAATTTTTTAGATGAATGTTTTCGAAAAAAAACAACTCAAAAACAATCACAAATACAAGCTCATTAGCAATAAATTTGGATTTTTTAATTTTTTTTTAAATTTTGGAAATTTTTGGACTACTTCGTTTGAAATTGAAATTTGTCTAAGAAATTTTGAGGGCATTTAAGGTAGAATGATACTACCTGATTATAATGTATTTTATGTAAATAAATGTTAAACATCTAAAACTTTTCTTTTGTATGTACTTTGTTAGCCAGATTTTTCCGTGTTGTTAACAATTGTGTTAAAGTTTTTAATGTACCATGTATTTCTGCCATTTAAAGTCAGATCTCTACAATACTTTATACAATGATAACATACCATGTGATGAGCAGATTTAGACAGTAACCGCAACTCTACCTTGCTTAATTATGGATAATTGCCATTTGTAATTTCGTTTGTCTGGTGTCGATAACAATTGCGTTCATGTTTTTATTTAAGCATATATTTCTGCCATTTATTGTCAGATTTTTATGAAACTTCATTCAGTGATAACATACCATGTGATGAACAGATTAAGACAGTAACCACAACTCTACCTGGCTTAAAAATAGATTATTTTCCTTTGTTTTTTTGCGTTAAAGTTTTCAAATTGTTGGATATCTCTGCCATTTATGGTTAGATGTTTATGAAATTTCATACAATGATTACATACCATCTGTCGAAAATAAATAGACAGTAACAGCAACTCCACCTCGCTTATTAATGAATTGTTTCCTTTGTTTTTTGCGTTAAATTTTTCAAATTGTTGGATATCTCTGTTATGTATGGTTTGATGTTACCGAAATTTCATACTATGATTACATACCATCTGTTGGCTGAAAAATGGATTATTTCCCTTTGTATTTTTTATGTTAAATTTTTAATAGTAATTATTCTGGCATTATCTTTCTTGTTGTATTCATAACACTCAATGGCTTCTGTTTTGGTCAGAGGTCAATATGTATTTTTGCGAATCAATTAATTGATATTGACTCAGAACTTAGTTTCTGGGTTAATATCATTATTTGATTCGCAAAAATACATAGTGACCAAAACAGAAGTCATTGAGTGTTATTACTCAATTTATTTAATTAAAATAATTGTTAAAATTCTAAAACTTGTTGTTCTTCTTTATAGATTGTTATCATTTCACTACTAGAGCACTAAAGATCAATAGGTCCTGGGTTAGAAATCCACTTAGAGAAATGCTTAATTCCCTGAGCAAGAAATTTTTCTGTGATTGCTTCACTTCCTCTTGGTATAAATGGGTACCTGCAAGGATGAATAATTCTGTTGCTCCAGTTGTGGGCTGCACTTTTAAGTGGAGGGAAATACTTCATAAGGAGATTGATAGATATATGCCAGTAGTCTGATGACCTGTGAAGTTAGTAAACATGTGAGATGGAAACCTAGTAAAGAAAAAAGCAGACTTAACGATGCTTAAAATAGCAAAGAGGTTCCAAATCAATTCAAACCAGTGGTGCTCTTCACAAAAAATCTTACGATAAAAATCAGCAGAAGTCAAAGCAGACCAATATGGTCATTTTTGGCCAATCAATTCCAAATAGCATTGAGTTATATAGAATACCTTTTGAACATCATATTATAGTTATGTAAATTATGTTTACTCTGACTTTTAACTGCAAATTAATAAAATTGACTCACAAGAACTTTTTCAAAAGGATGTTCGTGTTAAGGTGTACAATTATAATAGCTGATTTCATTTCAATATGTACATGTGGTTTATCATTTGATGCTTGCATTTTGATGTATTTGAAATGAGAACCACATTTGTAAATTATTATGACTTAGCCTTGCGGTCAACCAAGAAACTAGCCAAAGTCTAATTTAGCAATTAAGCTGGTGATTTAAGGCAATAACTGTATATGAAACCAAGATAACAAGCTAAATTGCTATCCTGTCCTTGGTTACATATCCGTCTAAGTACCCTGCATTCAGTATTGTAAGAAATTCTTATTTTTCAACATCGATGTCTGATCGATGACGGAAATGTGCTTGGACCATACTGAACTTTGCTCTCATGGATTTCATGCCACTTGATAGATGCAGAACCATTTTTGTCATTTTTGCATGTGTTGATATGGGAAGATTTTCTAATTATTTTGTTTGAACAGAAAATCAACAATTAGAAGTCTTATTCTGCAGTACTCGCCCTCTTGCAAAAGACCTATGGCAGTTTCTCGTTCTTCAAGTGATATTCGAGCCATTTATGATTTTTTGTTGTGCATCATATCATCACACTAGTAATTTTCCACTAAGACTGACCATGTGGAATTTTTGCACAATAAGCATGTGCGCATTTCTGCTTTTCAACACATGCATGACAAAAACCAACTTTGCATCAATTAAAAATATGAAAACCATGCAAGCAGACGACAGCATAGTCCTATACACATTTCCATTTGCAATTGAACATTAATGTTGAAAAATAAAATTTCCGACTGCATTGAAATCACAGTACTTATACAGTAAGTATACTTACAGTCATTGTCCAAATACCTTAAGTCTAAAACTGATGAAAATTGCTTTTTAGTTGGTGCAAATTAATAACACATTATAACCTGGATCTGAAGTAACAGGCCGAATTTAGTTTCCTGAAGAGGGTGTGGGTTTGAATCCCATCAGTGGTAGCTATACCCTTCCATAGAAGTTTGGCATTAATGTCAATTTTCTCCATTGATATGGTAAATTGGGAGTAATATTAGTACATGAACTGGGACATTGAATATCAATGCCATGTCAACATGATAATGGTGATTTTTACTATGACCAAAGCATCTAGCTGTGCTGGACCTTTTTATTAGATCAGTCATTGATGAGGCTCGAAGCGCATCTACTATATCAAAATATTAAGGTATAGATATCGTTACACCTATATATATTCATAAATTCACTTCAGTCACTTTACAGACTGTTTATGAAGGCATTACCACATTATAGATGTATACTTCTCATGAATGTTTTCTCACATTAACAGAAGGTTGTTGGTAAAAAAAGAATTTGAATTGATTAAAGATATGTATGCATTAAACTTATTTATAAAATTAATTTCCTATTTATGTTGGGATTTACATTACATATCCATTTTAAATAACTGTTATGAACTGCA
Source organism: Mactra quadrangularis (assembly GCA_025267735.1). Taxonomy (NCBI): domain Eukaryota; kingdom Metazoa; phylum Mollusca; class Bivalvia; order Venerida; family Mactridae; genus Mactra; species Mactra quadrangularis. The sequence continues at coordinate 17,367,520 of CM046295.1, read as the reverse complement.
CCATCATGCTAGTTCCAACATGTGCCTCTCTTTGTCATGCTGCCAACCCCTAGACCAAAGGGGCCACAATGGAAATAAGAGTTTCTCTTTCTTGTGCTATCCTTTGTGTTGGTGTGCCAATTATGAACATGAATTTTAGGCTATGAATTTTTAATTTATATGTCTTTAATGTCTTGAACCATTTCTCGTATGTCACCACTGGTATATCAATTAAAGGGAGCTTACTCGCATAGATCTGTACGTATAGAGTACACAGTTATCTCCCTTTTACTTCGTACAATAAAATTATTATCTATAAATGTTGATATCCAGTATTTGTAAAGGATCTGCAACTTATTAAAATATGTAGACAATCTATTCTACTATAGTTTAGGTCCCGTTTTATATTCTCCGCATAGTCCAGGGTCAGTTACTACAATATCTGAAACAATTTTCACGTGTTGAAACCACATTAAGTATGTGACCCCTCATATGAGTTGGTTCCTTTACCCATTGCATCATGCCTCAAAAAGTCAAGTATTTTTGAAAAACAAGCAGAGAATCTCTACGTCCAAAGGAGTTTCTCTGCTCTGGATCGTTTATGGAGTTATTTTTCTTCAACTTTGAGCGAATATACCTTGAAATTTTCGGTGACATCACGTAACCTTCTTCAAAAATTAAAAAGGTAAATAAACATTCGCTCTGAGTTGAAGAATATTAACTCCACATAGAATCTCTGTTCTCTGTTTGTTCCGATGTCAAAATGAAAGTACAAATTACCGACAATTAGAAAGGAGGCCATTTTTTCATATGAAATTTGAAAGTTTTTCAGTGTATCATTTGCTTATTAAGGGGTGGCCTGTAATCAATAGCAAGGCACAGGTTTAATCCACCTATGTCTAAAAGACAGTCCAATAGATCAAACTGTGACAGTTGTCTAGATTTTAGCTTGCTAAGCACCAAGACTATTTTTATGCTAATCTTATGTTTAAGTCAAATATTAGATTGATTCCTGTTCTTACAAATGATATAATGATTTATAAACATCATTCAGAAATTTGTTACCAATTGAAATGTATTTTTATGTTGATTTGTTCAGATTGTAATGAAATTGTGTTTTAGACGGACTTGGTGGAATTCATGAAAACATCATTTTTCCTCCAAAAATCTTTGCAAAGAAGTGATTTGGCTTTAATAGCGAGTATGTAACCCAGTGTTGTCTTTGATAGTTTGGCTTCGTCGTTGCATAATCTCTATCAGGTTTCATATTATGGCTCCTGGGTGCTTCACGGCTGGATCTCACGGGCTAAAATACGGACATGTAGCTCATTTCAATGGGCATAAGATCCGACAATCGGGCCAGCCAGTCCAAATGAGTAATATCCTGCTTTTCCAAGTACACTTGGCCGACATTAGCTGTAAGGGGGGACATTATCATCCATCAAAATGAACTCGTTACCGATTGCACCAGCATACAACTCTGGATACCGCTGGACAATCATTTTGATTCTGTCAGGGACATTAAAGTCAGTGCTTCCATACAAGCGGATTACATCACTGGCTATTATTGATCCGCCGCCATGTAGCGGTCATAATCCTAAATACATTGTACACGTATTTGCTTTATGGAACCGTTCCCCTGAATTTGGCATTTTCCCGCATGTCTAAATCTGTAGCCCAGTCCCAGGCAGTATCTTGATTTGTCGATGAAGAGGACAGGCAACCAGTCCATCCTGCTTCTTCAAACATAGTGAATGGTCAATAATATCGGAACCAGCATTGGTCTCTAGACAACGGGATCCATGTTCATGGTTTCAGACCACTTTCATGCAAGCGTGAACACATGGTTTGTGCAGACACAAGCACTCCTTCCTAAAGCACTTTTAAGGTTAGAACGAAGTTGTGTTACAGTTGCAAAACGGTTCTTTCGTGCCTCGACGACTGGAATACCTCAGCCTCAGTACTCATCCTTGTACTGCTACAGAATGCTGTTTAACGGGCGTACCATGCTATTGCAAAACTTCCTAGTCGGGTGATAATTTTACCGTATGGTCCGCACCAAACACCTCACCAACGTCATGATGTCTAGTTTTCTGCTCCACTATATCAACTGTCCCCCACAATTCTGCTTCTGATAAATACATTTTAGCATTTGCACTGGCCATTATTCAACCTTATTTATTTATTGGAGTTAACGCCGTATCAACACAATTTAGGTCATTTCACGGCGTCCAGCGCACCTAACCTAGCTTTCCTGGACCATTGTCTATAACCAGTACTCACCTACCCTTCCACAAGGCCGGAAACTTCTCCGTATTGTCTAATCAATGGAGGAAAATCGACATTATTGTCAAATTTTCATGGAAGGGTATAACCTCCCCGGGTGGGATTCGAACCCGCACCCATCGGGCACGAGTATCCAAATCCCGGCGCGCTACCAACTGCGCTATCGACCCGGGTTTATTCAACCTTAAAATGTTCAATATTGCTATAGGAAATGAAAGACGAACACCCTATACATGTTGGTACATGTACGCTGTGTTCAATAGATACTGACACATACAGGGTCGCCTTATTTGTGCTACTTGCATGTGGTAATGGCCTGTCATTCAAGGTTATGTATTTTGTCACTGGCAATATGTAAATTTAGGCATTTTGTACATTACCTGATAATTTTAGGCATTGTTAATTTACTAATATTCCTAGACATTTACACATTGCTTAACAACCACATCACAAAATTAAAATCATTGGTGGGAAGAGCAATGACGGCATAGATAATTTCATTACCGAGCTCCACAAAAGTATGTCCCGCCCGGGAATCGAACCCACGACCCCTCGATCTGTAGGCTTGTGCTACCAACTGAGTTAGCCAGGCGGCTTCCTGTTACTCTTAAGGTGATTAACGGTTCTATAACTTGTGTCAGAGTTACTCATAGCAAGAAACGTTCATGACTATTCGATATCGTGCATAATACACTGAGCTCAGCCATTATTCTGCCATTCATGACATACTTTTATCCGTCAAACTACGACTGGGAACCAGACAAGGACTGGGAACCAGACAAGGCTTCTTTCTCTATCATAAATGCGTGCCATAATCAATTGTTCTTTTTCGAAATGTGATGTTATTTTCAAACCTCTGGACAAGACTGAATATACAACTCACGGCCACTAACGAATGTGTTAGTGAGCCACGGGGTGTGATAACAGGTAATCCATGAGTCTGGTTCCCAGACGCATTTTGACGGGTATAAGTAAAATGCCAGATCATTACAACATACTGTTGTTTAACGACGGTGCCTAGCTGTCCCGTCTATAACCAGTACTCATATACCCTTAAACTATATCGCAAACGCCTTTATATACCATATGAATGGAGGAAACTCACAGTGCCATCCGTAATTACTTTTACACTTTTGTAACTGTATGATTTGTACTTAAATTTTTACCCAAACTTGATAGATTAAAAACATATATTCAGATACTTGTACACATAAAATAATTGCAGTGGTATAAAGAAGCATTACTCTTCTTTTAAATGTACCAATCTATTTTAACTTTACAAATGCAAAAATACATCTAAAATAAGATTTAATTGTGTTAATGAAAACCCAGCTTTTTTAAAAGTGTAAAGATAATTTTCGATGGCACTGTACATATAACATTCGGAACATCCTCGGCAATTCGCTACACGAATAACGAATTATTCATTCATGAAAGGTCGGGGTGTTCCGAATGATAACATCAACGAAGGCATTCGGAACTACCTCGGCGATTTTCCACGCAAATACACCTCGGATATCACGAGGAGCGAAAATAGTTCCATCATAGAATCTAGCCTCGTTCCCGACGTTTGGAACGCTGGCACACACCAAAAATGACGGACGATTATGGGCAGTTAAAGCTCTTCAATGCCTGTAACTGATATTCACTCAAATCAAAGTTGATCCTCAAACATTTTTGTGTACTCGATACTTTCTGCAAAATGATCTGCCATGTTGATTGTTTACATCGGCACTACTTAACCTATGAGGTTAATCGCCTGACCTCATAACTTTGTTGTATTTCTATTACGATTGATATCCGAGGTGTATCTTCGTAGATGATCGCCGAGGTCGTTCCGAATGCAACGAAGGGAAATAGATAGTTGTGAAATGTTGGTATACTCGAAAAATATTGAACTTGCACTCAATGCATATCTGAAGTTTACGTAGATCAAAAATTAAGACTTTAAACAACAATCACTTTGTAAATCGTGTAAATATTTAAAACCAACATCTTGGTCTTTTCAAATAAGCGACGGGTATTATAAACGAACTTCAAACGGGAATTGAGTGCAAGTTTAATACTGTTCGACAATATACAACAGTTAAATGATAACCAACAAACACACTTTTTCATTTACTTGGACAACAAACATCTCAAGGACAAAAAAGTCCGAGACGACTTGTAAGAAAAGAAACAGGCCAAATTATTTCATTATACATAAAACTCATTGTGTTGATTCCTCTGTATTATAAACTGATTGGGATCAATGATCTGTACGTTGCTGTACTTGATGTGTACGTCAGCTTACAACATCCTGAAATAAAACAAACAATACTCATTAACATTGGTCTGGTATTTTGACCAATTAAATGCGCAGGTAACCGTTATAATAATCACTAGGGGTGTAACAATACGGTAAAACCCGTATTGCGATATATTGCAATACACGAAACCCTTATTGCAATATATTGCAATACATATTGTTTTTCACGCATACATGCATAGAATGTATTAATGCACTTGCATCGTCTTAATTTGATCAACATTACACATAGATAATTGTATTTTCAAGTAATCTAAAAGTATTATTCAAATGTTTGAATGGAATTTCAAAGATAATAATTATCTCTTTTTACGAAAAAAAGTTTCCAACACAAATTCAACATTTATTCAAACATTTAAATTTCAGTCTCTGGTAAAAAACAATCAGTACGGCAGATAACTACAAAAACCGGTTCAGAGAAAATCGAACCGGTTAAAAACCGTCTGAATTCGTATTGCAATATTAACCGGTATATCGGTTAACCGTTACACCCCTAATAACCACTCTCTTCAAGCCGAATCATAGAATATTAAATACTAGGGAGATAAAAATGTTGCACTTATGTCCATTAGCCAGATAGTGGAACACATTTTACTTGAATTTTGCGTTTTAAGAGAGTTAATGATTGGAGATCAAGTTGTGTGGATTTAATGGAAGCGAATTGTTTCCACCTGGCAACAGGTAGTGAATATGAAAAGAAGTAACGCAAGTAATAATCAAGTGAAAATTTCTAAATCAACCAATGTGGTATTCATGTGCACGGAATTTAGTGCACTTTTATAAAAGTGAAATTAACTTCATTTTAAGAACACCAACAAAACCATAGCTTCTCAGATTTCTTTTTTACATCAAAATCGCAGAAAAATGTTCCACATTTTTGGAGCATGACATAAGAACAACTCTTTACTTTAATAGTAAATGGATTTAATCATGACTGACGATCGCTCTAAATATTGACATGTGCACAAACAAAAAATGTTAAATCTTACAAGAGTACAAACTTATTGTAATTATTGTATGTTGTTATGCTATTTCAAATAAACGTGAGAGATTATCGCCCTTCGTATTTATAATCTTAAACTTAAGTTGTTCTAAAAAATTCAACTATATTATGACTGATAATAAATACAACAGTCTTAATAATATTGAGTTTTTTTAATATGTGACTGATGATATATACAATTTATTAGGGGCGTAACGGTTAACCGATATACTGGTTAATATAGCAATACGAATTCTGACGGTTTTAACCGGTTCGATTTTCATTGAACCGGGTTTTTTATACGCGGGCATTTCTATGCTGTTTGTTTTCATCAGACTCTGAAATGTAAAAGATTGAACAAATAAATGTGTTGAAAACTTGAAATTATTTTATTGTGCTTTTGTATGTAAATCATTTTGTCAAATAAGGATAACTCTCTTCTGTTTTACTTACATATAATCTATTTTACACAACTCATTCAAACGTATGTACAAAAGAGCATATAAAATGCACATATACAATATAAATGTGATGCTGATTAAACGAGGTCATTAAATGTATTCTAATCGCTGCTTCGATTGACTACGCAAAAGAACCCGATATGTATTGCAATATATTGCGATATGGGTTTCAAATATTGTAATATATTGCAATACGGTTTTTACTGTATTGTTACACCCCTACAATTTATACAGGGCTGAGTTCAGTTACCGCGAACGTTACAGAACGTTCCGTAACGATACATTCGGAACTCCTCGATCATTTGCTGCGAATAATCTCGGACATATTTAGACGCTTTTTTGAAACTTCTGATGTTAAAGGAAACAATTATATGGCCGAGGAGTTCCGAATGTATCGTTATGTATATCGCGATAACTGAACTCAGCCCTGGTTTTCACCCCGTGCCAATTTTTTTTTTCGGCGTCCAGCACACGTAACCTAGCTTTACTAGACCTTTGTCTATAACCAGTACTAACCTACCCTTCCACAAGGAGGGAAACTTACCCATGTACCTTATTAATGGAGGAAAATTGACTGTATAGTCAAATTTTCATGGAAGGATATAAGGATTCGAGCCCGTATTCCCTTGGAGATATTATGTTCGAAATCTCGGTGCGCTACCAACTGCGCAACCGACACCGGTCAACCAATTACTACATTCATAAAGATGATGACTTGTTGCAATTAGGGACTTTAGCCAGTTATCTTTCCCTGATAAAATCGGAAGCAATCCAATTGGTAAGTAGGTCCTTACAGTTTGAATCCTCGGATTTTATCATTGAATTCCTATGTAAGGGTAACAAAATATTTCATTTAATATCTTTCTAGTTAATTAATATATTGACAGAAGTGATGGAATTTAGATACTTCTTTAATCTAAAATTAAGTAGCTTGAATTTCAAACACATTAAATGATATTCAAAAAAGTTATTCAAGATTAAATTTGGCAAATTAACATTGAAAAGTAAGGGTAAAATCCGAGTAATCCAAATGATTAGACCTACCTATTTTGAAGAGTATACAAGTGGAAATAACTTACTAAAGAACCTCATTGTGTTGTATCTGATGATTAATTTTTGTAACAGATATAATATTTGTATGCATTTTTTTATTAAAATTTCCGTGATATAGTGGCTGAAGATTTCCTACTCAATGTCCCTTTAAAAACTTGTATTTTGTATCCTGCTCAATACTAAAACCCAGCACGATGCGGCAACATAATAATCTGTTTTAGAATAATCACCCTAGATGTGGAAACTGATAATTCAAAATCTTACAGTCAAAATAAAGGAAATATAACATACCTTTATATTTAATTTTCCTGGCCTTTCAGTACGAAGTTGATCAAGACTTCTATTCAACAAACATCATTGACATTTTAAAGCTCAGATGTTCCTGAAAGAAAAGTGACAACAACTAAGCTTCTGTTTTATTCAATGACAAACAAAAGTGTTACAGTGTAATTCAATGTAATTTGTAGTTGTGCATTGAATGATATTCAAAAGTAAAAGTCCTGTCATCTGTATTGACACCATTTTAATAGGCTATATAATTTGAAGCCAAAAGTTACTTTAAAGTAAGTACTTTGAATTTTCATCCGTTGGATTTTTGCTAAAAATGCAAATATTTTACATTCCACTTGGAAAGTTTACTAACTCGTTAAAATTCTACAAATTGATATTCTTAAGAAGGAAATTTTGTAAAAACACTGAAATCGATGTTGTAGTATAAAAGACAATTACTGTAAATAGGGGTACAGGATCAACACAAACTACCTCTACATGAATACGACAATTATCTCATCAAACCAGCTTTCATGGACATTCATCTTTTACCTGTACTTGCTGTTAAGAGCGAGTTAAAGTCCAGGAAGCATGGGCGGATCCAGCGGGGGGAGGGGGTAATGGGGGTCCGGACCCCCCTAAAATTGTAAAAGTGTACATGTCCGTTAGGGTATTTCTTGCTTGTAAGTCATTTTAAGAAATATGACGCAATTTTTATCGGTGCTTGACATTGATTTAATGGTTTTGTCGTTTTTATTTTCTATATGTTGCATTTTTTCTTCAAAATGTGTATAATATAGTTGTGGTTTGAGGTTTGGACCCCCTAAAAATGTTTGGACCCCCCTAGAAAAGTTCGGACCCACCCCCTAGAAAAAATTCAGGATCCGTCCCTGTGTAAGTTTCATAGAAAGGCTATGTTTCGTGTTAAATGTTCGTTTGTTTCAAAGATACATGTACATAGAAACAAATGCAGGAGGGAAAACTCAAAACAAGCACTTCACAAGCATCATTATATTCATTAAGAGAAAACATGCAATATTCTGTTTTGAAAGTTTTTTTGTGTATAAAATATGGTTAATGAAGAACATGTTTAATAGTTATGTAATAATGATATGTTTAGTACTGTGCGCAATATTTTGTTCATGATATTTGGTAAAACCACGAATTACTGAAGAAAGCTATGGTTGCATATCTATATCACAAACAAGCTGGCTGTATTAGTAATCACTAACTTGATTCATCAAGACCAGAGAGAAACATTACATAGTCTATTTAAAGACTTACCATCTTCATAAAGATGAAATAATATGAAGAGAAAACTTCCAGTTATGAATAATATACTGGTATATAACAAGTATAATGTACTGAACTTTTTCTGAGCTTTCAAGAAGAATAAAAATATGATTGAAGAAGTTAAGGAGCTCAATTTCATGCTGTATGAAAAGCTTAAATGATATGTATTGGCAACGTGGGCTCATATGGTGAAACAAAAACAAGATATTAATTCACATAAGAGAGATGATAAGTCAACACAACTAAGGATCCTTTCGTTAAGTATTCTACCTCTTAAGATATATATACAAGTGTCCTAGTTTTAGTATACATTGTATAATCTAAAGACTGTAATAGTTAGGTGTTGTATGATGATGACGTCATTGATACGAAGCTATTATATACTATTGATAAAAGTATTATGATAGTGAGTAATGGGTTTGGGCGACTGGTCTTAATTTTGAGATTTGACAATTTTACTCAACCGTTCAGTAATACAAGTATTTATAGTATTTTAATAAGCCAATGATAACCTATTTATACTACCAAGTAATAACAATGAACACATTCTTGTCAATGTGCAAACGGGTTTAAACAACTATGGTAGTTATTATTATTTTCCTGGCCAGTTAAGGATACAGGAAATATGGCGTTAATGCTGTAAGATGGTGCTTTAATCTAGTAAAGCACTAAAAGTTCTCTCTTGTATTTTGACATTAGAATAAAGGTGACATTAAAAATGTTGTTTGTTTACATATATGGTGACAGTGATAGCCTTGAAAATGATTAACGAGACAAGTCAACTGACTGCATATCAATTTCCAGTAATGTCTTAGTCATCGCTGACCGGCGAAAAATATACCTCCCGATTACTCTGTTAGGAGCAACAAGGAAGCATAAGACCTACTGACCACCGGCAGAAAATTGTTCAAAGATGTGCTCGCCCACATCCATCTTGGTGTGGGAGGTACATTGTGGCACCCTATACCAGTACCGTACCTTATCCTACTAAATTTTGTTTTCGTATTTGAATTTTGAAATTTCTAATTAATGACCAAAGATAAAACTTAATGCATTAAGCCTACTTATACGGCATAAGTAGGACTGAGCACATACATATAAACAATGATCATTAGATGACCAGAACAATGACAGGTGCTTTCCTGGCGCAGTGTAAACAAGTCTGTGCAATGTCAATCGTTTAGAAAACCATCCACCTTTGTAAACAAACATTTTAGAATAACTTGCCCTAAACAGACCAAATCTGGCCTTGTATGAGCTGATCTAGCTTTACTTGACCTGGCTTGCTTGTACAATTGTATTGTACACGAAATATTTGATCAGTAACATTTTAAATAACCAACTGGTGCTCAAACGTTAATATACCACTGATATAGTTGTTTGTTGTTTAGTGTGTGATAAAAATGTCGAACAGAATATTATACAAACAATATAATAGTTCTGTTGATGTAACCATACTGCTTACATATTTATCATGTCATCTTGTCAAGCAGTATCTCAGACAAAGAGGTGAATATCTTAATATCAGGTTCCTTTTATTATGCGACAAAGCATAAAACAAACGTAAATATGCAAGCAAATGTAGGAGCTTTAATCCTCAAATATACTGCTGAAAATGTGATATGTTCGAGAATGAATCACAGATGGTGCTAAGGTGACAAGAAAATATCAAAACAATATTTGGTGTCTTATCCGACTTATATTGTTCATAGAGGGCATTTGAGTCAAACAGCTATTGTGAAAGAAAATATAACTGTTGTTTTGTTTAAAGTAAGTTATCACCAACCAGTGCATGTTTTTCTTGCATTGAGAAAGGGTAATAATGCAAGCATAAGCGTATGTATTGTGTTGAGGCTAGAAAAGTCTTAATAAGAGGACATATATGTCACACAGCGACATAGAAGAAATGACATTCGAGGTTTATTTTCGTTGGTAGATAATAACCTATGTTGTAGAAAAGTCATACAACGAAAAAGATAGATATTTATTACGACAGATGTGTTGTTCTGAACTTACAAAAATCTTTTTAAGTGAGTACATTGTATTTACGTGAAACAGCAAATAATCTAGAAACGAACAAAAGTTATTGTTTTATGAGTTTATGTAATACTTATCTATTTGTTCAGTGTGTCATACAATGCGCAAAAAGAAAGCAAATGATTAATTTTATGTTTGATGTAGGCAATATTTTGTGAGATAGTATGCCATACAGCGACAAAGAAAGAAATTATCACTACATTTTTTTTTGTTTTTGGGTTTATCAAAAGTCAATACCTACCTAGTGAGTACATGTGCCATACAGCGACAAAGAAAGAAATAACCTCAATAAATTTTGTGAGTTTTTCAATAATTACATTTTGAGATTATGTGCCATATAGCGACAAAGAAAGAAATAATTAAAACCCTTATGTTGATTTGTATTGAACAATACTTACCTTGCGAGTATATGTGCCATACAGCGGCAAAGAAAGAAAATACAACCACAATTACATTGAGTGAGCTTTTTCAAATAAGTATATATTTTGAGATTATGTGTCATACAGCGACAAAGAAAGAAATGATAACTATCCTTATGTTGTTTTGTATTGAACAATACTCACCTTGCGAGTATATGTGCCATACAGCGGCAAAGAAAGAAAATACAACCACAATTACATTGAGTGAGCTTTTTCAAATAAGTATATATTTTGAGATTATGTGTCATACAGCGACAAAGAAAGAAATGAATACTTCCCTTATGTTGTTTTGTATTGAACAATACTCACCTTGCGAGTAAATGTGCCATACAGCGGCAAAGAAAGAAATAACCTTTACAATTTAGTGAGTTTTTCAATACATGTATTTACATTTTGAGATTATGTGTCATACAGCGACAAAGAAAGAAATGATGACTACCCTTATGTTGTTTTGTATTGAACAATACTTACCTTGCGAGTATATGTGCCATACAGCGGCAAAGAAAGAAAATCTAACCAAAATTACATTGAGTGAGCTTTTTCAATAAACATATATTTTGAGATTATGTGTCATACAGCGACAAAGAAAGAAATGAATACTACCCTTATGTTGTTTTGTATTGAACAATACTCACCTTGCGTGTATATGTGCCATACAGCGGCAAAGAAAGAAAATACAACCACAATTACAGTGAGAGAGCTTTTTCAAATAAGTATATATTTTGAGATTATGTGTCTTACAGCGACGAAGAGAGAAATAACCTTCACAATTTAGTGAGTTTTTCATTACATGTATTTACATTTTGAGATTATGTGTCATACAGCGACAAAGAAAGAAATAACCTTCACATTTTAGTGAGTTTTTCAATACATGTATTTACATTTTGAGATTATGTGTCATACAGCGACAAAGAAAGAAATAACCTTCACATTTTAGTGAGTTTTTCAATACATGTATTTACATTTTAAGATTATGTGTCATACAGCGACAAAGAAAGAAATAACCTTCACATTTTAGTGAGTTTTTCAATACATGTATTTACATTTTGAGATTATGTGTCATACAGCGATAAAGAAAAAAATGAATACTATCCTTATGTTGTTTTGTATTGAACAATACTCACCTTGCGTGTATATGTGCCATACAGCGGCAAAGAAAGAAAATACAACCACAATTACAGTGAGAGAGCTTTTTCAAATAAGTATATATTTTGAGATTATGTGTCATACAGCGACAAAGAAAGAAATGATGACTATCCTTATGTTGTTTTGTATTGAACAATACTTACCTTGCGAGTATATGTGCCATACAGCGGCAAAGAAAGAAAATCTAACCACAATTACAGTGAGTGAGCTTTTTCAATAAACATATATTTTGAGATTATGTGTCATTCAGCGACAAAGAAAGAAATGAATACTTCCCTTATGTTGTTTTGTATTGAACAATACTTACCTTGCGAGTATATGTGCCATACAGCGGCAAAGAAAGAAATTACAACAATAGTTACGTAATTATTATATAACATGTTTATGTGTTATAGAGACAAAGAAAGAAATGATTATACTGTGATGTTGTTTTGGGTTAAACAAACTTACCTACATGTAATGAGTTCATGTGCCATACAGCGACAAAAAGAAATTAATAAGAATAAATTACAATGTTTGGTGTTTGGATTGAATAATACTTATTTATTCAGGATAAATGTTTTTTATACATGAAATAAGAATTTTAACAACGAAAAATGCGTTTTGAGGTGAGACACTTTCCTTAGAGGGTATAAGTGTTATGCAGGGAAACCGAAGAAGATTTCATTAGTATCATTTGGGTAAGGAAATACCTTATAGTGAATTTGTGTCATACAGTGACAACGATACAAACGGTACAGCAGTGGTGGTGAATTAATGCCAGTCAAGCTATTTATTTTTGAGTGAGTGCATTTGTACGAAAGCCGAATGGTGTCACATAAAAATAAAAAATAAAATTGTACTATGTCGTTATAACGAGATAATTAACTCGTAATAACGAGAAAACTAAGTCGTAATAACGAGATAATCATCTCGTACATGTTACTAACTCGTAATAACGAGATAACTAACTCGTAATTACGAGATAATTAACTCGTTTGCAAAACACCAACTGCTTGAAAACAACATTAACAGCAAGAAACATTGGCAGCAACAACTAAACTCCATCAACAATATAATACCATTAAGAATTTAGAAAAAACAACTCAAGACGACTGCAACAACATTTAAAACAACAACAGCAGCAAAAACTAAAACAGTTACATTTAAACACTAAGCAACACCATTAACAACTAAAAGAATTAACCGCAACAACCTAAAACAATATCAAAATCGGAACAACAACATCCACAACTAAAAAAAACAGCAGAAAAACTCAAAACAACCGCACCAACGCCTTCATTTACTCTAAACAACAGCAACTACAACACATAAAAACAACATCTACTCAAAACAACAACTTCAATTCAAGTCAATACCATCATTAACTAAAAACAACAGCAACAACCGCGAAATGCAACATCGACATTCATTTGCACGAAACAATTGCAGCAACTTAATCAACATTAACAACAACTAAAAAAACTACAACAAAAGCAACTCAAGACAAAAGCAATAACATTTTAAACAATTAAATAGACAACTCAAATCTACATACTGAGAACAACTAAAACAACAACAACTACGGAGCCTCAAACCAATAACATCAACAACTGAAACATTAACAAAAATCATCTCGTTATTACGAGTTAATTATCTCGTTATTACGAGTAAGTTATTTAATTATAACGAATTAATTATCTCGTTATTACGAGATAATTATCTCATAATTACGAGTTAGTTATCTCGTTATTACGAGTTAATTATCTCGTTATTACGAGTTAGTTATCTCGTTATTATGAGTTAATTATCTCGTTATTACGAATTAGTTATCTCGTTATTACGAGTTAATTATCTCGTTATTATGAGTTAATTATCTCGTTATTACGAGTAAGTTATTTAATTATAACGAATTAATTATCTCGTTATTACGAGTTAGTTATCTCGTTATTACGAGTTAGTTATCTCGTTATTACGAGTTAGTTATCTCGTTATTACGAGTTAGTTATCTCGTAATAACGACATAGTATAATTTCATTTTTTATTTTTATGTGACACCATTCGGCTTTCGTACATTTGTGTGCGTCATTACAGAAACGAATGAAAATTAGTTTAATAAGTGTTTTGCATATCTAAATGTCAGTCAAAGTCTTAATTGTAATGAGAAAGAAACAATTATATTATTTTGTTCTTGTGAGCGTTAGGGTCTAACATCGAGAAAACGATATCTAAATCATAAGAATATCAATGCAAATTGTATTGTATTGAAGTAATTAATAGTATATGAATTAAATCTGTTTGATTCTAACCAAATGTGAATACCGCTTGACATAACGTGTACAGTTAATATATCTTAATCATTTCAAATCCTATAAGAACAATGAAGATTTTCGGAGTGATTATTACATACTGTACTCATATGTTTTTATGTCAAATAGAAGTATTTGTTAAATTAATATATATTTGTTAATATATCATACATGTAAAACAAAACAGCACTTAACTTTTAACTGTTGACCACGGACGTTATTCTAACAGCTGACCACAGATCTTGATATTATATACATGTATGAAATCATGTGCTGACCAAACAACCATTTTGAACATCTCATATCCACCATGATACAATATTTTCTATCAATAACATAGTTTACCTGAGAAAAAGAAAAAAAATATAAATGATAACATCGCATTTAATATTTTGTCAAATTTTTGGATAATAGCAGGATAAGTATAATTAGGGACTTTAGTCAGTTATCTTTCCCTGATAAAATCTGGAGCAATCCAATTGGTAAGTAGGTCCTTACAGTTGGAATTCTCGGATTTTATCATTGAAGTCCTATGTAAGGGTAACAAAATATTTCATCTAATATATTTCTTGTTAATAAAGATATTAACAGAAATGATGGAATTTAGATAGTTCTTTAACTTAAAGATAATTAGCTTGAATTTCAAACAAATTAAATGATATACAATAAAGTTATTTAAGACTAAATTTGGCAAATTAACATTGAAAAGTAAGGGTAAAATCCGAGTAATCCAAATAATTAGACCTACCTATTTTGAAGAGTATACAAGGGGAAATAATTGACTAAAGTCCCATATTTAGTTTATAAATGTACGCTAAATTTATAATATCAAGTATTCGTTGTTAAAGATTTGTGCATGTATTAGTCATCAGTGCCGTGGCCATGTATTGATTAATTCTCTCAAAGGATAAATGTTATTCATATTTATCGCAGTGCATAACTTTTAATTGAAACTTTTTTTTAGTTTAACTATGCTTAGTATAACAACGCCAGGGATGACAAGCGCATTTCAAATGATTGTTAATTATCAACCAAGAATGTCCGAATAGTTCGAAGAGAAAATATTTAGACCTTTTTTTTACTGTGAAACAATTTGATAAACATTGTGGATTTTTTACATAATATACGATGTCCATTTAGAAAGAGAAAAGGGAGACAAATGCTACATTAATAATTAAAATTAGATAATTGGATTATTCCCCTTTTAAAACCGCCAAATTGTAATATCTAATGTAGTACTACGATGATTTATAGATCAAACTAATTACATTCTCTTGTTTGATCATCAATTTTAACTCCCTGATATTCGCATTTCATCAGCCTTTCTGACGTGGAGCATTCATTGCTGTGAGTGGAACTGTGCCGTTTCAGCGTTATGCACGATTCCAGATTTTGAACAGTTCAAAATTTATCTTCCCGTAAGACTTTACGCAGGTTTACGTTGTTTTACGTATTCTTTGCGTAGTTTGCGTAGTTCTTACGCCGATTATACGCGAATCATGCGTGGAACATCAGCAATCGTGCGTGAAAATGTCGTGAAGCCCGCATCCATTTATGTTCGCGGAACAGCGTTGAAAGGACGCGACTCAGACGCACATTATGCGTAGTTCATGTGCGAATCATCCGCAAATCATACGCAGTTTATCAGTGATAATGCGCAGAATATGAGTGGTTAACCGGGAAGCTTTCGTTGCGCACATTCAATTCTGTGCCCCTTTTGGGGCTTATGCGTGGTTTTTAAGTGCTTTGTCAGAGATTTTCGCGTGATTGATACGTAAATCTTGCTTAAATGTATTAGTGATTTTTCATCGCGTAAATCGTAGAAAATGGTCAAATCCTCGACAGACAAGCACGCACAACCAAATTTTATGCGTGATTCATGCGTTTTGACCTATGTGACCTATCGCAACCCGCATCCCATGTAGGAATCCTGTCAGCTAGTGGTGAGCCAGGGTGCTCTCCCACTAAGTGTTTTCTCAGCTCAATTATCTGGGGAGGATCAGCCCGATGGGAACTCATAATTTTTGTATTTAAAAAAGGTAGGTTATTTAGTTCGTAGGTCTATACATTCTATGTTTAATGTGTTAGATAGATCTAACACAAGTAATTTCTAAGTATAAACATATAAAATTGTTAAATATGTAATTAACTAAACGTATTTCTTGAGCAATTACTAATTATAAATGTTTGTTCAAAGTTTAAACTAAAAAATCGTTTGATCTAAAAATATAGATCTATTCTGCAATTGAATCTATGATAAATTTCCAAGTATAAACCCGGATATTTACCTAATTTATTAAAAGTATTATCTATAAAGTTTAGAAATTATTAAATAGTACAATAATTTATAAGTATAAAGTGAAATAATCACTAAATTAAAAAAATGATATAGATCTATCTTGATCGAGTTAGAATAATGCTCTAAGTAGGTATTCTATGGCGTTCCATAGTTAACGTTAGTCCTACTAACGACCTTGACCTTCTTTGAAATCGAGCTATCTGATTGGTTGGTGTTCTTTTGATTATAAAAGTTTGTCTGGTTTCGACACTTAGTCGTTTTTTCACTAAAAAGTTCAAAATTTTACAAAAAATCGGGGCACGTTAATCGCAAGAACTCTAGTGGGAGAGGGAATAATAGTTTATCGTTTCACCGCGGAACGCCTACTTGACTTGAGACCGCCAATAAACGAATCCATCCGCGCTCCATTTGCACTGATAATAGGTCGATCATTTTTTGTCCTATATTGTTCAATTTTCATAGCAATTGTTTAATACTCATGAAATGGAAGCATTATGATTGTTTTGAGAACATAAACTGAATAGAGTATTGAGTTATAGAAGTTGAATGGAACAATTTATTAGCTGCGTATGATTTATTGATGAAAGGAAAAATGGACGACGATTAACACGTCTCATTTCTGAAACCCGCTTACTATACTCGACAGCGAAGATATCGCTGT
Source organism: Mactra quadrangularis (assembly GCA_025267735.1). Classification (NCBI taxonomy): domain Eukaryota; kingdom Metazoa; phylum Mollusca; class Bivalvia; order Venerida; family Mactridae; genus Mactra; species Mactra quadrangularis. Next base: position 17,350,038 of record CM046295.1, on the reverse strand, counting down.
CTTGGGGCGTAGGAAGAATTTTACTAATGGGGCCGCAGTTGGGATGGGTAGGGGAGGGTATCCCTTCCTGCCGTCGAAATTCTTTTGTAAACGTAAGCCTCTGAAACTCGTTTCCAGCACTTTGTCGGCATATCAGCCCCTGCGGACCCAGCTCCTACGCGCCTGAAGAATAATTTTAAAGATCAAAATTCAGACAATGCCGCATCGTGTCCGTCGACTTCACAACACGCACATTTAAAAAATGAATCATATTTTGTATCATTCAGTAGAAGGATACATTTCTGTTGACCAACGTCTTAATAAATTGCCTCCATCATCTGCTATTATTAAATGATAAAGACACGTTCTTACCAAAGTCTTTAAGCTGTGGTCATTTCAATGTTAGACAATTTATGATTCGTAAAGCTACAGAATTATGCAAATGAATTAGCTCGCAAAACTTTGGTCTAAAACTGTAAGTTACAAAATCAAAATAATGATAATAGGGTTTCGTCTAGATGACAGCTTCGCATTGATTGGTCGACATAAAGGTCATCTCGACGTGACCCTCCATTGAGATCATAGAGATCCTGTACGACAACACTCTACAGGATATCTGTCTACGGAGATTGAGTTTACACGTACGAACTGTGCAGATACACGGGTGAAATACCCAAAACCACCCAAAGACGAGACAATTTTATCAAAAACATGAATTGATTCCTTTACCAACAATGTACAGTTACCGCGAACGTTACAAAACGTTACGTAACGATACATTCGGAACTCCTCGACCATTCGCTGCGAATAATCTCGGACATATTTAGGCGCTATTTTGAAACTACCGGTGTTAAAGTAAACAAATATAATTATGATCGTTTAGGCATTGAGTGATGTTTCGTTTTAGTCCGTAAAATTTGAAACATCACTCATTGCCTTAACGATCTCATATTTGTGTATTATATTAGGTTATTCGCAGCAAATGGCCGAAGAGTTCCGAATGTATCGTTATGTAACGTTCTGTAATGTTTTGTGTAATTGAACACGCTATATATTAAGGGGTATATTATTTTTGTTAAATTCGTTTACACTTATTTTACAATCATATCATTATACAAAATTTAGATGAACATATTTACTTTTAAAATAAATCGGTACGTTTAAATCAGAAAATTGCTGTTCTTGCACCAGCTTTTCGCCTATTTAGTGGGCTAGTACATTGTTTAATGTACAAAAAACACGCATGACCCAGAGTATGACAGTTTTACATAAAACAGTTTCATATAAATTTCCTGATTATGATAACAATTTGTTCACACAGTTGGTATAGGTTGTCCATGTAAACATTGCGTATATAAACATGGCCAGTTTCATTACATACCATTATTTAGGGGTGAATATTTTTTACAATTTTATAGTTTAATTAAATGACACTTACTTTATAAACATATCAATACATAAAATTCTATTCATGCATTAGCTTAATCACCTATCTAATGGGTAAGCCCATTAAATAAAGTACAAAAACATCCATGACCTAGAATACGACCTGTACATAACATAATAAACATACCAAGTGCTTTTATTGAATACTCCCTCCCTCTCTCTCCCTCTCTTTGAAGTGTTATATCTTCTCAAAAGCAATTGCCAGCTCCTGAAATAGATTATATTTTGTTTTAAAGTTAAAATACGTACAAAAAGATACTTACCTTTTAAATGAAATTTATAGTGTGCAAGTTCAGTCAAAATCTAAATATTATTGGCCTTACGTTTCTTAACTTTTTTATTGTTCCACCCCTTACTCATAAGTTTTATCATCAAAACGAATATTTGGATGAAATGGTAGGATTTTATACGGATTGCGTGGTTTTCAACATTCATATATACATGTACACACTTAGTGTGTATTGAGTGTGTAAGTGAGAAACATACTAGAAAAGTTAAATTACTTATCGAGTAAAATATCCATATACTCGGTCAATATTGGTCCATATGTTTAGTTATTGGGACAAAATTTATTAAAACTTTATTAAAACTATAAAGTTAAAATATCCCTCAAGATGCAAGTCACATCAATCCAGAAAAAACCAGACATATTTTTCTCGTTCTGTAAGTTCGTTCAGTAAAGTTTCGCTCATAACACTAAACAATTCTTAACTGTGAAAGTTTATACCTTCAACGGTCAAGGAATAAAGAACAATTTCATAAGGCAACTAACCTCTTTTTTGCATAAATTCCATGAAAAAAAACAACATGCTTTCTTGTTGAAAATATGGCGTCCAAGTTTACACTCTTGTCCGACCAATCAGATAAGCTGATAGAGCGACTATTTAATTAATAAGTAAACGGAGTCAATATGGCATTTTACAGCATTATTGTTTCTTCTCTAAAATTCGTAAAAAAAAACAAAGCAAAATTTCTGTAAAATGAAAATAATTAAATTAATTAGTTTTTAACGAGCACGTGGTCAGCTGGTACTTGCATACAGTGTAATTGGCAACGGTGAACAATAGTTGCCGAAATAGCTCAGTGGTAGAGTCGATGAACTTACTGAATATGGTGTTATTTCGTGCTGGTTCAAATCCTATCCAAATCGATTTTTTATTTTACTTTTTACATTAGTTTTGCAATATTGCGCATAAAATCATAGAAATATAAAATCTTAATGATTTATGAACCTGCTTTACTGCTTTTCTGGAAACTTGTCTTTTGCTGTCAATTTTAGTTTATTTTCATATAATACATATTGTCTGTTGTATGTACTACTCTCTTTATAAGTAAACTGGAGGCTCCTAGGGAATATTGTGCTTACAACGTTTTCTTCCGTATCCAGACAGGTCACTAAGAAGGTTTCGCGAAAACACGTTTTCAGGGTAATGCTTTTAGGGATCGATGGTCGAGGGGTATGATTCGCTTTGGGTGCGAGAGGATACGGTTTCCAATTCCGGACAAGTCCTTAACTTTTCACTCTTTCTTATTTGAAAAAAAATTGTATTACTGATTTTATAATTCAATTTACATTGTCGTCATTAAACTCGATTGTTTTTCTATTACCACCTCGTTTAGCAAAAGAAAAGTATTGCTTTGCTAAGAGACTCCAGTACGAGAGAGTGAAGTTAAAGATTTATGATAAATACCGAGCTGTTTATTAATGCCTGAATCACACTGACCCGGTGTGCCCCGGAACGTCTCCCTCTGGACACCGGGGCTAACCGGGACCACATACGTAGCGACGCCGTGAAGAGTGGCATTTTGTCGGGATTATACGTGTTGAGTCGCCGATCACCGAGGAGTCATTTCGGTGGTGTTTAAACTAAAAAAACAGAACCGAGAATTACAGTTTTGCATGAATATTTTTACGAAGTATTTCACATTAGAATGAATCTAAATTCTCTATACGGTTAGTTGGTCTAGGGATATGATTTTCGCTTATGGTGCCAGAGGTCCCGGGTTCAAATCCCCTACGAGCCCAACATTTTACTGCTTACACCTTAACAGACTTATTTTAGCGTAAATCACTTATTCTGTTCTTATAGTCCATTCGATACAATTTTTGACCTAGACAAAATTGCAACTGAAAATATTGTTATAGTGTGCGAAAGACCATCAATACAATAACACACACAAAAAGTTGCACTCCAAATAACGAGGGGAAAGTGATGAAAAATGAATTTAAAATAATGCATTTTCTACTTATATTAAAAGGCACTGCAACGCTTCCGTACTTCTGTCCCGCAGTAAATATAGCTGTTGGGTCACAAAAAGTAATGGATGCCGGTAGTATTTTGATTTTAAGTTGATTTTCTAATGTGTACCTTTATATCAAAATTTAATTAATTTCATATATGGCAGTAGATTAATTAAATATACCTTTTTGGTGACGACCTTGAAAAATAGAAATATTTTACTACGGTAGCGCGTCAGTACTAAAATTGATCATGTTTAGGGTTAAATTTCGTGTCACGATGTTTTTGTTGTCTGAGCGCTGAGTACTCACCAAATTAATGTTTATGATTTTTGTGCAGATAGGTTACTAACTACGTAGGGCATCGGGAAAATGTGTTTAAACAAGTAACACACTACATTAAAGTACCAAAAACCCCGTGCAAAACTTGCGACACCAGGATTAGGCGCCGACATTTGCTGTTCTATAGTCCTTTACAGCCATATTGCACGGAAAATTTGCGGCTCTGTTGCCATGGCGCTTCTCGGTGTGCGAATGTTATTTTTTGCAGCCAGGTTGCTAACCATCTAGGGCACCTGAAAAATGTGTTTAAACACCAAACACACCAGGTTCAGGTACCGAGAAAATCCGTGCAAATCTTGATACACAAGGATGAGGCTTGACTTTGAGGCTCTGCAGCCCACGCGCAACTCAGTGCGCAGGTATGATTTTTGTGCAGATAGGTTGCTATCTAGGTAGGGCATCGGGAAAATGTGTTCAAACAAGTAACACACTACATTAAAGTACCAAAATACACGTGCAAACCTTGCGACACCAGGATGAGGCGCCGTATTTTGCTGTTCTACAGCCCTATATAGCCATATTGCACGGTATAATTTGCGGCACTGTTGCCATGGCGCAACTCGGTGTGCGACTGTGATTTTTTGCAGTAATGTTGCTCACCATCTAGGGCACCTGAAAAACATGTTTAAACACCAAACACACCAGGTTCAGGTACCGAGAAACCCCGTGCAAATCTTGCGTCACCAGGATGAGGCGCGACTTTTGGGCTCTGTGGCACACGCGCATCTCACTGCGCAGGTATGATTTTTGTGCAGATAGGTTGCTAACTACGTAGGGCATCTGAAAAATGTGTTTAAACAAGTAAAACTCTACAGTAAAATACCAAAATACACGTGCAAACCTCCCGGCACCAGGAGGCGACGCCTATTTTTGCTATTCTATAGCCCTATATAGCCATATTGCACGGTATACTTTGCTGCTCTGTTACCATGGCGCAACTCGGTGTGCGACTGTGATTTTTTTGCAGTCAGGTTGCTAACCATCTAGGGCACCTTTAAACGCGTTTCAACACCGAGAAAGGTAAAAGGTATACGGGGTTTTCCAGTACCTGAAACTGGTGGGTTTGGTGTTTTAACACGTTTTTTCAGGTGCCCTAGATGGTAAGCAACCTGACTATAAAAAATCACAGTCGATCACCGAGGTGCGCCATGGCAACAGAGCCGCAAAGTATACCGTGCAATATGGATATATAGGGCTATAGAACAGCAAAAGTCGGCGCCTCATCGAGGTGTCGCAAGGTTTGCACGTGTTTTTTTGGTATTTTACTGTAGAGTTTTACTTGTTTAAACACATTTTTCAGATGCCCTACGTAGTTAGCAACCTATCTGCACAAAAATCATACGCAGTGAGATGCGCGTGTGCCACAGAGCCCAAAAGTCGCGCCTCATCCTGGTGACGCAAGATTTGCACGGGGTTTCTCGGTACCTGAACCTGGTGTGTTTGGTGTTTAAACATGTTTTTCAGGTGCCCTAGATGGTGAGCAACATTACTGCAAAAAATCACAGTCGCACACCGAGTTGCGCCATGGCAACAGTGCCGCAAATTATACCGTGCAATATGGCTATATATGGCTATAGAACAGCAAAAATGGCCGCCTCATCCTGGTCTCGCAAGGTTTGCACGTTTTTTTCTACTTTAATGCAGTGAGTTATTGTTTGAACACATTTTCCCGATGGCCTACGTAGTTAGCAACCAATATGCACAAAAATCTTACCTGCACAGTGAGATGTGCATGGACCACAGAGCCCCAAAGTCGCGCCTCATCCTGGTGTCGCAAGATTTGCACGCGGGTTCTTGGTACCTGAACCTGGTGGATTTGGTGTATAAACACGTTTTCAGGTGCCCTAGATGGTGAGCAACCGGACTGCAAAAAATCACAGTCGCACACCGAGTTGCGCCATGGCAACAGAGCCGCAAAATATACCGTGCAATATGGCTATACAGGGCTATAGAACAGAAAAACTCGGCGCCTCATCCTGGTGTCGCAAGGTTTGCACTTGATTTTTGGTACTTTAATGTTATGTTTTACTTGTTTGAATACATTTTCCTGATGCCCTACCTAGCAAGCTCTCTGCACAAAAATCATAAATGCGCAGTGAGATGCGCGTGGGCCACAGAGCCAAAAAGTCGCGCCTCGTACAAGTGTGGCAAGATTTGCACGGGGTTTCTCGGTACTTGAACCTGGTGGGTTTGGTGTTTAAACACGTTTTTCAGGTGCCCTAGATGATTAGCAATCTAACTGCAAAAAATCACATTCGCACACCGAGGTGCGCCATGGCAACAGAGCCGCAAAGTATACCGTGCAATATGGCCATATTGGGCTTAATAACAGCAAAAATGGCCGCCTCATCCTGGTGTCGCAAGGTTTGCACGCGTTTTTTGCTACCTAAATGAAGTTAGTTACTTGTTTAAACACATTTTCTCGATGCCCCACGTAGTTAGCAACCTATTTGCAAAAAAATCATACCTGCGCAGTGAGATGCGCAGTGGCTACAGTGCTCCAAATTCGCCCCTCATCCTGGTGTCGCAAAATTTGCACGGGGTTTCTTGGTACCAGAACCTGGTGGGTTTGGTGTTTAAACACGTTTTTCAGGTGCCCTAGATGGTTAGCAACCTTACTACAAAAAATCACATTCGCACACCAAGGTGCGCCATGGCAACAGAGCCGCAAAGTATACCGTGCAATATGGCCATTAAGGGCTTTAGAACAGCAAAATTAGGCTTGGCCTCCTGGTGTCGGGAGGTTTGCACGCGTTTTTTGCTACCTAAATGTAGTTAGTTGCTTGTTTAAACACGATTTCCCGATGCCCTACGTAGTTAGCAACCTATTTGCACAAAAATCATACCTGCGCAGTGAGATGCGCAGTGGCTACAGTGCCCCAAAGTCGCGTCGGCTTGTAGTGTCGGGAGAATTGCACGGGGTTTCTCGGTACATGAACCTGGTGGGTTTGGTGTTTAAATACGTTTTTCAGGTGCCCTAGATGGTTAGCAACCAAACTGCAAAAAATCACATTCGCACACCATGTTGCGCCATGGCAACAGAGCCGCAAAGTATACCGTGCTATATGGCTATATTGGGCTTTAGAACAGCAAAAATGGCCGCCTCATCCTGGTGTCGCAAGGTTTGCACGCGTTTTTTGCTACCTTAATGTAGTTAGTTACTTGTTTGAACACATTTTCTCGATGCCCTACGTAGTTGGCAACCTATTTGCAAAAAAATCATACCTGCGCAGTGAGATGCGCAGTGGCTACAGTGCCCCAAAGTCGCCCCTCATCCTGGTGTCGCAAAATTTGCACGGGATTTCTTTGTACCTGAACCTGGTGGGTTTGGTGTTTAAACACGTTTTTCAGGTGCCCTAGATGGTTAGCAATCTAACTGCAAAAAATCACATTCGCACACCGAGGTGCGCCATGGCAACAGAGCCGCAAAATATACCGTGCAATATGACCATTAAGGGCTTTAGAACAGCAAAATTAGGCTTCGCCTCCTGGTGTCGGGAGGTTTGCACGCGTTTTTTGCTACCTAAATGTAGTTAGTTGCTTGTTTAAACACATTTTCCCGATGTCCTACGTAGTTAGCAACCTTTTTGCAAAAAAATCATACCTGCGCAGTGAGATGCGCAGTGGCTACAGTGCCCCAAATTCGCGTCGCCTTGTAGTGTCGGGAAAATTGCACGGGTTTTCTCGGTACCAGAAACTGGTGGGTTCGGTGTTTGAACACGTTTTTCAGGTGCCCTAGATGGTTAGCAACCAAACTGCAAAAAATCACATTCGCACACTGAGGTGCGCCATGGCAACAGAGCCGCAAAGTATACCGTGCAGTATGGCTATATTGGGCTTAAGAACAGCAAAATTAGGCTTTGCCTCCTGGTGTCGGGAGGTTTGCACGCGTTTTTTGCTACCTAAATGTAGTTAGTTGCTTGTTTAAACACATTTTCCCGATGCCCTACGTAGTTAGCAACCTATTTGCAAAAAAATCATACCTGCGCAGTTAGATGCGCAGTGGCTACAGTGCCCCAAATTCGCGTCGCCTTGTAGTGTCGGGAAAATTGCACGGGGTTTCTCTGTACCAGAAACTGGTGGGTTTGGTGTTTAAACACGTTTTTCAGGTGCCCTAGATGGTTAGCAACCAAACTGCAAAAAATCACATTCGCACACCGAGGTGCGCCATGGCAACAGAGCCGCAAAGTATACCGTGCAGTATGGCTATATTGGGCTTAAGAACAGCAAAATTAGGCTTCGCCTCCTGGTGTCGGAAGGTTTGCACGCGTTTTTTGCTACATAAATGTAGTTAGTTGCTTATTTAAACACATTTTCCCGATGCCCTACGTAGTCAGCAACCTATTTGCACAAAAATCATACCTGCGCAGTGAGATGCGCAGTGGCTACAGTGCCCCAAAGTCGCGTCGCCTTGTAGTGTCGGGAGAATTGCACGGGGTTTCTCGGTACATGAACCTGGTGGGTTTGGTGTTTAAACACGTTTTTCAGGTGCCCTAGATGGTTAGCAACCAAACTGCAAAAAATCACATTCGCACACCGAGTTGCGCCATAGCAACAGAGCCGCAAATTATACCGTGCAATATGGCTATATTGGGCTTTAGAACAGCAAAAATGGCCGCCTCATCCTGGTGTCGCAAGGTTTGCACGCGTTTTTTGCTACCTAAATGTAGTTAGTTGCTTGTTTAAACACATTTTCCCGATGCCCTACGTAGTTAGCAACCTATTTGCAAAAAAATCATACCTGCGCAGTGAGATGCGCAGTGGCTACAGTGCCCCAAATTCGGGTCGCCTTGTAGTGTCGGGAAAATTGCACGGGGTTTCTCGGTACCAGAAACTGGTGGGTTTGGTGTTTAAACACGTTTTTCAGGTGCCCTAGATGGTTAGCAACCAAACTGCAAAACATCACATTCGCACACCGAGGTGCGCCATGGCAACAGAGCCGCAAAGTATACCGTGCAGTATGGCTATATTGGGCTTAAGAACAGCAAAATTAGGCTTCGCCTCCTGGTGTCGGGATTTTGCACGCGTTTTTTGCTACCTAAATGTAGTTAGTTGCTTATTTACACACATTTTCCAGATGCACTACGTAGTTAGCAACCTATTTGCAAAAATATCATACCTGCGGAGTGAGATTCGCAGTGGCTACTGTGCCCCAAATTCGCGTCGCCTTGTAGTGTCGGGAAAATTGCACGGGATTTTTTCGGTACCAGAAACTGGTGGGTTCGGTGTTTAAACACGTTTTTCATGTGCCCTAGATGGTTAGCAACCAAACTGCAAAAAATCACATTCGCACACCGAGGTGCGCCATGGCAACAGAGCCGCAAAGTATACCGTGCAATATGGCCATATAGGGCTTTAGAACAGCAAAAATGACCGCCTCATCCTGGTGTCGCAAGGTTTGCACGCGTTTTTTGCTACCTAAATGTAGTTAGTTACTTGTTTAAACGCATTTTCTCGATGCCCCACGTAGTTAGCAACCTATTTGCAAAAAAATCATACCTGCGCAGTGAGATGCGCAGTGGTAACAGTGCCCCAAAGTCGCCCCTCATCCTGGTGTTGCAAAATTTGCACGGGGTTTCTCGGTACCAGAACCTGGTGGGTTTGGTGTTTAAACACGTTTTTCAGGTGCCCTAGATGGTTAGCAACCTAACTGCAAAAAATCACATTCGCACACCGAGGTGCGCCATGGCAACAGAGTCGCAAAGTATACCGTGCAGTATGGCTATATTGGGCTTAAGAACAGCAAAATTAGGCTTCGCCTCCTGGTGTCGGGATGTTTGCACGCATTTTTTGCTACCTAAATGTAGTTAGTTGCTTGTTTAAACACATTTTCCCGATGCCCTACGTAGTAAGCAACCTATTTGCAAAAAAATCATAAATGCGCAGTGAGATGCGCAGTGGCTACAGTGCCCCAAATTCGCGTCGCCTTGTAGTGTCGGGAAAATTGCACGGGTTTTCTCGGTACCAGAAACTGGTGGCTTCGGTGTTTAAACACGTTTTTCAGGTGCCCTAGATGGTTAGCAACCAAACTGCAAAAAATCACATTCGCACACCAAGGTGCGCCATGGCAACAGAGCCGCAAAGTATACCGTGCAGTATGGCTATATTGGGCTTAAGAACAGCAAAATTAGGCTTCGCCTACTGGTGTCAGGAGATTTGCACGCGTTTTTTGCTACCCAAATGTAGTAAGTTGCTTGTTTAAACACATATTCCCGATGCCCTACGTAGTTAGCAACCTATTTGCAAAAAAATCATACCTGCGCAAAGAGATGCGCAGTGGCTACAGTGCCCCAAATTCGCGTCCTCTTGTAGTGTCGGGAAAATTGCACGGGGTTTCTCGGTACCAGAAACTGGTGGGTTTGGTGTTTAAACACGTTTTTCAGGTGCCCTAGATGGATAGCAACCAAATTGCAAAAAATCACATTCGCACACCGAGGTGCGCCATGGCAACAGAACCGCAAAATATACCGAGCAGTATGGCTATATTGGGCTTAAGAACAGCAAAATTAGGCTTCGCCTCCTGGTGTCGGGAGGTTTGCACGCGTTTTTTGCTACCTAAATGTAGTTAGTTGCTTGTTTAAACACATTTTCCCGATGCCCTACGTAGTTAGCAACCCATTTGCACAAAAATCATACCTGCGCAGTGAGATGCGCAGTGGCTACAGTGCCCCAAAGTCGCGTCGCCTTGTAGTGTCGGGAGAATTGCACGGGTTTTCTCGGTACCAGAAACTGGTAGGTTTGGTGTTTAAACACGTTTTTCAGGTGCCCTAGATGGTTAGCAACCAAACTGCAAAAAATCACATTCGCACACCGAGGTGCGCCATGGCAACAGAGCCGCAAAGTATACCGTGCAATATGGCTATATTGGGCTTTAGAACAGCAAAAATGGCCGCCTCATCCTGGTGTCGCAAGGTTTGCACGCGTTTTTTGCTACTTTAATGTAGTTAGTTACTTGTTTGAACACATTTTCTCGATGTCCCACGTAGTTAGCAACCTATTTGCAAAAAAATCATACCTGCGCAGTGAGATGCGCAGTGGCTACAGTGCCCCAAAGTCGCCCCTCATCCTGGTGTCGCAAAATTTGCACGGGATTTCTTGGTACCTGAACCTGGTGGGTTTGGTGTTTAAACACGTTTTTCAGGTGCCCTAGATGGTTAGCAACCAAACTGCAAAAAATCACATTCGCACACAGAGGTGCGCCCTGGCAACAGAGCCGCAAAATATACCGTGCAATATGGCCATATAGGGCTTTAGAACAGCAAAAATGGCCGCCTCATCCTGGTGTCGCAAGGTTTGCACGCGTTTTTTGCTACCTAAATGTAGTTAGTTACTTGTTTAAACACATTTTCTCGATGTCCCACGTAGTTAGCAACCTATTTGCAAAAAAATCATACCTGCGCAGTGAGATGCGCAGTGGCTACAGTGCCCCAAAATCGCCCCTCATCCTGGTGTCGCAAAATTTGCACGGGGTTTCTCGGTACCAGAACCTGGTGGGTTTGGTGTTTAAACACGTTTTTCAGGTGCCCTAGATGGTTAGCAACCCAACTGCAAAAAATCACATTTGCACACCGTGGTGCGCCATGGCAACAGAGCCGCAAAGTATACCGTGCAATATGACCATTAAGGGCTTTAGAACAGCGAAATTATGCTTCGCCTCCTGGTGTCGGGAGGTTTGCACGCGTTTGTTGCTACCTAAATGTAGTTAGATGCTTGTTTAAACACATTTTCCCGATGCCCTACGTATTTAGCAACCTATTTGCAAAAAAATCATACCTGCGCAGTGAGATGCGCAGTGGCTACAGTGCCCCAAATTCGCGTCGCCTTGTAGTGTCGGGAAAATTGCACGGGTTTTCTCGGTACCAGAAACTGGTGGGTTTGGTGTTTAAACACGTTTTTCAGGTGCCCTAGATGGTTAGCAACCAAACTGCAAAAAATCACATTCGCACACCGAGGTGCGCCATGGCAACAGAGTCGCAAAGTATACCGTGCAGTATGGCTATATTGGGCTTAAGAACAGCAAAATTAGATTCGCCTCCTGGTGTCGGGAGGTTTGCACGCGTTTTTTGCTACCTAAATGTAGTTAGTTGCTTGTTTAAACACATTTTCCCGATGCCCTAAGTAGTTAGCAACCTATTTGCAAAAAATCATACCTGCGCAGTGAGATGCGCAGTGGCTACAGTGCCCCAAATTCGCGTCGCCTTGTAGTGTCGGGAAAATTGCACGGGGTTTCTCGGTACCAGAAACTGGTGGGTTTGGTGTTTAAACACGTTTTTCAGGTGCCCTAGATGGTTAGCAACCAAACTGCAAAAAATCACATTCGCACACCGAGGTGCGCCATTGCAACAGAGCCGCAAAGTATTCCGTGCAATATGACCATTAAGGGCTTTAGAACAGCAAAATTAGGCTTCGCCTCCTGGTGTCGGGAGGTTTGCACGCGTTTTTTGCTACCTAAATGTAGTTAGTTGCTTGTTTAAACACATTTTCCCGATGCCCTACGTAGTTAGCAACCTATTTGCAAAAAAATCATACCTGCGCAGTGAGATGCGCAGTGGCTACTGTGCCCCAAATTCGCGTCGCCTTGTAGTGTCGGGAAAATTGCACGGGGTTTCTCGGTACCAGAAACTGGTGGGTTTGGTGTTTAAACACGTTTTTCAGGTGCCCTAGATGGTTAGCAACCAAACTGCAAAAAATCACATTCGCACACCGAGGTGCGCCATGGCAACAGAGCCGCAAATTATACCGTGCAGTATGGCTATATTGGGCTTAAGAACAGCAAAATTAGGCTTCGCCTCCTGGTGTCGGGAGGTTTGCACGCATTTTTTGCTACCTAAATGTAGTAAGTTGCTTGTTTAAACACATTTTCCCGATGCCCTACGTAGTTAGCAACCCATTTGCTTAAAAATTATACCTGCGCAGTGAGATGCGCAGTGGCTACAGTGCCCCAAAGTCGCGTCGCCTTGTAGTGTCGGGAGAATTGCACGGGGTTTCTCGGTACATGAACCTGGTGGGTTTGGTGTTTAAACACGTATTTCAGGTGCCCAAGATGGTTAACAACCAAACTGCAAAAAATCACATTCGCACACCGAGTTGCGCCATGGCAACAGAGCCGCAAAGTATACCGTGCAATATGGCTATATTGGGCTTTAGAACAGCAAAAATGGCCGCCTCATACTGGTGTCGCAAGTTTTGCACGCGTTTTTTGCTACCTTAATGTAGTTAGTTGCTTGTTTAAACACATTTAACCCGATGCCCTACGTAGTTAGCAACCTATTTGCAAAAAAATCATACCTGCGCAGTGAGATGCGCAGTGGCTACAGTGCCCCAAAGTCGCGTCGCCTTGTAGTGTCGGGAGAATTGCACGGGGTTTCTCGGTACATGAACCTGGTGGGTTTGGTGTTTAAACACGTTTTTCAGGTGCCCTAGATGGTTAGCAACCAAACTGCAAAAAATCACAATCGCACACCGAGTTGCGCCATAGCAACAGAGCCGCAAAATATACCGTGCAATATGGCTATATTGGGCTTTAGAACAGCAAAAATGGCCGCCTCATCCTGGTGTCGCAAGGTTTGCACGCGTTTTTTGCTACCTTAATGTAGTTAGTTGCTTGTTTAAACACATTAAACCCGATGCCCTACGTAGTTAGCAACCTATTTGCACAAAAATCATACCTGCGCAGTGAGATGCGCAGTGGCTACAGTGCCCCAAAGTCGCCCCTCATCCTGGTGTCGCAAAATTTGCACGGGGTTTCTCGGTACCAGAAACTGGTGGGTTTGGTGTTTAAACACGTTTTTCAGGTGCCCTAGATGGTTAGCAAACTAACTGCAAAAAATCACATTCGCACACCGAGGTGCGCCATGGCAAAAGAGCCGCAAAGTATACCGTGCAATATGACCATTAAGGGCTTTAGAACAGCAAAATTAGGCTTCGCCTCCTGGTGTCGGGAGGTTTGCACGCGTTTTTTGCTACCTAAATGTAGTTAGTTGCTTGTTTAAACACATTTTCCCGATGCCCTACGTAGTTAGCAACCTATTTGCAAAAAAATCATACCTGCGCAGTGAGATGCGCAGTGGCTACAGTGCCCCAAATTCGCGTCGCCTTGTAGTGTCGGGTCAATTGCACGGGTTTTCTCGGTACCAGAAACTGGTGGGTTCGGTGTTTAAACACGTTTTTCAGGTGCCCTAGATGGTTAGCAACCAAACTGCAAAAAATCACATTCGCACACCGAGGTGCGCCATGGCAACAGAGCCGCAAAGTATACCGTGCAGTATGGCTATATTGGGCTTAAGAACAGCAAAATTAGGCTTCGCCTCCTGGTGTCGGGAGGTTTGCACGCGTGGTTTTCTACCTAAATGTAGTTAGTTGCTTGTTTAAACACATTTTCTCGATGCCCCACGTAGTTAGCAACCTATTTGCAAAAAAATCATACCTGCGCAGTGAGATGCGCAGTGGCTACAGTGCCCCAAATTCGCGTCGCCTTTTAGTGTCGGGAAAATTGCACGGGGTTTCTCGGTACCAGAAACTGGTGGGTTTGGTTTCAAAACACGTTTTTCAGGTGCACTAGACGGTTAGCAACCAAACTGTAAAAAATCACATTCGCACACCGAGGTGCGCCATGGCAACAGAACCGCAAAATATACCGTGCAGTATGGCTATATTGGATTTAAGAACAGCAATATTAGGCTTCGCCTCCTGGTGTCGGGAGGTTTGCACGCGTTTTTTGCTACCTAAATGTAGTTAGTTGCTTGTTTAAACACATTTTCCCGATGCCCTACGTAGTTAGAAACCTATTTGCAAAAAATCATACCTGCGCAGTGAGATGCGCAGTGGCTACAGTGCCCCAAATTCGCGTCGCCCTGTAGTGTCGGGAAAATTGCACGGGGTTTCTCGGTACCAGAAACTGGTGGGTTTGGTGTTTAAACACGTTTTTCAGGTGCCCTAGATGGTTAGCAACCAAACTGCAAAAAATCACATTCGCACACCGAGGTGCGCCATGGCAACAGAGCCGCAAAGTATACCGTGCAGTATGGCTATATTGGGCTTAAGAACAGCAAAATTAGGCTTCGCCTCCTGGTGTCGGGAGGTTTGCACGCGTTTTTTGCTACCTAAATGTAGTTAGTTGCTTGTTTAAACACATTTTCCCGATGCCCTACGTAGTTAGAAACCTATTTGCGAAAAAATCATACCTGCGCAGTGAGATGCGCAGTGGCTACAGTGCCCCAAATTCGCGTCGCCTTGTAGTGTCGGGAAAATTGCACGGGGTTTCTCGGTACCAGAAACTGGTGGGTTTGGTGTTTAAACACGTTTTTCAGGTGCCCTAGATGGTTAGCAACCAAACTGCAAAAAATCACATTCGCACACCGAGGTGCGCCATGGCAACAGAGCCGCAAAGTATACCGTGCAGTATGGCTATATTGGGCTTAAGAACAGCAAAATTAGGCTTCGCCTCCTGGTGTCGGGAGGTTTGCACGCGTTTTTTGCTACCTAAATGTAGTTAGTTGCTTGTTTAAACACATTTTCCCGATGCCCTACGTAGTTAGCAACCTATTTGCAAAAAAATCATACCTGCGCAGTGAGATGCGCAGTGGCTACAGTGCCCAAAATTCGTGTCGCCCTGTAGTGTCGGGAAAATTGCACGGGGTTTCTCGGTACCAGAAACTGGTGGGTTTGGTGTTTAAACACATTTTTCAGGTGCCCTAGATGGTTAGCAACCAAACTGCAAAAAATCACATTCGCACACCGAGGTGCGCCATGGCAACAGAGCCTCAAAGTATACCGTGCAGTATGGCTATATTGGGCTTAAGAACAGCAAAATTAGGCTTCGCCTCCTGGTGTCGGGAGGTTTGCACGCGTTTTTTGCTACCTAAATGTAGTTAGTTGCTTGTTTAAACACATTTTCCCGATGCCCTACGTAGTTAGCAACCTATTTGCAAAAAAATCATACCTGCGCAGTGAGATGCGCAGTGGCTACAGTGCCCCAAATTCGCGTCGCCCTGTAGTGTCGGGAAAATTGCACGGGGTTTCTCGGTACCAGAAACTGGTGGGTTTGGTGTTTAAACACGTTTTTCAGGTGCCTTAGATGGTTAGCAACCAAACTGCAAAAAATCACATTCGCACACCGAGGTGCGCCATGGCAACAGAGCCGCAAAGTATACCGTGCAGTATGGCTATATTGGGCTTAAGAACAGCAAAATTAGTCTTCGCCTCCTGGTGTCGGGAGGTTTGCACGCGTTTTTTGCTACCTAAATGTAGTTAGTTGCTTGTTTAAACACATTTTCCCGATGCCCTACGTAGTTAGCAACCTATTTGCAAAAAAATCATACCTGCGCAGTGAGATGCGCAGTGGCTACAGTGCCCCAAATTCGCGTCGCCCTGTAGTGTCGGGAAAATTGCACGGGGTTTCTCGGTACCAGAAACTGGTGGGTTTGGTGTTTAAACACGTTTTTCAGGTGCCCTAGATGGTTAGCAACCAAACTGCAAAAATCACATTCGCACACCGAGGTGCGCCATGGCAACAGAGCCGCAAAATATTCCGTGCAATATGACCATTAAGGGCTTTAGAACAGCAAAATTAGGCTTCGCCACCTGGTGTCGGGAGGTTTGCACGCGTTTTTTGCTACCTAAATGTAGTTAGTTGCTTGTTTAAAACACATTTTCCCGATGCCCTACGTAGTTAGCAACCTATTTGCAAAAAAATCATACCTGCGCAGTGAGATGCGCAGTGGCTACAGTGCCCCAAATTCGCGTCGACCTGTAGTGTCGGGAAAATTGCACGGGGTTTCTCGGTACCAGAAACTGGTGGGTTTGGTGTTTAAACACGTTTTTCAGGTGCCCTAGATGGTTAGCAACCAAACTGCAAAAAATCACATTCGCACACCGAGGTGCGCCATGGCAACAGAGCCGCAAAGTATACCGTGCAGTATGGCTATATTGGGCTTAAGAACAGCAAAATTAGGCTTCGCCTCCTGGTGTCGGGAGGTTTGCACGCGTTTTTTGCTACCTAAATGTAGTTAGTTGCTTGTTTAAACACACTTTCTCGATGCCCTACGTAGTTAGCAACCTATTTGCAAAAAAATCATACCTGCGCAGTGAGATGCGCAGTGGCTACAGTGCCCCAAATTCGCGTCGACCTGTAGTGTCGGGAAAATTGCACGGGGTTTCTCGGTACCAGAAACTGGTGGGTTTGGTGTTTAAACACGTTTTTCAGGTGCCCTAGATGGTTAGCAACCAAACTGCAAAAAATCACATTCGCACACCGAGGTGCGCCATGGCAACAGAGCCGCAAAGTATACCGTGCAGTATGGCTATATTGGGCTTAAGAACAGCAAAATTAGGCTTCGCCTCCTGGTGTCGGGAGGTTTGCACGCGTTTTTTGCTACCTAAATGTAGTTAGTTGCTTGTTTAAACACATTTTCCCAATGCCCTACGTAGTTAGCAACCTATTTGCAAAAAAATCATACCTGCGCATTGAGATGCGCAGTGGCTACAGTGCCCCAAATTCGCGTCGCCTTGTTGTGTCGGGAAAATTGCACGGGGTTTCTCGGTACCAGAAACTGGTGGGTTTGGTGTTTAAACACGTTTTTCAGGTGCCCTAGATGGTTAGCAACCAAACTGCAAAAAACACATTCGCACACCGAGGTGCGCCATGGCAACAGAGCCGCAAAGTATACCGTGCAGTATGGCTATATTGGGCTTAAGAACAGCAAAATTAGGCTTCGCCTCCTGGTGTCGGGAGGTTTGCACGCGTTTTTTGCTACCTAAATGTAGTTAGTTGCTTGTTTAAACACATTTTCCCGATGCCCTACGTAGTTAGCAACCTATTTGCAAAAAAATCATACCTGCGCAGTGAGATGCGCAGTGGCTACAGTGCCCCAAATTCGCGTCGCCCTGTAGTGTCGGGAAAATTGCACGGGGTTTCTCGGTACCAGAAACTGGTGGGTTTTGGTGTTTAAACACGTTTTCAGGTGCCTTAGATGGTTAGCAACCAAACTGCAAAAAATCACATTCGCACACCGAGGTGCGCCATGGCAACAGAGCCGCAAAGTATACCGTGCAGTATGGCTATATTGGGCTTAAGAACAGCAAAATTAGTCTTCGCCTCCTGGTGTCGGGAGGTTTGCACGCGTTTTTTGCTACCTAAATGTAGTTAGTTGCTTGTTTAAACACATTTTCCCGATGCCCTACGTAGTTAGCAACCTATTTGCAAAAAAATCATACCTGCGCAGTGAGATGCGCAGTGGCTACAGTGCCCCAAATTCGCGTCGCCCTGTAGTGTCGGGAAAATTGCACGGGGTTTCTCGGTACCAGAAACTGGTGGGTTTGGTGTTTAAACACGTTTTTCAGGTGCCCTAGATGGTTAGCAACCAAACTGCAAAAATCACATTCGCACACCGAGGTGCGCCATGGCAACAGAGCCGCAAAGTATTCCGTGCAATATGACCATTAAGGGCTTTAGAACAGCAAAATTAGGCTTCGCCTCCTGGTGTCGGGAGGTTTGCACGCGTTTTTTGCTACCTAAATGTAGTTAGTTGCTTGTTTAAACACATTTTCCCGATGCCCTACGTAGTTAGCAACCTATTTGCAAAAAAATCATACCTGCGCAGTGAGATGCGCAGTGGCTACAGTGCCCCAAATTCGCGTCGACCTGTAGTGTCGGGAAAATTGCACGGGGTTTCTCGGTACCAGAAACTGGTGGGTTTGGTGTTTAAACACGTTTTTCAGGTGCCCTAGATGGTTAGCAACCAAACTGCAAAAAATCACATTCGCACACCGAGGTGCGCCATGGCAACAGAGCCGCAAAGTATACCGTGCAGTATGGCTATATTGGGCTTAAGAACAGCAAAATTAGGCTTCGCCTCCTGGTGTCGGGAGGTTTGCACGCGTTTTTTGCTACCTAAATGTAGTTAGTTGCTTGTTTAAACACACTTTCTCGATGCCCTACGTAGTTAGCAACCTATTTGCAAAAAAATCATACCTGCGCAGTGAGATGCGCAGTGGCTACAGTGCCCCAAATTCGCGTCGACCTGTAGTGTCGGGAAAATTGCACGGGGTTTCTCGGTACCAGAAACTGGTGGGTTTGGTGTTTAAACACGTTTTTCAGGTGCCCTAGATGGTTAGCAATCAAACTGCAAAAAATCACATTCGCACACCGAGGTGCGCCATGGCAACAGAGCCGCAAAGTATACCGTGCAGTATGGCTATATTGGGCTTAAGAACAGCAAAATTAGGCTTCGCCTCCTGGTGTCGGGAGGTTTGCACGCGTTTTTTGCTACCTAAATGTAGTTAGTTGCTTGTTTAAACACATTTTCCCGATGCCCTACGTAGTTAGCAACCTATTTGCAAAAAAATCATACCTGCGCATTGAGATGCGCAGTGGCTACAGTGCCCCAAATTCGCGTCGCCTTGTTGTGTCGGGAAAATTGCACGGGGTTTCTCGGTACCAGAAACTGGTGGGTTTGGTGTTTAAACACGTTTTTCAGGTGCCCTAGATGGTTAGCAACCAAACTGCAAAAAACACATTCGCACACCGAGGAGCGCCATGGCAACAGAGCCGCAAAGTATACCGTGCAGTATGGCTATATTGGGCTTAAGAACAGCAAAATTAGGCTTCGCCTCCTGGTGTCGGGAGGTTTGCACGCGTTTTTTGCTACCTAAATGTAGTTAGTTGCTTGTTTAAACACATTTTCCCGATGCCCTACGTAGTTAGCAACCTATTTGCAAAAAAATCATACCTGCGCAGTGAGATGCGCAGTGGCTACAGTGCCCCAAATTCGCGTCGCCCTGTAGTGTCGGGAAAATTGCACGGGGTTTCTCGGTACCAGAAACTGGTGGGTTTGGTGTTTAAACACGTTTTTCAGGTGCCCTAGATGGTTAGCAACCAAACTGCAAAAAATCACATTCGCACACCGAGGTGCGCCATGGAAACAGAGCCGCAAAGTATACCGTGCAGTATGGCTATATTGGGCTTAAGAACAGCAAAATTAGGCTTCGCCTCCTGGTGTCGGGAGGTTTGCACGCGTTTTTTTGCTACCTAAATGTAGTTAGTTGCTTGTTTAAACACATTTTCCCGATGCCCTACGTAGTTAGCAACCTATTTGCAAAAAAATCATACCTGCGCAGTGAGATGCGCAGTGGCTACAGTGCCCCAAATTCGCGTCGCCCTGTAGTGTCGGGAAAATTGCACGGGGTTTCTCGGTACCAGAAACTGGTGGGTTTGGTGTTTAAACACATTTTTCAGGTGCCCTAGATGGTTAGCAACCAAACTGCAAAAAATCACATTCGCACACCGAGGTGCGCCATGGCAACAGAGCCGCAAAGTATACCGTGCAGTATGGCTATATTGGGCTTAAGAACAGCAAAATTAGGCTTCGCCTCCTGGTGTCGGGAGGTTTGCACGCGTATTTTGCTACCTAAATGTAGTTAGTTGCTTGTATAAACATATTTTCCCGATGCCCTACGTAGTTAGCAACCTATTTGCAAAAAAATCATACCTGCGCAGTGAGATGCGCAGTGGCTACAGTGCCCCAAATTCGCGTCGCCCTGTAGTGTCGGGAAAATTGCACGCGGTTTCTCGGTACCAGAAACTGGTGGGTTTGGTGTTTAAACACGTTTTTCAGGTGCCCTAGATGGTTAGCAACCAAACTGCAAAAAATCACATTCGCACACCGAGGTGCGCCATGGCAACAGAGCCGCAAAGTATACCGTGCAGTATGGCTATATTGGGCTTAAGAACAGCAAAATTAGGCTTCGCCTCCTGGTGTCGGGAGGTTTGCACGCGTATTTTGCTACCTAAATGTAGTTAGTTGCTTGTTTAAACACATTTTCCCGATGCCCTACGTAGTTAGCAACCTATTTGCAAAAAAATCATACCTGCGCAGTGAGATGCGCAGTGGCTACAGTGCCCCAAATTCGCGTCGCCCTGTAGTGTCGGGAAAATTGCACGGGGTTTCTCGGTACCAGAAACTGGTGGGTTTGGTGTTTAAACACGTTTTTCAGGTGCCCTAGATGGTTAGCAACCAAACTGCAAAAAATCACATTCGCACACCGAGGTGCGCCATGGCAACAGAGCCGCAAAGTATACCGTGCAGTATGGCTATATTGGGCTTAAGAACAGCAAAATTAGGCTTCGCCTCCTGGTGTCGGGAGGTTTGCACGCGTTTTTTGCTACCTAAATGTAGTTAGTTGCTTGTTTAAACACATTTTCCCGATGCCCTACGTAGTTAGCAACCTATTTGCAAAAAAATCATACCTGCGCAGTGAGATGCGCAGTGGCTACAGTGCCCCAAATTCGCGTCGCCTTTTAGTGTCGGGAAAATTGCACGGGGTTTCTCGGTACCAGAAACTGGTGGGTTTGGTGTTTAAACACGTTTTTCAGGTGCCCTAGATGGTTAGCAACCAAACTGCAAAAAATCGCATTCGCTCACCGAGGTGCGCCATGGCAACAGAGCCGCAAAGTATACCGTGCAGTATGGCTATATTGGGCTTAAGAACAGCAAAATTAGGCTTCGCCTCCTGGTGTCGGGAGAATTGCACGCGTTTTTTGCTACCTAAATGTAGTTAGTTGCTTGTTTAAACACATTTTCCCGATGCCCTACGTAGTTAGCAACCTATTTGCAAAAAAATCATACCTGCGCAGTGAGATGCGCAGTGGCTACAGTGCCCCAAATTCGCGTCGCCCTGTAGTGTCGGGAAAATTGCACGGGGTTTCTCGGTACCAGAAACTGGTGGGTTTGGTGTTTAAACACGTTTTTCAGGTGCCCTAGATGGTTAGCAACCAAACTGCAAAAAATCACATTCGCACACCGAGGTGCGCCATGGCAACAGAGCCGCAAAGTATACCGTGCAGTATGGCTATATTGGGCTTAAGAACAGCAAAATTAGTCTTCGCCTCCTGGTGTCGGGAGGTTTGCACGCGTTTTTTGCTACCTAAATGTAGTTAGATGCTTGTTTAAACACATTTTCCCGATGCCCTACGTAGTTAGCAACCTATTTGCAAAAAAATCATACCTGCGCAGTGAGATGCGCAGTGGCTACAGTGCCCCAAATTCGCGTCGCCCTGTAGTGTCGGGAAAATTGCACGGGGTTTCTCGGTACCAGAAACTGGTGGGTTTGGTGTTTAAACACGTTTTTCAGGTGCCCTAGATGGTTAGCAACCAAACTGCAAAAAATCACATTCGCACACCGAGGTGCGCCATGGCAACAGAGCCGCAAAGTATACCGTGCAGTATGGCTATGTTGGGCTTAAGAACAGCAAAATTAGGCTTCGCCTCCTTGTGTCGGGAGGTTTGCACGCGTTTTTTGCTACCTAAATGTAGTTAGTTGCTTGTTTAAACATATTTTCCCGATGCCCTACGTAGTTAGCAACCTATTTGCAAAAAAATCATACCTGCGCAGTGAGATGCGCAGTGGCTACAGTGCCCCAAATTCGCGTCGCCCTGTAGTGTCGGGAAAATTGCACGGGGTTTCTCGGTACCAGAAACTGGTGGGTTTGGTGTTTAAACACGTTTTTCAGGTGCCCTAGATGGTTAGCAACCAAACTGCAAAAAATCACATTCGCACACCGAGGTGCGCCATGGCAACAGAGCCGCAAAGTATACCGTGCAGTATGGCTATATTGGGCTTAAGAACAGCAAAATTAGGCTTCGCCTCCTGGTGTCGGGAGGTTTGCACGCGTTTTTCGCTACCTAAATGTAGTTAGTTACTTGTTTAAACATATTTTCCCGATGCCCTACGTAGTTAGCAACCTATTTGCAAAAAAATCATACCTGCGCAGTGAGATGCGCAGTGGCTACAGTGCCCCAAATTCGCGTCGCCCTGTAGTGTCGGGAAAATTGCACGGGGTTTCTCGGTACCAGAAACTGGTGGGTTTGGTGTTTAAACACGTTTTTCAGGTGCCCTAGATGGTTAGCAACCAAACTGCAAAAAATCACATTCGCACACCGAGGTGCGCCATGGCAACAGAGCCGCAAAGTATACCGTGCAGTATGGCTATATTGGGCTTAAGAACAGCAAAATTAGGCTTCGCCTCCTGGTGTCGGGAGGTTTGCACGCGTATTTTGCTACCTAAATGTAGTTAGTTGCTTGTTTAAACATATTTTCCCGATGCCCTACGTAGTTAGCAACCTATTTGCAAAAAAATCATACCTGCGCAGTGAGATGCGCAGTGGCTACAGTGCCCCAAATTCGCGTCGCCCTGTAGTGTCGGGAAAATTGCACGGGGTTTCTCGGTACCAGAAACTGGTGGATTTGGTGTTTAAACACGTTTTTCAGGTGCCCTAGATGGTTAGCAACCAAACTGCAAAAAATCACATTCGCACACCGAGGTGCGCCATGGCAACAGAGCCGCAAAGTATACCGTGCAGTATGGCTATATTGGGCTTAAGAACAGCAAAATTAGGCTTCGCCTCCTGGTGTCGGGAGGTTTGCACGCGTATTTTGATACCTAAATGTAGTTAGTTGCTTGTTTAAAACACATTTTCCCGATGCCCTACGTAGTTAGCAACCTATTTGCAAAAAAATCATACCTGCGCAGTGAGATGCGCAGTGGCTACAGTGCCCCAAATTCGCGTCGCCCTGTAGTGTCGGGAAAATTGCACGGG